>VWZW01002078.1:1406725-1567383 GCA_013397115.1 Edolisoma coerulescens | reverse complement strand
GGGGAAGATGCAGAGGGGGGAGCGGCATCCCCGGCGCCGTGTGTCCGGCCCTGGCCGTACCTGGGTGGCTCCTTCGTGGGAGCCCGAGGATGCAAAAGGTCAGCTGCCCTTGAAAGTCCCCGCGGGAGTGGCCGGTACCCGGATCGACGAAGGATGGCAAGGGGCAGCACCGGGCTCCCCTACCCGTAGTGACGGCTCCCGGGGCGCAGGGGCCAAGGATGGGGTACCCGCCGGTGAACAGCAGTCTCAGTCCTTGACCCTGGAATAAAAAGGGCTTTTGGTAGGGAACCCGGTTTGGTTTGTGCGTATGTAAATACTTCCCGCTGCCCAGGAATGGTGAAATGTGTGGGGTTTGGGACACCTTCCTGTGGACCTGACAGCCGTTGTGCTCGCTGGTGGTGACTGGTCACATATTTCCCAAAGTGCTTTCCAGTTTGGGGAGACGCTTGAGGACCACAGGCTCCAAACTGAAAGAAAAAAAATCCATTGGCTAGCCCCCAAACTGGGCTTTCCAAGTGGTTTGTTGCCCTGACTCACTCATATAATGGTATTTACTTTAGAGGGTGTCTGATCAGGACCTGGTTGTAGCCTTGCCAGCCAGGCAAAAGGCGGTGTGCCTTTGGATGCATCCAGCTGGCAGTGGGAGTAGCTGCAGAGGCAAGGCATGTCCTTGCACTTGATTCTTTTATCGGTAGGCACATCGTTTTCCTTGAGGATTCTGGGTGCAGGATTCAGTGTTTGGTTTCTTTCTGTTATTGCTTCTAAGTCTTGAGCATGTCTGGCCATCCATGTTGCTACCAACACAGAGATTACAGAAGTTACTAAAATAGCCCTTTCAGACTACAAGTTGTTTTGCTATAGTCTCTTCAGACATACATGAATTCCCCAAAAATCTATTGCAAAAACTACAGTGAAGACTTTGCAGTGTTAATGAGCAATCACTAGCTTTAAAGGTTGTTACATCATTGGGGATGCTGAAATTGGAGATTTAAAGAGAGATTTTAATGAGAGATTTAAAGAATTTTAAATTGGATTGTTCTCCTCAGATTATTAAAGAATTGAACAGGTTACTGACCAAATTCCCCATGAACTGTAAGTTTAAATATTTAAAAGTAAGCTCTAATTGTTCTGCCACTATAATAGTCCCTTAAAAAGCAGTTCTTTACCAAAATAAGTACATGCTGCTATTTTCAGCTTAGGTGAAGTTCTGTGGCTTTCAGCAAGTAACTGTAATTGCAAGCTAGTGACAAAGTGGAAGGGAAGTTCTCTGGATCCTATGAGCGTCACTCGAGACTTCTGGGGCAGAAAAATGTGAGTGCTGGAAAGTGAAGGTCCAGGTCGACCCTGTTGAAACCTGATGTGAGAGAGTGTTTGGAGATAAAGTAAATGGCTCTGGTGGTCATAAAAGTAGAACATACCAGGATTGTTTTCATATACTTGTTGCTCTTCCCTCTTGAGCTTTGAGCAGCTTGGTTAATTGGGAGGTGTAAAAAAGTCACTAGCTTTCTCAGTTCCTGTTGTTACCTATGTGAAAAGAGGTTGCCCTTTTGCTTTCTCTCTGGTGGTTTTTTTGTTGTTGTTTCGTTTGTTTTTGTTTGTTTGTCTCATCCCCTTCCCTTGCAGTTACTGGCTCTAGTGCTGGTGGAGCAGATCTAAGGGAGAGGTGGTACTTGTTAGAGAGAACTAGTGAATGTGTTTCTACCCTCTTCCCAGAAGCATGTATATGATGTTCCAAAATCGGCGTTCATTGTAATCAGAAGATATCAAAATGTTTGCTGTGGAGAAGCTGAGAGAAAAGCAGTGCCACCAAAATTGCATTGTTTTCCAAAGGCAAAGCATTAAAGAATAAAGAAAAAGAAGAAAATATGGACAAACTCAGACTTTGCCAAGTATGCTCATACTGAGCTCTTACCAGGCTTTCTGAAAATAACTGCAAGACTCACTGGGAGATATGTGTTGAAACTATGTTTTTCTTTTGAAACAGGTTTGAGTTACATAGGGAAAAGAAAAGGGAAAAGTACCAGGAAGATGAAATTACTATTATACATATTCTGAAGTTTTTGGCTTGGGGAAAGCAGGGGATAAAGTACTTTCATGCTATTATTTAGCATTTTGTTAGTGTCTATATTAAAGAAACTATCAGAACAATGTTTGCCTTTTGTTACAATAGAAGCGAGCACTTACAAGAATGTTAGGAGGAAGTTTGGTGTCCTCACAAGCAGCTTGTGATGTAGCACAAAGGTCAGCTATTTAACTCACATTTTGCTAGTTTGCTTTGGTATGAAGACATGAGAGAAGACAGGCCATACCTGCAGTGTGCCGAGGTCAGCTTCCCTGAGCTATTGCCTTTTCTGTTTTAGCAAACCAGCAAAAGTGATTTCAGTGTTCTGTTGGTTGGGATGCCTATGGACACTGGGAGTTTTACTTCCTGAAGCTAATCAGAGGTTTGTTGTAGACTTAGTGGGTGGGGATTTGGCCCAGAAGGTGTAAGGAGAGTGTGTGCCACCTGTACTCTGTCTGCCCTGATGTTGTGAGCCATTGCACAGCGGGGTTTGAGTCAGTGGATTTATGTTCCACACCCAGCACCAGCATCTGTCTCACTATCTTCAGGAAGAAATTTTGGCTCTGAGAATAGGTCACCTGGAGGCTTAGTTTCAGGAAAACATTTGTAGTGTTCATGTTCTTTAGTTGTAAAACATGTCAGTTTACAAATGATACTGGAGTTCCTTGATGTCGTCATGTTGGTGTTTCATCCAAGCTGGAGAAGGCATTTTGGGGTTAGACCTGGTTCCCATGCAGGACTGAAGCAGTTTGTATCCACAAAATGAGCATTTTTTAAGGGGATTCCTCTTGTTTCTTTGATTCCAGAGGATAAGAATTTCTTACTAAACAACATATTGACAAAGTATCTCACCCTGTTGACTATTTCTTTTCCCTGGCATCTGTGTGTTATGTGCCTGTTCACCTGACTTATTCCCCTGGAACAAGCGTTTCTCCTCCACTTTCTTGCTCCTCTTGTATGGAACATTTTTTGTAATGGGTATTTTTGCAATATGGCTCATTCATGTAATGTATTTTAACTTATTTCTAAAATTACCTACTAAGCTCTGTGATATTATGTAGTGAAATGTAAGTTAGCCTTTATTTTTTGTTACTAACTTTCCCTCTTTTAATGCTGTGATCATTATGAAAAACATGTAGGCAGGCAAATGAAATCTTCAAAAACATACTTGGTGCTGGGATAAAATATCATTGCTTCCTGAAATTTTAGTGGGAATCCCATAGGGACTCAGCTTCCTTTAGTCAGTAAGCAGCCTAAAAATTGTCTTCTGAAATGATTGTCCCGCTGTCTCTTCCTTGCATGTGAGACCCGAGACCTTGAATTTCATTTCACCTCATAGTACAGGATGGCAAAAGGCCAGTTGATGTTTCAAAGAGACATTCTTATACCACAGACACTTGTCTAATGGTCATCAGGCTCCATGGAAGCAAAATTAAAATTGTATCCCACATCCAGTAAGCTTTTTAATTGTCTTTAAAGGTATCATTTTATTTAGAAATAAACTTTTCATTTTTAATCAAGGCTATCCTTAACATAGTCTTCTGCGTGTGGTTAGCCCGCGTGCATCAGGAATGACCCTGGGAGAGGGTAGTCTGTTAACAAATGTTCTTTTAAGTCTGCCTTTAATCCAGCAGAGTAAGGAGATTTGCTGCTCTCTGAAAAGTTAAGTGATTTATTTGGCTAAGGGAGGGTGGGAGGGACCTGCCTCACACTTTATTTACTCTTTGCCCTCCCTCCCCTCTGCAAGCAGCTGCACTCCCAAGGCCATGTGGATCTCTTCTAGGGCTTTCCCTGTCTGAGCAACGAGCTGGTTTCTGAGCTTCTGCTTAGATTGCCCTGTTACTGGGAGGGAAGTTTCTCCTTTGGTCCCTTCCTGTGCTGCTTTCAGTGTGTTATGACCTCTTCCCTGCAGCGCTGCTGATAAGCAGCCCCAGTGTTCAACTCTGAAAGTAACTGGCAAAGTAAAGGCAGTAGCATAAAGTGTGTAATGTGAAATGATTCAGATGATATTCACCGCATCTGAACTCTACCCAGAACATTATTTTTCACCGTTTCCTCTTCTGCTTTATCTTCTCCCCTCTGTGAAGGTAGAGGATGAACAGGGTGGCGCAGAACCTTCCTCTCCTGGTTGAATTCCCTTGACTACATATGGCACGATAAAATAAATGCTAAATTTGCAAATGATGAAGAACTAGCCTGCTGCTCATGCTGGTGGAGTTGCAGAGAAACTGCAACTGAGTAGCATTTTGTGATAGAAAAAGAAGATTAGTCATTTTCCATCCATTTTAAATGCATATTCCTACAGTCCAGAATCCAGTACTATAATTGCTTTTCTAAACTGTATGAATCCTGGGGATGGGACTGTAGCTGGTTGCTTCTGTGTCCTATGTGTTCCTCTCTTTGCTCTTGCTTTTCTGCCATCTCTTTGGAGAACTTCAGAAGGTACTATTAAATACACTTAAGGGGCAGGGGGAAAGATTCAATTGTGTGTTGTCTGTGTCCTAATGCAAAAGACAATTTTGCCTGCCTTTTTAATTTATTTTTTGAAAAATTCTAAATGACACTTCAGATACCTTTGCAGTTTTGAGTTATAATAGGTTTCCAGAAACTTGACTTTACTGGCATGTGTGTTTCTTGGCTTAAAAAGTCAATTTATTATCCCAGCAGTGTCTTTTGTCTGATGAGACAAAGTCCGGGCTGTTTTTCCATAATGTTACATTTCAGAGATACTGTGGTTTCTCTGCTCTGCAGGCCTGCCGTCGAAATTACATTTTCTCTGTGGTGTTGGTGGCTGCTGACCCATAATGAATGCAGAGCTGTAGGTGAAGTATGATGACTGTGTCCTTCTACAGCATTATTACAGTGGCAAGTTGTTACAGTTCAAAATGAAGGGGGGGGCAGTTTATGGTTTGGTTTTTTTTCCCTTTTCAGCATACTGGATTTTTTGTAAGGCTGATGGTAGTGCATCATGTTTTCTCATGCTGTGTTACTTAGCTTGTAATGAATGTATGTGTGAATTGACTGGAGGTTTTTATTAAAATATTTTCCAGCATTTCTCAGTGACCATAAATATTTTGGTGAGTTAAGGTAACACAGAAGTATTCCTCTACCTTTCGTGTTCTGTCTAGACCAAACTACTTATACTAATGCTAAGCGTTTTAATAACAGTATGAAGCAAGTGAAAGCTTAACACATCTGAGGTAAGGCAAAACACAGAAAATGCTTGTCCTGAGTTGAATATTTTGGTGTTGGAGAATTGCATAGGGCTTGCTACTACTGATTGCTTATTCTAATCCCCATTGCTTCCTATTAACAGAAGATAACAACACCACAGTCCTGCTCCTGTGAGTTGGAAGTGATAATCTTTCTAACCCTCACCTGGGAGCATGACTCATACCCCATCGGTAAACACATTTCTTGTGTGTGTTCTGTTTGGTACAAATTTCAGGAGGGTGATACTCCTGGGGAAAGGAATACTTTTTTTTATCTTGTTCTGTTATCTTCTCAGGTAGTGTACATAAAAATAATGAATTACTTTCTTCTTTAAACTTTTTAAAAAACCTGTTTGTAATTCTCTTTGTCTAGATGAAAATATTTTCTCTTAATTTTTTTGTAGTTCGGAATGTAAGACTGAGTAGGACCTGCTGAATGAACTAAAACCTCAAGTCCCATACATGTAGTAAAGACAACTGAACAGTCTTCCTCTGTATGAATTATTCTTCTATGCATATTATAACGTTAACTTTAATGTATATTGCCTGGCTCTTGTTTAAGCCTGGGTTCATATAAAACAGCCTACAGAAACCTCATGATAATTTTAAGAGCTTCAGAAATCCCTTTCCTTGTGTAAGAGCTTATGCTATAGCATCTAATATTTATGTAATGCCTCTAATCTGCCAAGTGCACTGCAAATAATAATTTCAGAATAACCTTGGAGAAAAATGTATGTGTGTAAATGTACTGGTTCTTCCAAGTGAAAAAAATGCAGCAGTGAGGATAAGTTTTAGCAAGAGATTTGATGTGAATGTGGGGAGTAAATCTCAAGTTTTAGGTTCTGTGTTTTGATGACACAGTTATTTTTCCTGCTGTTGTGTGCTTGGCTTTTCCTATGTGGCCTCTGATTTATTAGAACTTACAGGGGTAAAAGGACAAAAATAGAAAAGGGATAAAAAAGGTAAATTGTGCTCAGGTATTTTTAATACTGTCTAAGTTGCACAAACATGATTCCTAATGAGACAAGTATAAAATTCATGCCTCTAAGCTGTCTCATATTGCTAGTCTCTCAGAGGCTTAAGACTAATGCTATCTCCCGTGTTTCTGAAAGGCTTCCTTGAGCATGGTCCTAGCTTCTGACACCGGAGCGTGACCACGTCCTCCCAGGTAGCCTCCCTGTGGACCCTTTTGCCTTGGCACAGGTGGCAGTCAGCAGATGTTACCTGCACACTCCAGCTTTGTTCATTTGTCTCTGTTGCAGCTGCATCAGTTGGGGTAGGTGTAAGTGGGAATGGCTTGGCACAGTTATCATCACGGCGTAAAGTAAACTGACGGGGCTGTGGCCCTCGGGGTGAATGGCTTTGAGCCTGTGAATGTGATCAAATGAAACATGCTCAGTTTGACCTTGAAAGGAAGCAGTGCTGCAAAGCACAGGTCATTCCTGTGATGGGACCTGTGTGCCGCTTGAGAAAGAAATATGATTTGTGGGTTTAAGGATGGGCTAAGTCAGCTTTGTGAGCTGAATCCCAAATAAGACTTGGAGTGGGGGAGTGCTGTTAATGAGTGCAGGGAGATAATTTAGGCAGAGTAGACATAGCTACTTGGCCGTGGCATGGGGCTGGAGTAGGTGCTATATCTGTGATGGAGCAGCATTTGCAAGGAAGATAGAGGCTCCTGAATCACATCTAACCTGGATCTTTATCCCTTGGACTTCCCCTTGGATGTCTGTTCTGATTGAACTTTCAGTTCTAAAATGCAAGAGGTCCTGTTGGACAGCAGCACCTTCATATTAACTGTGCCTTTTTGTAGTCTCTGTCTAATGATTTTTTTCTTCCTTCTTGTTAAACAGAAAGAGAAAGGTGACTTCTCAGAATTGGTTCCTATTGGGCCAGTCACATTTACTTGGTTGGGTATGTTTGGGATGGCCAGCTACAATACATGTGTTATCCAGAGTGGTTTCCTGATCAGAGGTCAGGTGGAGTGGGTCACAGTTTCAAGTGCTCAGGGTGCAAAACAGTGAGCTGGGAGGGTGAGAGAAATCCCAGCTTGTGTCAAGCTGCTCTGCCCCTCAAATCCAACAAATACGGGGTGGAAGTTTTATTGCATGGCAATTACAGAGGGTCCAGCAAGTAGGAGATGGCCAGCAGGTCAATTTGGCTTCCTCACTACTATCTCCCCTATCCAGCAGCGCACTTGCTGTCTAGTAGATGCTGCCAGCTGTACTTGGGGTTATAAGTGGCAGGGTGCTAAGTGGTTGCTGGTGCATGAGCTGTTCAGTAGGTGAAGCTCATAAAATGGCTGCAGGCCGGTGTGATTCCTCCTCCCAATACTGTATGTAAGGCAAGTGTTTGTCTGAAGAGTTTAACATTCTCCAAATAAATACTGCACACGGTATTTCATCAGGGGGAAGCAGTGCTACGGTAAAGCCAGCCAAAGGGATGTCTGTGGTTCTTGATCACAGCATGGTTTAATTGCTGGAGTCTGAGTAGGGGAAGGAGAAAAATAACACCAAGCTGAGGCAGTCAGCATTAGCAAGTGCAGTGGGTAATGCAGGAGAGGATGTGGGCAATGCATAGTTGGGGAATGCCAAAATACGGACCCTTTACGTAACTTAGCAATCACACAAATTTAAGAAAGAAACTCAAATAAGAAGAGGTTTTAGTGCGCTGTAGCCAGCAGGCAACTTTCTGGCAGGAAGTAGGGTGGCAAATCTAGAGCTTTGCTCATTGTTTGGGATCTGTATTCAACACAGTGAGGCTTAAGGGGAAGACAATCTGCTGAGGGAGTCTAGAACTGTTTGAGGTAGAGGGGTATGGGCAGTGCTGTGTCCTCAGAGAGCCTCTGGCTTGACAGAACTGAAAATCTTGTGTGGCTTACATGGGCACCTAAATGTACCTTCTCCAAGACAAGCAGGAGTTGAATGGGTCTGGTCCCCCAAGATCATGTCAGCCTCTCCCTCCTCTGGTGTGGGGAGATCTGTCTGTCCATCACTGTCACTTGTCATAATGCCAGCTTGTTTTCAACTCTGTGAACGATGTCAGACCCTGTAGGCTCTGCACCTTTCCCTCTTATGAAAGCAGGTCTGAGGTCCTGGTGGCAACTGTGGCTTAAAGGTGAATAACTATTTCCAATACATTTTTTTTCCCCTCCCTCTTTCTTCTTTTTAAAGTGCTGCTCTACGGTGTAGTCAATCTTGACTGATTGTTTTTGATGCTGTTCTGGCTCTTCTGCAGGCAACAATAATGACACTGAAACTGTGATTTGAGGTAGCCAGCTTTCCCTTATTTCGGGGAGAAAAGGGTGGGGCAGAAGAGTAGGAGACCATGTACCATTGCCTTTATGCTTTCCATGGTGGTATTCTGCTACAATAAGGGAAGAAATACACTGAGCTTTGATTGCGTCTGATATCCTGCATACCACTGCTCCAGAAATCCTGCGGCAAAGTGTCCTTGCACTGGCATTAGAGGTCTGTGAGATTGTCCCTTTATAGGCATGGCTCTGTTTCCAAAGTCTTTGCAGTTAATTTCTTCTTTTATTTCATCTGCTGGTCCCATATCTAAGTGCCTTTTGTGCTGTCCTGTCTGTGTATCTACCCCATTGCGTAAAGGTACAGACCTTTCCTCCTCTCTGCTCCCCACTGTGAGCCCTTCTGGATTTCACTGATTTATTTCTCTGTCCTTTGTGTCCTGTCATGATAGTTTCTGCTTTCCAAACTCCCTACAAGGAGCAAAAAAGATCCAGCTCCAGCCAAGTTCTGCAGCAGATCCTGGTTTTTTTTTCCTGCCAACATTGATTCATTCAGGCCAAGTATGATTTTTCTATCTTTAGGTGTGTGTTAGAGACCTCCTCAGAAACAGATGATGCGTAGTGCATGTTTGTAATGCTGTAAAATACCTGTCAGTCATAACTAACAATCTGCTCCTTGGTGGAGTTCTACATTGAAGGTGGGACTGAGGACACATCTCCAGCTCTTATAACTTGAGCAGTGCTCCATTTTGTGCAGAAGTCTTGTGAAGAGACAAAATAAGTTACCTTGCTGTTCATCAGAGATCCCTGTGTTTTCCAGATGTGGCAGGTCACCCTGTGAACCCATGGGTTTTGTTAGGTTTTGGAACAGTTTGAGTGAAAGGTGGGTTTGGGCAACATTTCTCCCCCCCCCAACTAAGTGCCACTAATATTTTTAAAAATTATTATTATTCTTTATTTTCCCCCCTTCTCTCTTGATGGAGGTTGTTATTTTATTGTTGGTTGTGGACTTTTTTTCTTTTTGACTCATTATCTCTGCTGCCTGTCTGGGGAGGAGAGAGCAAGGAGCTGTGAAACTTAATAACGGGCAGCAATCTTTTGCTTTTCGGTTGTGAAGAGCACTCCTTAAATTGCTTCAGGCCCAAACATTGTAACTGAGAGCAGGGTCCTCTTCAGCGGGTTCAGGGTTGCGTCGGATGATGGGTTTCAAAGGCAAGAACCCCTGTGTTAAACTCCTGTCCCTGCTGTGCTGGCCAGGCTCGTGGAGCAGCTGAGCAGCTCTGCTCCTACCCCGGAGTCCAAAGGGTTGCACCTCCCGTGGCTCTAGTGACTGCGGGGGGGAGCTTAGTGCCTCTTCCTCTGTCCCCTTGCATCCCTCCCCCTGTTAATTCCATTGGCTCCATGTCTGTGCGAGTGCCTTGGCAGGCCGAGTGAGGGTCTTGGGTTTTTTATTTGTTCAGCAGTATGTGGTGCTTTGCAGAAGCCTGTGCTTTAAGGGTCCTTAAATTGCTGGTTGTGTTTTTTAAAACAGCATTTTGAAGAAAGTTCCTTTTCTTCTGAATTTGCATTAAGAATCTTTGTTTCGTGAATGAATGCTGAAGTTTGGAATTGAAACTAGATTTATCTGAACTAGTTTTTCTTTCTCTTTGCTAAGCTTATTTTTAGGTGTCTTGACTGAGAAAGCTCAAATCCTTGAAAAGAAATGGGGAAAAAAGAAAACTTCTAATTTCCTAGGCTCAAATTTGCAATGTTTATCCTTTAGAAAGTCTAAAAGTTGTACAGTGAAACCCGCATTGTATTTGTGGTGCCATGGTGGGTGGGACTATGCCTTTAGATTTTGGTATTTGGAAATGGAAAATAATAATCATAAAGGTAACCTCTGTGATTATTGCTGCTTATGTCATGACAAAGGTCAAAGTTTTATGTATGGTTGGTTTGATATGAGTGACTTACATTTTGCAGAATGTAAATAGAAATTTTTCTCCCCTTCTTCGCCTTCCCCTTTGAACAGAAAAATTAATTGTTTTTCAGCTATTTTCATGTGTCATTTGAAGATTAGAACTTGGCCATACATGCTCTCAACAGTAATGCAAGAATTGATAAGGCATTAAAACGTACACTGATATCTTCAAACAAAGGTGCATCAACATCAGTCTTGGGGGGCAATTCCCTCTCCCTTACCTTGTCACTCCTCTCATTAATCACATCTCCAGACCTGGGCTTTCAGTTCATTTTGTTGTTGTTCTCAATAAACTTTAAGATCAGTGTCTCCACAGCCCTTACAAAATCTAGATGGCAACTTCTTCATGCCGGGGCTCCCTCTGGGGTACTTCTCAATGTCATTTTAAGGTCTCTCTAACCCTTACTGGTAGTGAAAAGCTGGGAATTACAGTCCAGTTAGTTCCTTTGGCAACCTCTCCAGAATAATCCCTGAAAATCCTAGGTCTGCGGATGGTAATTCTATTAGCTGTTCAGCAAGCTGAGTCTGGAAGAATGCAGCTGGTGTGTGGGAATGTGGGAAGTTCCCCATCTCTGCCTTTAATCCTGCTTTTAGAGGGGAAAAAAAGTTATAGGCTAATGTGATTAGCTGTAATTCCATTCTTGCTTGGTTTTAAAAAAGTGTCTGATTCCTAAATCACAAGCTAGTTCTGTGAAGTGCTTTCCTAGAGGGGAGAGGGAACTATTTTGGTAACTTGGCTCATCTGTCTTTGAAAAAGCACTGGAGTCAAGAGAAGAAGAAACTCTCATAGCCAGCAGTAAGTTTCTAGTTCTTGCTGCACAGCGTAATTTAGAAATCTGAAACTAAGAGCACGGAAATGGAAACAGAGGAAGAGCATAATCCTTTCAGGTGTCCAGGTGTGTGTATAAACATGGGCATGGAACAACTTAGCACACTGCAGATTGCTCTTCAGGGCTTTGCAGGCCCAGAGGTTTGCGTTGGGATTGTGTTATCGGCTGATATGTGACGGCTGCTGCTGCTGGCACTGGTGGCGTGGCTGGTTTAATGCAGACCAGGGATAGAGCTGTCTCTAATAAAAGCTGCGGCTTCTACCTGAAGTGAATGGTCTGGAGACCTTTTCTGCCCCTTGAGGCACGTGTTTTTAGTGCTGAGAAAATGAGAGGATTGACTTCTGTGGGAGTGCTGGTGTGAAGTGTTAGAAACGCTGTTGGGTGCTGGAGAGGGGCAGAGGCAGGAGCCCCCGTGACAAGAGCGGAGCACGCCACTGTGCCAGTGTGAGCATGGACAGCACTCTGCCGTGGGGACACAGGGCGGTGTCCTCTTGTGTGAAAGGCAAAATGCAACCTGAGTGGATTAGTTGTCCTCAGAGTTTCCGTGCTCCCTATGGCCATCGTTTGAGGAGAAGAAAGTGTTGTCCTCACCAGCTCAGTCTGTCTTCTGTTTCCTTGAGAAAGGAGGGAGAAGGCAGGGAAATACCTTGTTCATGTCTTGTCTGTTGGAGAAATTGGAAATAAATGTGCCTAGTCTTGGAGTCAAATACTGCCTGAACCCTCTGTAGTGAAGAGCTCTGGAGAGGATGAAGTCAAAGGACTAAACATTTGCTTTTTTTGTTCAAGCTGCAAATTTGAGATACTTCGGTTTAGAGAAATTGTGTGAATTGAGGCTTTTCCTTGACTTCCTGACAAGTTCTCCCTCCTCTCATGTCCTTTTTTGCCAATGTGGTGGCAGTGACACTGGGGCAGGGAGGTCCTGGTGGCAGCTGCCCCCAGAGTCTCAGGGAAGAGAGGGAGTGTGCAGACACTGCTGGAAGGGTGCCTGGCCAAGCAGTAACACAGCTGCTTGGTTCAGTTCCTAAACGATTGCAAGGTAGGAGCAAATTCACTGAAAGGGAGTATTATTTACTTTTGTCTCCTGTGTTGAGCTGCCGTAAGTATTGGTCCTGTTACAATAGTTCAAATGCTTGGGAGAGATAATGCTGTAGCAGTAAAACATTGCAATATGAATCCTATAAATTTATAGGCTTCGTCAAGCAGGTGTTTTGAGAGGTTGTGTGGAACTGCCTTTTTTACAAGTAAAAACTATCACTTTGAATGTGGTGTAAGATACACTGCCTCTCTTTCACTTATTTACAATCTTGATGGTTTGGTATGTGGTTTAACTGCTGTGCTCTCTCACAACTTTTTCTAAGGCCAGAAAACCTCTTTTAGCTATCAAATAACTGAGTGCCTTTCACACAACAGCAACAAAAAAAATCCTCAAAGCTCCTCCCACTATCAAATAAAGGTGGAATTTCTGTTCTTTTCCCTTCAAAATTGCTTCATGCTCCCTGGAGAACATGAAACCACTCGAAGAGTAGATGAATTTAATCTTGGAGAAATGTAGTGGTGTTTGGCGAGGATAATCTGAAGTAGTGTTACACAGGTACCTGTTTTGGAGATACAGTTACCCCTCTAGTATCGTTTTGGAGAGCACGCGTAGGATCAAAGTAGGATGTGATAGTGGAAAGTGGGTTGTCTCTGAAAAGTCTACATTTAAAACACTGTTAAGACTATGTTCACCCTTAATTATGGGAAGAGCTAAGGAGGAGTAATGACTATGGAAAAAAACAAGTAAGAAACATAGAGGAGCTGAAAGAGGGCAACAAAAATTAAGCCTAAAAAGCCAGGAGAGAGCACACTGAAGGCGGGCTAAATATTTTTATACTGGGGGAAGGGTTTAACAGGAATAGAAGCCCCTATGACAGAAAATGAAAGGCTGTAAACAGCAATAAAGATAATGGTTCCCTGTGTAACTTATAGTATATAGGGAGAATTCTTTGCATGAGGACGTACCAAAGAAGCCTGTTACAGATGAAGGTCAGGGTCTCCTGTTTCAGGAAACCCCAAAACCCTGGATTTAAAGGTATTTAAAGTTAAAGACAGAGATCTCAAAAACCTAAAATCTTCCCCCACTCCCCTTTTTCCCTTGAAATAGAGACGTTTTCATGTTTGCTGCACAACAGGTGTCTACTGGGCATTAAGGGGATTGTGCTGCCATGGTTGGGTTCATTCCTGAATTAACCTGTTATTTCTCCCACTTCCACCTGTGCAGCAGAAAGCAGTGCAATTAGTAGGGCACAAACTGAGCTGCTGAGAAAATTTTTCCAAAGTTGTTTATTGTTGTTGTTTGGAATGATAATCCAGAGTGTTGTGGTCAGCAATTAAGCACCAGCAGATGTTCAGTCCCTCTCCCACCGTGGGACTGGGGAGGGAGTCATAAGGGTAAAAGTGAGAAAACTCATGGGTTGAGATAAAGACAGTTTAATAGGTTAGGCAAAAGCGGCACATGCAAGAAAAGCAAAACAAGGAATTCATTCACCACTTCCCATGGGCAGGCAGGTGTTCAGCCATCTCCAGGAGAGCAGGGCCCCATGACACATGACGTTGACTTGGGAAGACAAACGCCATCACTGCAAACACCCCTCCCTTACTTCTTCTTATGCCCAACTTTTATTGCCAGCATGATGCCATATGGTATGGAATATCCCTTTGATCAGTTGGAGTCAGCTGTCCTGGCTCTGCTCCCTCCCGATTCCTTGCGCACCCCCAGCCCATTCACTTGTGGGATGGGGATGAGAAAGCAAAAAAGTTGCTTTGATGCTCTGTAAGCCCTACTCTGCAATAATGAAAGCATCTCTGTATTTCCGACCCTGTTTCCATCACAGATCCAAAACAGAGCCCCACACAAGCTAGTATGAAGAAATTTAACTCTATCCCAGCCAAAACCAGTACACAGAGGAAATACCAAAAGGGAGGAGAAGGCCCCTCCTTTCTATTGCAGGATACTGCAATAGAAAAGGAAAGTGTCAGCACAAACTACCAAAAAGTGGTGTGTAGTTTTTCTGTATGGGGAGAAATTCCTTTTAAAAAGAAAAAACCTCTTTTAATGGTGGGCAGTATTTCCATTTTGGGAGTGCATATTTAAACATTGCAGGAGGCAAATTTTTTTGTTCGAAGATGAATATGCTTATTTTATGGTATTCCAGAGTAAGAGCTTTTCCCCAGAAAAGAATTGAGGAAGGCTACCTCACCAAGAAGAAAAATAATTACTGCTGGGTATTGCCACAATAGAAAGACAATTCTTTGTCTTTCAGTTCTTGTGTAACATTTTAGCTAATGTTTCAGAAGCAAAAGGCAGAAGAAATATGTCCAGGTACCTTTTTTTTTTTTTTTTTCCTCTTCTCCTGTTGAGAGCCACATCTCCTCAGAAGCATCACAGACCTGTGGGGCTCTTATACTGCTTTCCCCAGTGTTGCAAGATTACTGTTTGAAAAAGACTTCACAACAGTCAAGTTTACTACAGTAAACATCCTACTACAGTAAAAGCCAACATTGTTACAGGCAGGTTACAAGGCATGAAAGATCTGTCACTAGTGAATGGATTAGTCATAAGGAATCATTGAACAAATAGCTCAGTCTGGGGGAGCAGCAAGCTGGTATTGACTTTGAAAATAAGAATGGAATCTGAAAACTCTTTCCTGTGTGAGGCCTTTTACAAGACCTGGAGGAACTAAAGTATTGACAGGGAAGTAGTCGTACTCTCAAGGAATTAGAACAGGTGGGATTTGTTTTCTATGCAGAGAAAGGCACTTGCAGTACAAAAGCACTTGGTGCTCGCAGTAATGTGTCACAGCGCCGTGAGGGACCTAAGTCACATACAGAGCTATCGTACCATTTTGCTGGAGAGCTTGTCTTAACCAAAGTTAAAAGCATGTTTGGAATTTGTAGAAAGAGATGAGGGCACAAAATAAGCTTGTTTGGGAATGCTCCTGCTAGAACATCTTCATAAGCTATTATTCTCCTGTGTCTGAAACAGTGAAAAACGCATTATGCATATCTGCAGATAAGCGCTCATCCAGTATTCGTCAGCAAAGTAAACCTGGCAAACTGTGCGAATTTAGCTATTGTGGGGCTATGGGAGGAAGTGTGATTGGAGGCTCAAAAATGAAGGTGAGAGAGTCGCAACTTGTTGTTTTAGGAAACTACATGAAATCTGAACAATAACTTGAAGTGTTAGAAATAATATACTTCCAGGTAGCTGTGTAAGCTGTGTGTACCCTTGATCAACTTTGGGTGGGTTGTAGGAAGGGTCCTCCCAGTTGTCTGTGTCTGTTCACCTTATGCTCTGCTGCCCAGAGATGCAGAGCTATAAAACCTTCCATTTTGCAACAGTTAGGTTACTTTTTGTGGACAAGGAAGCCAGTGGTAGCATGGCTATGGAGTGGGGATTAGATCTGTCTGGTGGTCAGCAGCTGATGGGAAGGATTCGCTATAGGAAGCATTGACTTGTCACAGTCTCTCCGTGTGCTGTGTAGGATGTCTGCAGATCTCCTTCTGAAGAAGGAAGTGAAGGGAGTGATGTGACTGCAAAGCTGACTTCTATCCCTCTTGTCCTCCATATTTCATGGATGCAGTTCCTATTACAAAAGAGTGAAACATGTCCATTGAATGGCAGAGTAGTCTGACAACGTAGTTAAAAAAATGTTTCCACTCAACCAGCTGTGAATAGGAATTTGGTCTAAAAATCTGAACATAAGAATTTGACAATTTATTGAAGTCTAGGACCATTAATAGTGTTGCCTTGTTGCAAATAGGGGCTTCCTGTGTGAGCAGCTGCCTCAGCTGGTGTTAGCAGCTGAGGAACGTGTACCGCAGCTGAGAGTACAAATTTCATCTGTATGTGTTGGTAATGACCTATTAGATGATGTTTTGAAAAAAGCCATTTTAAACAGCTTTTTAAAGAAAACAAACCCATGACCTTTCTCTGAAACAAAGCCTTTCCTTATTCAGTGTGCCCAGCAGGCTGCCATACTGGGAGGTAGTTCTGTTCTTGAAAGCGTTTTGTTTTCTTTTGCTTATTACTTCCCTTTCGCCCTTCCCATGAATTTGCTCCCGTGAAGTCCCCCGCTGTTTGTTTGTAACAGCTGAATAAAATGGAAAACTTCTAATTATATCTAAGAGTGCTGCCACTTGACTTGAGTACAGTTTGAGATAACAAAGCCATGTTGCTCTGTTTTTCAGCTGGTCTAATCTTGCAGTGTGACGGATATATTTTGTGAATTATGTTGATCATTATTCCTTTTAATTAGTTGTGTGGCAAATCATCACGAAACAGAAGAGTTCAGTCTAAAGAGTATTTTCCTCAGCCAGCTTGTAGTCTGTGATGTCCAGTGTGGCTGTGCTGTCCATTTGACCTGTGGAGTGTTAGGGGACAAGAAAGTTGTCGTCATGCTTTAATTTCTTAGACCTTGTCAAACTGCTGATGTTTGGCCACAGACCAAGAAATCCTTATCCCCAAAACTAGCAGGCATCTGAAACGCTAGCAAAGTCTTGTATGCAACTCATGTGTTGTGCTTATCTTCAACTCCCATTCCTTTTCTGCCCTTAGTTCTTCAGCCTTCAGAATAACCATCAGTCTTACCAAAATCTTTGGAAGGAACAAATTCCCAATGCACTAAAACAAAACCAACAACAGAAAAACAACAGCAACAAAACCCACACACATAACAACAACAACCAAACAAAACCAAAAAGAAATCTGAAACTGAGCTGTGCCAGAATAGAATCAGAGAGTTGTGGAATGGTTTGTGTTGGAAGAGACCTTAAATACCATCCAGTTCCAACCCCCTGCCTTGGGCAGGGACAACACTGTTTCTGATAAATGCTTTGGAGGGTAGAGCTGCAGGAATTTTGAAATTAACATATGCTTTGAATACAGTAGACTCTGTCCAGAGCAGTAGGAATTGTGTGGGTGACTCTACACCCAGACACTGCTCCAGACGGCTGGTGAAGGATTGGAACACTATTTTTGTCTTTCATATCTTCCCATCATCTTCCTGGCCATGATTTTTCTGAGATATTTTAAAACAAACCCCCCCAAAATCCAGAACAAAACAAAGAAAAATCTTCTTAAAAATGGACCTGAGAAATCAAATGTACTGTAACTCTCCTGAATATGCATAATGGAAAAAGCTACACATATGCATAATGGTAGAGATCTCCCTGAATACGTGTAATGGCTTTATGGCCTGACTTGTAGTGATACTCTGCTCTCCTTCTTTGCCCCCCTTCATTCCTAGTCTGCCCTTTCTTGCATCATCTCACCACCTAGTGCTCTTCTTGTCTGATGAGGTGCCCTATGTTCTACCACCAGTTTGTTTCTTTATGATGCATGTAGTTAGAAGTTTTCTGCATTTGTTCATTTCTGAAGAAGTTTCTGCATACTTCAGGGGAAGTATCAGGCATGTCAGCTATTCTCATAAAAGATGCTGTTGCTCTCTGGAGACCTGATCTCCCTAATATTTTGATAGTGGGCTATTTTAAGCCACAGTCAAAACCAAAATAACCCCCAAATTTGATTGTTAAAAGAAAGACATGCCACAGACTTACAGTAAGTCTCTTGGAAAAAAGCCAGTAAGATTCGATGCTGTCTGTGAACTCCCAGATGGAGAAGCTAGCAAAAGATTACACTTAAAGATTGTGTGAAACCCTCCTAGTCACCGAGAAATAGTTATAATATGGGGGATGCCTGAAAAATATTAAAACAATTATTTGCATAACACTGACTTCCATCGTCAAATATAATTGTCACATCTTCAAGTTTTAATAATCCTCATTTTTCTGCACCTTTTAGATCCTGTTAAAACCATCAGGATTTCCTTATTTCAGAATATGATGGTATTTGTTGACAGTCAAATACTAATGTGGCTTTAATAGGTTCTGCTACAAAAAGAAAATGGCTATTTTCCTCTCTTATTTCAATTTCAGAGTCTGTTTCCAACCACTGCTACTGTGCCTTCTGTTTTAATCAGGACCTGGCAGAGGGATGGGAAGTGTAGGAGGACAGGCAATTGATGTTTAATCCTTCATATGATTTCTAATTTATACTAGGGCTGATTATACATGCATCTAGAGCAAATAGGCACACATGCATATGCTAAATAGCGATACATTATGATTTTCTTGCTACAAACAGTGTATCATCTTCCACGGCCTCCGTGATTTGGGCCTGGTAAAACTCCTTATTATGTATTTTCACTTCTTCACTGTTCTTGCAGATGGGAAAACCTTGATAAAGATTCAGTGCTTGAGAAATCTTGTTACTTAGGAGATTTTCTCAAACTGTCACTTCTTAGATCAAAATTGGGCCTTTTTTATACTGAGTAATTAAAAATGCTGTATAAACTACAGAACTCCCTTAAGTGGTTGGGATAATTGAGTGGTTGAGTGATCATTTTATATGAAGGTTCCAATGTATCTAATGCTTTGTTTAAAAACTGAATTTAAACCCTTGCAGTGTTGTGAAGGCAAGAGCATTGCTGCTGCTTTGTTACAGGGCTGAATTTGGCCCTTTTATCTCTTTCATCCACATAGGCAAGGTATCTGTTTTGCAGAATTGCCCATTATTCCAGGACTGAAAGTTTGGACAAGTCTGATAGCTGCCCCCAAAAGGTGCTTTAGAGGCTCCCTGACACCCTGGTGGCATTTGTCAGCAGTGGGGAGTGCTGTGGGGAGAGTTTCATGTGGTTCTTTTGTTTGGGGTAAAGGTTTCTTGGTTTTCTGTTTGGTATACAAAGAAAAGGGTAAAAAGAAATCTCTCTATCTTCACATAATCCTGTGTATCTGTAATGACAATGAATTATTTCTGTATTATTGAGCGTTTCCTGCTCTGGTAATTACTGGTGTGTAGCATGCTGCCAAATGGTTTTTTAAATCTGCAGAGACTGCAGCTAGTGCGGGAAGTCTATTAAAATAACACAGACTTGATTTACAGGGTTTCTCTCAAATTTTGAAATTTCCATGCTGCAGAGTACAGACACAGTGCTTGCAACTTAATATATTGGGATTTATTTTCAAGTATTTTCAAGTCACCTTGACAAAATTTGATGCAGCTATCACACTTCTTGGGATGAGAAGGGAAAGCTACAGGGACATAGCCAATGGGAGTAGATGCAGGACAGGGCAAGTCACTTCCAGTGGAGACTTTCCACTCTCTCAAAGGTTAACAAGCTGGTGTGCTTTGAAAGAGGAGAGAGCAGAAGAGGAGACAATGCAGAAGGTTTTAGAGATTAATCACTCCTTGGCATAAGTGGGCAGAGCTGAAGGCGCTGGGGTTTTGATAGCTTGAGCCTTGCTTTTAAGCTGTCTATGAAAAGACATAGTGTGCTTTACAGGCAACCTGGCCATATCTCTCTGATGTATCTCTAACATGCCCCAGGACTGCAGGGTGAATAAGATTTTACCTCTGCATATCACATTGCATGGGCACTGGATGGTGTTTTGGTGTCAGTATTCTTTAAAGAATGTTAGAAAAGCTGCAGGGTGAAGAAGGGGGCTGTGGAAATTATTCCAAAGACTAAAAAAGCATCTTAGAGCAGGACACTTGGATGTAACCTATCTGGTTGGAAAAAAAAAGGTTGAGAAATGAACTAATTAGATTTATGAAAATATTCGTGGAAGAAAGGAACTCTTTTATCTAGTGAAGAAAAGCAGAAAAAGAGCTGAGGCCTGGTTAATTCAAATGAAAAATGAAGCACAAATCTTCCATGGGATGGTGGATAGTTCAGTGCTCCATCAGGGAAATGAGTGAAGCTCCTATCTTGTGCTCCTACCTTTCATGTGAACACTCCAGAGACACCAAATACTTCTAGAAACACAAATGACTGATGTTGATTTGAGATATTTCAATCACACATCAGGATCTGTGGTACCTCAGAGGTCTGACTAGATAATTAACTTTTCTGGCTTCAGAACTTACAAGTATACATTTTAGAATACTTGTACTTTCATAGCAGTTGGCTATATTGGTTATAGCACTTAGCTGCAGTCTTTCACATATAACTACTTGGTGGTGCTTACACCACTCTAATCAGAGCCTGTGACAGCCTTGTTAGTAGCTGTGGAGATGCTCTGCACTTTCACCCATTTAGAAAACATTATCTTGGCTGGGATTGTAATTAAGCAGGTAGCCAATTAGCTGAGCAGTGGCTGAACTCCCAGATGCCATGTGTGTGCATACAAAATCGGTGTGCTCGGCAGTGCTGGTACCTGGTGACAGAGCTGTAAAAGCCAGCGTTGTAGGACAGCCCCGGGAAGCAGCTGGGGAGTGATGAGGTGACAGTGACGTGGGGAGTGTTGCCCCTTGCAAAGGGGCAGCCTTCTCACTTCCGAGGAGCAGCAGCCCATGGTTTCAAACTAACAAGACTGAAATTTAAAAGTGGATCTTGAAGATCGTTTCTCGCAGCTGCTCTGTAAAATACCCAAAAAGGATTCTGCGAAAGCCCATCTTTGGCAGTTTACAGTCTTGGAAATATCTCATTTTCATTGGGGGTGCCTGTACTTGGAGCATTTGTATTTCTGCTGGGTTATTTACTATATTGTCCTATTACCCTAGTGCTGCTTTGACTGCTAGAAGATGACTTACTTTTATTTTGATTAATTTTGCTTAATTAAAGGCGAGCATTTGCGTCACCACATTTCCTTTTCCCTTTGATTTAATTTTATTCAGCCCCCAAGGAGTTATAAAATATCTATGAGCTTTCTGCAGTATCTACATAAATACTTAATTGTGAGGTGACTGTATTAATAGAATTTATTGTTCCTTATTTGAGTTTAATGTTTACATGTCATTTCATAACACAAGCAATGAAAAGAGAAGCCTGCTAAATTTCATGACTACAGAAAGTAATGACTCCTTGTCAGAAACAGTGTAGGGATTTCTGTGTGTCTGTCTCCGTCTCTCTAAATATAAATGTAAATATTAGAATATATTTATAGATATATAAAATATATCTGTGTTTGTAAATATTTGTTTATGAGTAAATATTTCCAGCAAGATATGACAGACCATGTGAATTAGCTATTTGAAACCTCACATGTGCAGAAACCTTTCAGGACAGCTGGTTCAAGGCAGGGCTGACATTTTAACTTGCCTGCCCTGCTTGGTCTTACCTTTGTGCTGTGATTGTAAAGAGTAGTATTTTCATTACCAGTCTCTTTCTTTTCATTATCTTATTCTAGATTACTGGAGTTGGAAATACCATAATTGGGGTGAAAAGATCAGAGTATATTATCCTTTGCCTGATTCAAAAGATGGGGAAGGGAAACTGATTTTACAGAACAAACAAAAACCCCCACATAACTCTGTGGACAAAATGAAGTCAAAATTGAAGGACAGATGAACACTTTTTTTTCACATCTTTCAGGGGTAGATCCATAGCTTGAAGTTTGCACAGGAAAATTTCCAAGCCAAACTTACCCAAGGAGTAGGGCTCCAAGTTGAATACTCTCAGACTTCTTGAAAATATCTTGATTTATCTGTTCTTTTTGGCCAGGCCTGGTTGTCTGTCAGAGTGGGTGTATTGGCCAGCAGATGCTTAGCTGGGGATTGGGCATTACACAAGCTGACTCTTCCCCTGAAAGGAAGGGTGGGCAGAAGGAGCTGGAAATAATCTTAGCGGATTGTTTCATAAGAAAAGGGGAGAACACAGGGACTATGGTGATATCTGGGACAGAGACAGGCATGGTGTTATGGTGCTTCAAGGGGCACAAGGACGAGAGAAACCAAGTTTCATTGTCTCTGCTGCTATCATTCCAGTCTTCTGAAATGAAGAGACAATGAAGCTCTCTATTGACCTTCATGAGGGCATCAATGCCCTGGTTCCTAATTATTAATATGCTAAAGCAAGGGCCAGTTGATACTGCAGAGCAAAAATAAAACTTACCAGAAATAAGTGGGGGTTTTTTAGCATTATGTTGAAGTATAATCTATTCTTAATGGAAGTCTTTTTATAACTTCTTAGGCTGGGCATTTAAAAATATTGATTATAGGACTAGTGGTTTTAAGTGAAAAGATGCTTTATATGCCACAATATTAGGGGGAAAGAGAACTCAGTTTGTGTCCTAGTTTATGGTGTTAAGGAAATGCAGAGATTGCGGTCTCACTCCTCTTCAGGGTAAAAAATTAGAAATGAAGTTATAAAAGTGAAAGAAAAGCCAAAAAACCCGTAATGCGCAGAAGTAAAAAGTTAGTGATAATTTTTTATAATTACTTATGTTAAAATACTTTATGTTCCAAAATGCTGTTTGGACCATTTACTTCTGAACTCGGACATCAGCTAACTAGAAGCCTAAACAATTTTGCTAGGAGTGTTTTTTCTTTTTAGTTGTAGTACTCATTTCTTGTGGAATGTGTAGAAGAGTTTGAACACTGATGTTTCAGTTGTTTTCAAAAACAAATGTCCCATGGAGCATTCAGAACCTGTAGATTTTAAAAATAAGCTGACAAAATTTACAATAAAATACGTACTGTATGTGCTAGTCCTTTTATCAAAATTTACCAAAGGTGATGACATCCATCATCTAATACAATGTAGTAGCGAGGATCTGAAAGTTTAATGCTGCCAAACTTCCTTTGAAGTCTGGACATCAGGGATATTCGATGAAATCTGACCTTTGTCAGGAGGATTTGACATTCATGGGACCAGTAGATTTCAGAAAAGCTACGAGTCTAACCTTGCCTCTTAAAAATTCACTTACACTGGTATAGTTGAGTTGGTGTATACAGTCTAAGACAGATATTGCTGTACTTTTCTATGTTGTCTTGCTATTCTTTGCCTCCACACAAAAGAGCTGGGATGTGACTTTTTGGGGGTTGGAGGACTAGCCTTTTTTCTCTGATAAACTATTGAGGTATCTCAGCTTGCAATCCGTATGAAAGATCGATTGTTTGTATGGAGTATTACCTTAATTCTACATCTGTTGAAGTCAGTTAAGTGGCTTCCCTTTGGATTTAATTGTTTGAGAATGTGAGTCTTTGGAAATACATATGGCTTGGAGGTGGAGGTTCTGAAAAAATAAATCTCTTCTATGTGTATATCATAAGTCTGGTACAAAGGTGGTTTGACTTTCAAATACGAGAAAATGATTCCCCAGATATGTATTTATCACTTTGACCTGTGCAAGTAAAATTTTTACTGAGACGGGGAAACCTGGGAAATAAATATTTTATACCTGAATTACCTGAAAAATCAGCTCAGAAAAAAGGAGTGTTTTGCACATGTGGTAACATCTCTTCTAGGCGCTGTACATTAAGCCTCAGTGGGGGTTTTTTGTTGGTTTTATTTTTCTTCCTAATGTATTGCTATTATGTAGTGTTTAATCATGAGTTTGGAAAAGGATGTATGGGACCTCATGTTGAAGTCCCAAAGCTATACAGGAGGGTGGTGTTGATTGTTCCCTAAGTGATGTTCTGTCTGCTCTTGCTGGCATGGCTCATGTGAGGCAGCTCATGTTCTTTAGGGACCTTCCCTGTTCTTGGGGTGCTGTATCTTCTGGTGTGGGCTTGAAACTGGTTGGCTGGGCACACTAAACCATAGTCTGGTAGCACAGTGTTATATTTGGCGTGTGAACACGGGGTGTGTTGTAGTGCTGGAGGTCTAATCACAATTGTCTTTAAAAAGTCAAAAGCCCCCCCCGCCCCCTTTTTTTGTTTTGTCATTGGATGTCTTGTTTTAGTAAAAGTAATTGGAAGAGTCTCTTGAGTTGTGACCAAAAGAGCCACAAATGACTTGAAAAGGATAGTGTAAGGAAAAGTGGTGCTTGGAGGTGTTTGGGAGGGTGTGGGTGACATTGGTAGCTGAAGACTTGACTCGTGGTCATTGGCAGCTGGAAACCATCTCAGTAACTGCACGTGTTGTCCGTGCTGTTGTGTACGGAGGTTTTGCCTCTCAGTGCTTTGTCCTTAACACTGGAATGAATGCTACCCTGATGTCAGTGTTTATCCTGGGGATTAGAGAAGGTGGAAGTCCCTGGCCAGCCCAAGAGTTGTGCCCTGCTAATGCTCGATTGAAGAACTGATGAGAGGAAAAAACTCTTGGCACCAGCGACCAGAAAGGCTCATAGGTGAGACTAATGCTGTGGTTGCTGACAGAAGGGTGCAAGTGTGGCAAGTAGCTGTTACGTGGGGGTGATCCACAAGCTGGGTTGATAGCTGGTGACTGCTGGGTTGATTTGCGAATTGCTGGTTTTGTTCAGTTTGTGCTGGAAAACTCTTCCAGAGCTGTTGCAACCTGTCATTTTTAAAGGCAAATGAACTGGTTTGTCCCTTAAGGCTTCCTCGGCAGTACCTTTCAGGTGATGCACCAGCTGAAAGGAGATGTTTTGCTGCAAAGAAGTGGCATCTGTTTATCCCACCTTGTTTTTAAGGGTGGAGGGCTTGTCCTTCAAATTGCAAAGCACAAGTTAAGCATTTTGCCTGGCAACAGACATGTGATGAGATAGCAAAAGCAGAAAGACACAGAGGAACAGTACAATGCAGAGCTATAGGAGCAAAATTAGAAATGAGCTGACTGAGATGAAATGCTAAAAACTGCATTCTGTTAATGCTATTGCAGGCCTGCAAGGCAGGCTGGATGGAGGAGGAGACTGGGGTTGCTGTCATTAAACAGGAGAGAGAAGAGGAAGCAAGCGGATGCAGAACAGGGAAAGAATGAGTGGCCATGTGGTATGCATTAAAATAACTTTAGGTGATGCACCCAAGCAGGAAGACAGCCTGGTGACTGGCACAACCAAGTCAGCAGTCATGCCTTGCAGGCACAAGGCTCTTGCTGTAGGCAGCTTGTGCTGCCGAGTGGTGCCTTGGCACAGGCTTCAAGCCAAATGCCACGGTTGTTTGGGCTGACCGAGGGGTTTGGGCCATGCTGCTTGGTGCTCTCAGGCAATGCTTTGGTGCAGTTCTCCAAGCCTCTTCAAGCCTGTTAAAGGACATCACTACAAGAGCTGCTGATCCTGCCATGCTTTGAGATTTGCCATTTTCTGGGTTTGGTTTAGAAAGGCCATGTCCTCCTCATGATGCCTCGTTCTTGCCTTGAGATCCCAACAAACCCTGAAAGCTTTGAGCTCAGAACAACTGCTGTAATACCATTCTTAGATGACTGGGGTAGTGCTGGCAAATCGGTGAATAGACTCAAAAGTCTATTCTGGTCTCTCATTAAATGGGGGTGAAATGTATCTTTCATACTTTAGGAGTCCAGAACCCATTAGGATTTATCACTTTGATACTGCAGAGACCTGGGACAGGAATTTCAGATTTATGTAGTGCATACAGCCACTTGATCTCAGTCTGGTTTAGAAATTATTTTAAAAAGATGTCTTTACTCATTCAAGATACTGTGAATAACCTTTTCAAATTCTTTTTAAGAAAAATACATGCCACAGAGAAACATTCATTAAGATATGACTTAATTGGTTTTTGTGTAAGTTTAATAAATATTTCAGTGAAGTGACCTTAATACTTTTCTGGCTGTTCCTAGAACTCAAAAATGTACCTGGTCTGTGAAAGCAGGAATAGACTTACAGTATGCCACAGGAAGTAAATTCTTGAGTCAGGACTGCTTATTATGGAGAGGCTTCTGTTAGATTACATGACTTGCAAATATCTGTAATAACTATTTAAAAGAAAAACATTCTGCTTAAACTTGAACATTCTTATAGTTGAAACTAAATCCTTATCTGAGAGTTCAGCTTGTTCAAAAGGGTAATTTCTGTCTGTTCTCCAACTGAAGAATTTAAAAGGCATCATTATGTCTTCAAAATGTTGTTAATTTCTTCAAATTGTTGTTAATATAAATAGTCTGGAACAAAGAACTAAAACAGCCTTTTAGCGTCATGAAGCAAAATAGTTATGAAAATAAGTTGTAAACACTGACAAAGACATCAAAATCTTAGATGCACCCTATTCTTGGGTCTGTCTAATGCATTGCAGGGCTCATTACTTCCCTTTGCATTAACCATATAGGCACAGCTCTCTGCAACAGCCAGGGACTTGTCCCAGGGTCATCAATTGCTGTTCACCAGTAGCTTTCACTGAATTTACTTCTGTTTCCTGAAAGTATTTAATTAGTACTGCTAGTTTGTTTTTTTGACTAGGGTTTCTGTGCTTTCTTCTACAAAAAGAGTTTTTCAGTTGTGGAGTTAAAGGAAGCTTTGGCATTTTTTTCAGTGGAAGCAGGGTACAGCCAAGACTAGCTGTGCATGTTTGGAATGTCAGTCTGCACATGCAGTTATTGCATCTGAAGATCAATTTATGTAGTCAGCTGAAAATGTAACTTAATTATATGGTTCAGTGAGAAACTGTGTAGTACAGCTGTAGCTAGTGAAATCCAGTGTGAAAGGAACATACAATTTTAAAACAGAATCATCATCTGTAAACCCAGAGAAAATGGAGCTGACTGAGGATTTTGATTTTCTGGAAAAACACGAATACAAGGATACAGCACTTCAAACGTGGTCTCTGCATACGTGTTGTGGTTTTGTTTGTTGGTGGGGGTTTTTTGTTAGTTTTTTTTGCTGGTTGTTGTGGGTGGTTTTTTTCCCCTAAATAGCAGTGGCTGGCTAGTGGATGCTGTCCCTTTGGAGGAAAAATTTTGGTCCAGTATTTTAATTTGAGTGTAGCATTGCAGGGAGTCAGCCCCAGAAACCTGTGCTTTGAGAGCCTGGGTATAGGGCTTTACAGGAACTCTGTTTTCCAGGTATTTAGACAGTATTGAAGAGGAGATACATGAATGTTTTCTAGTTTTGGTGATCTGGAGAACATTGTCTTTGCCTGTGGGTACATCCTGGGAAAATCTTTGTGGGATCAGTGTTTCTGTGCAGAAATTGTGGAAAAACTGATATGTCTCTAGGAAATAGGTGCCTTGTTAGACACATTTTCATCTTAATGTGTGATGTCTTTTGGAATCTCTTCAGTAAATATTTTTTTGTAAAGCTCCTTCTGCTGGACCAGTGGTCTCCGAAATGGAGTGTGCAAGATGATCCCTTGGGATACAGGAAGAAAAAGAGTAGAAAATGTATATAATTTATAAATAAATTTTAAATTAAAAATTATAAATATTTTTTGAATAAACCTACATATACTCTGAGTGCTGGGTCAAAATTCTGTTTTATTGATGGGATGCACAATGAGGTGGAGTCACTGCATGGGACAGTAATGTATTGCCTCAAATAAATACACAGAAATTACAAAAATTAGGTCCTGATAAAGACTCTACTCTTTACAGGAAGTTTGTTTCATTTAAAAATATTTTTCTTTTTATTTACTCACCCTGTCAGGGTCTCTTCTTGCCTTCTATCCTTCGGGGTGTGCTGCCTGTGCAGCCAGTCTTCCTTGCATGGACAGTGTCTCTCAGCTGCTTCAGGTGGCTATCACTTCTACACACATTTACATTCCAACCCAAGAGCTTAGTAAAGCCTTATGTTATGTTTTGACATGCTATTATGTTAACAAAAAAAATGAAGTGGTGCTTTCTCTGTCAAGGATGAGTCATCCTGACTACCCTTCTGTTGTACCAATTAAGGCTGTCTTCACATTAGGGCCACTCTTTCCTATTTGCTCCAGCCTGGACCTTCCTGTTCTCAAGAATGGCAGATGTGGAGAGAAGGAGCCCAGGATTAAAAGCACTTTCTCATTCACCCATCGTCCTTCGGAAAAGCAGGTGGACAAACCAAATCCTTTCTCTTCTAAAGTTCCTGTTGTGATTTGAGGGAATGTTGTAAATGTTCTGATCACAGCTGGCAATCCAGATACAACTGAAATTTGCTTGGTTTTGAGTGCTTGTATTTAATGAAAAGTCCTATTTCTTGCTTTTTGTTATTTATAAGGTTATCTCCTTTACAGAATCATTACCTTCAGAGTAAAGAGTTCATGATCTAGGTTTTGTGCAGAGGATTTGAATGCATCACAGAGAAGGACATCACTTCAAACCAGGTGCATCTTTTTGCTTCTGAATATTTTTTAAAGGTGTGAGACAGCCCTTTCTGTGGATAGATGCTCACTTTATGTAATGCACTTTTTCGCTTTGATGCTGCTCCATCTCTCCTTGCCCACAGCCTCAGGCACCCAGTGGTTGCAGCCAGCCTTTATCCTTGCTGGTATGGGAAGTCACAGCCAGTGAGCTCTGCTGCGCTGTCCTGGGCTGTGTTCGTGATACTCAAGACATCATTGTTGGTAGTCTAATGTTTGGTCTCTTTTGCTTAGGGGTTTATAGTAATATTTAATTACACTGCTTCTTCACATCTCTAGACTGTGTATTACTTTTTCCCATATTCTAGAGAGTGATCTTAATAACACTGTTTGTGGGCCTCCCTGCTCAGTATTTGATGCTGATTATAGAAATCTTGATCTGGGGGTTCTGAAACTATTAGAAAGGTGCATTTTTATCTGGAATTTATATGCTAGCTGATGTTAATACTGGCCATAGGACTGTGGCTGTAGATGTTTCTTTTCTGTGTGTTCTGGGGAATACCACACCATGTAAGATTATTTCAGAAATTATAATATTTCCTAGGGAAAATCCTATTGCCCTCACCAAGATCCCCTAGGTCATTTAATAAAACAAAAAAAAAAAGGAATTGCGAAAAACAAATGTCTACTTTTGAAATACCTTTTAAAAGCCAATTAAAAAACAGGAAATATGAAAGGAAACTTTACATTTTTATCTAAGGAACTTTTCTTAATAGCTGGCTGACTGAGTACATACACTGTAAACCAGCTTTTGTACTGGATGTTTGACCTGATTATTTAATATTTTGGTTTTTTTAATGCTACAAAGTTGCATCCCTGCCAGCTATCTACTGACTTCACTAATGACATTCCTCTTTTGCTCTCATTTGTTGTGAAGTCTAGATAAGTGATCTCTGGAAAAAAGTAGGCTGTAAATTCCAGTTGCGACTGTCACTGACCTTGATGAAATTATTTTGCAGGCTTTACCCTGAATGTGGTTGCCTTGTACTACCACAGCACTCTGGAGTTAATGGACAGGTACCAGCTCAAAAAAATGGGGCCATGGTAGAGATTGAGTTTAACCTGCACATTGAGTTTAACCAGTGGTAGCATTTTTATGGGGTGGCACTGGCAGGTCAGGTTTGGGGATTTTTAATACAAATGCATTTTTCACTTATGTCTTTAACTGGCTTGAACCTGTTTAACTGCATGGTAAGGGACCCGTCAGAGGAATCTGAAAGCTTTGTTCTGAGTGTCTCTGGCTGATGGAATATGCTGAGCTGGGACCAGCCAGACTGAAACATGGGCCACTTGTTCCTGGTGTTGTTGGCCAGCTTTTCTGCAGGAATCAGAATTTTGCAGCTGCTTGTTTGACTGTTAGTGCTTTTCTTGACTATCTGATGTCTAGTAGTCTTCATTGTTGCTGTTTGCTTTGTTGATCACTAGCAATGATACTAATTAAAAACAAGAGATAGAGAGAGAGAGAGAGGAAAGAGAGAAAAACAGAAACCTTCATTTTCAGTAGGAAATTTGTAGATATCCTCCAGGCCAGCTCTTCTCTAATGTAGAAGCCATCCCATGCAAAGCATGGAGGTTGCCCCTTCTGTCTGCTATGAGGTCCTGCTTATAGCCAGCTCCAGGCTCCCTGAGCTGGAGTGAAACTCCAAGGGAATTAGGAGGCATAGTGACAGATCCAGATCATGTCAGCCCTGGAGACGTGTCCTCCTGAGTCTGTATTTGAGCCCAGTTGGCAGAACTAACATCTTGTGACTGGGTATATCCAGTGAGTGAATAAAATAAGTTGATTCGGTTGTTTGGCTGGGCATGGAGAGGACAGATGAATTCTGTGTAGCCCAAACTTGAAGGATTAAGTTCCATGTATCCATTTTTACATGGCTGATGCTGTTGGCTCCCTTACTGGTCATGCTTACCTGCAGCTGGGAGTTTGTAGGATTTGGTATTTTTACACTAGGATTCAGTTTTTGTTGTGTGCCTCTTTGCAGGAATGCTGATAGTGATTGGTAAAGTGCTTGAGTGTCAGCTGCTGGCTACTCCAGCGTGCGTCTGTGTCACAAGCAAGATTTATTACGCTGCAGTTGATATATTTGCAAAGGGCAGTTTTCAACCAATTTTATGCATTCAGAGTTGGAATGTATTCCAGCAGGAAGAAGTAATGATAAAGGAAGCTTCTGGCAGCACTGCACTTGCATTGCACCCAGGTCCGTGCTTGGGATGGAGAGTCAGTGCCATGGTGGTGTCACATCTTCCCAGGCACAGCTTATGGACTGACCCAGGAGCTTGCAGCTACTTTGTTCTTCTTCCCCAGCAGATACAGAAGGGGTCCTAAAACCTAGCACTGAAGTTCATGGCTTGGAAGGAAAGAAGGAATGCTTCTCTAATTAAATTTGATTTATTTTAGTGCTTTGTTTTTACTTCTGATTTGCCTGCTCTCCTTGAAGGTGGAAACAGTCCTAAAATTTTTTTGCTTTGCTATATGTAACTACTGTGTGGGTGTTGCTGGGAGAGATGGAAACAAGGGGCTGAGAAATTATCCCTATTTTTTAAATTAAAAGTGGTGCATATTATTTGCCTGGTTTGGGGGACAGATATGGGTATGTATGCACATAGATTTTTTTTTTTTTCAGTGTAATATTTCTACCCTGATTGCTTTTAGCCTATCACATGTAATTTAATTCTTGAAACATCTTGCCTAGCTTCATTATTCGAATAATACGAAAGATGAAGTTCCCAGTTCAAGTCCTTATTCACGGCTTATTACCTAAGCATTTACACGTAAGTGGGCGTGTGTGTGTGTTGAGGGTTAGGGGAGAAGAACCTTGCCTGCTTCCCTGACAAGGATATGCCTGCAAGTGCTTCTCCACTGGGGCTCAGAGAATCGCAGTGAAAGCATTGCTTGTGCATCCTGTGGAAGGGAGCGGGTGTTCCTACAATTACTGAGGTACACTTACACTTGGTAAGAAGGGGCTGTGTGGGCAGCTTCCATCAATTCTGCTCAAATTCATCAAATCCTTCACAGAGGACCTATTGATATTTAAGTATAAAGTAAGAGCTAAAAGGCCTCTGTTCATTAATTTTTAACAGCTCAAATGGCTTCCAGGCTTTTGATTTTTTTTTTTTTTAAGGCAAATCATAAAACAGTAATTCACATGGGAAAAAATTTGTCACATTTAAACAGCAGCAGAATCTTGTGGGACTTTGCAGAGGAATACATGTCCGGATGTTTGATGACTTTTAAAGGTCAGTGATAGGAGGCCTGGTTTTCACTCTCACTCTGCATAAACCTGGGACACCTTCGTCATCAGGTGTGTTTAAAAATTGGAAAGGGCTTTATATGATACCAGATACAATGCAGCAGTGGTAAAATGATGCACCTGTACTTAAAGTCTTTGTAAAGCTATAATTTTTCAGGGAAAAATTCTTTTAGTTTTTGACTAGACTGATTAGCCAGATGGCTTTGTGAAATAAGTGTTGTGTTAGGCGAGGCTTTGGTGGTATAACTTTCTAGCCTTCTAATATTTTTCCAGAAGTAGCCCTGGGACTATGAAACCCAAATTCCCTGTAGTATGGGACAGTGCAAAGAAATAGAGCTGGCTGCGAGGTAATGATTCTGGATCTTGGACATGAGCACTGGAGTTGAACTGCCAGGATGTGTCAATCTCTACTGAATGTTTTATATTCAGTGATATCCTTAAGCTAATAACTAAGCAGTAACATATGTTGCATAATCCAGTGTTCAATTTTGTTGGAACTGTATTCCTTCCTAATTTCTTACATGGTTACTTAGTACTAGCAAAGAATGGTTTGAATTTTGTGCTTGTTTGTAACTTTAAGATGAAGCCTTTCACCTTCTCTGTAGATTTCTGTAATTGTAAAGATTGTTTTCATGATTTTAACAAACCTGGATTTAAAGTCAGAGAGCTTTGTCTTGAATTTTATTCACTCTTTGAATGTAAAGAGAGGAGAAAAATTGAAGTTCAGACATGGTATGAGTAATGGAAAGCAAGAGGTTGATAACTTTTAAAATATTTGCTTCAATAACTTTAAATCTTTAAAATTAAATGTGTATAATCAGACAACTCAGCAGTTAAGACAAAGAAAGCAAAAATAATAGCCATTGAATCATAAAGTATGCTCATTAGGTAGTTTACAACTTAACAAAGTTAATCTAGGTGATTAGAGCAAGCTCCTTCACCTGCTGAAGTGTGGTAAACAGGAGTGGAGGCTTCTTACTGTTTCAGGTGTAGGATGTTTGCATTGGGCTCTTTGATTCAGCATAGGTCTGGGCTGAATGTTTAAAACAGAAACATAATCTAAAGGTATGAAATGTGACCTCCAAAAGAAGGTGAATTTCTTCATTTCACTTCTCTGCTATGGCAAACAAGCTAACCCCAATCTCTTGAACTCAATTTTCTTGCTTTACAGCCAAACCCTCTGAGATGATTTGGCAAAGCCATTTGCTAGTTGCTCTGCTCTCTTTCATTGCATTTTCAAGCAGTGGGCACTAAACATGCTTCCCCCCTAAAAGAAAAAAAAAAAATTGAGGGGCAGATAAAATTGGGGAAAGGACTTCCCATTTCACTGTAAGACTTAAAGGTTTTCTTGCATGCCCTCAGGTATTGTGTATTGGTCATCTGCAGGCCTGAGAGTGGAGTGTCAGTGAGGCTGTATTTAGTTGTCTTTTAATGTTTTACCATGAAAAGGCCTTTTTCCTGAAAAAGTGTCATATGTTGTCTTACACTGGATTTCATGGAAGCTTGTCAAATTATTTTTGCTGCATGTTGTATGAGCAGATCCTGCTTTCTGGGACCATTGAGTATTGATACAATTTGTTTACTGATTTAAGTAGATGCATCCTACTAACAATAGTGTCATTTCATAGTTCCACTTACCATTAAATTCACATTTGATTTACTCTCTGTTTTACCAGTCTTATACATTTTGGAGCTACACTGTACTTCTTGAAACACCAGATTTGGGCTGTGACTCATGATAAATCTGCTTGGGTATGTCTCATCTTCACCCTCTGGAAAAGGCTGTCTTCTCACTCTGGAAGTGGAGATGGCTTTTCTGTATTTCTTCAGGAAGGGGTTCATCCCACTATGGACAACATTAACCCTCTAACGATCTGAGTCTGCCATGTAACAAATTAGGTATATTTGTTTTAAAACAGCTTGCAATGGAGAACAGAGGTGATGCAAACCAAAGTCCTAAAATTTGGATTTATCAGAAGTTCAGAGGAGCCTTTCTTTCCGTGCTGTTTCCTATGATCCTCTGCTGGCATCCGCTGCCGGTCCTACCGGGCTGCATCTGAGGTGGGACGCAGTGAAAGATGCCTGCTGTACTTGGTGCTAGCAGTGAGATGTTTTTGTGCAAATTGATGTCTTTGTTTTTTTCCAGCCCTGGCAGTTTGCTTTATTTGATTTAAATAGGGAATGGGGGGAGGACAAAGGTAAAGGAGCAGTTGTAAATTAAACTGGCACCCTTGTGGATTTGGGCTTAGTTGCAATGAGTTTCCAAGAGCTCATGTTAGAAAAAGGTTGTGTTTAAAGTAAGTTTTTCTCGTGTTTGGATCACAGTGATAGTTTTGCCCCTTGTGTTCTTCACTGTAGATGAGGAAAAAGCAAACATAGCATCCAGGATAACAGCATGTTTCAACACTGTCAGTTCAATGCTATGAATTCTTGCCTGGGAGGATGCTGTTCTGAACATTTGGCGGATGGATGATTATGTATCACCTTCAAAAGTCCTGAGGTTTTTAGCTTCTCAAAGAACTAATCCATCAAGACTTCATTTAACAGTGCTAATAATTTCCCGTCTGTCTGGCAAGGGGTTGTTTGTTTTAATGTGGTCTCATCGATATTATTAAAGGAGTTGGAATGCTGAAACCTTTTTTCCCTTCTATTCCAATGCCAAATATATTTATGTGTTTTTAAGGTGGAGAGTATGCATCAGAATTATGACACAGTATAAATAGCAAACACTTCTCAGATGGAGAGTGAAAATAATTTTAGTTTATATTCTGCAACATGCAATGTCTTAATGATTTGAGGCATCTTATTTTTACAGGACGGATTTCAGATATAGGTGACTGAAGCATTATGGCAAGTTCTGTCACCGTCCAAACAAAACCTTGGTTTAAAAGATACATATCTTGCTTCATGATTACTCCATTTATGCATGTTACTATGCATAATTTGTGTATCAGTAATTCTGTTGAATAGACCAATGAAGCCAAGAAATAGGAAAAACTGAAAGCAAGATTGCACACTTGCATAAAAAGTTTTCCAGTCAGAACGTAAGAAAATCACCAGTGTAGAAGAATTAGGTACTCCAAAAAATCCCAAGTTTTATTTTTCTCTTTCCCTCAGTTTTCTGTTCTTATGACTGTTTTCCTTAATGGGGCATGACCTGTCCATTCTCAGATGCCTTGGTATTGCTTGTGGAACTCCGTAGACCAGGCCTTTGATAGGAATGAAACTACAACTTTATGGTGTTATCTCTGTGGGAATTTGTAGCAGTCAGGTACTTTGGTTGTCTCAGTGATTTTTCTTTGCACTGGTTATTAGGCTGGATTCTTCCTATGCTGCTACACACTGCAAAAATCTTGAAAACTGCTTTTATCTTTGCCCAGGGCTTGATTCAATGATGACCCTATTGATTTTGTTTGCTGTTGTTGTGGGGTGTTTTTTTTCCTAAGGACTGGCAAATGGTCAACTTCTCACTCGTCTCTTTTGATGAGCAATGTGTTCTTTTTTGATCTTTGCTCTTTATCCAACATGTATTGTTCTAACTCCAGGTTTTATAATTTCAAATTATAATAATTTTCAAGGTCATTGGGACAAATCTTTCCCTGCATCGAGGGGGAGAGTTTTGACTAGCAGTGAGGGAATCATCTAGGGGAGGTGTAGTAACTCCTCACCCGCTGAGATGTGAATCTGCAGTTGGAAACCAGGCACTGCTCACGTGTAGTGAGTGTGTCTAGTGAGTGTGTTAACGGGTTTGCTCTTTGCCAGGCATGTGATATGAATACCAAGAACAGAATAATTTGGATATTTTCCTCTTCTGGTCGATTAAACAGTACATGGTGTTCAGCCAGTCTACACAGAGTCCTTGAATATTTGATGCCAACACCTGTTAAATTCCTCTAGAAAGTGTTTTAGGTGTTATATGGAAGAAAATTGAATGTCCTTTATGAACCCCGTAACGGAACTTGGTGCTAAAGACAAACATTGATCCAAATGATCAGTAAAATAACTACTTGGAGGCAAGGGCAGGAAATCTTCGCGTGATTTTTTTCTGCTGTTGCAATTGCTGTGTCATTCTCCTCAGCAAGCAATGTTAAACAAGATTAAATATGACTAGAGAAAGACATATCTGCATTTATCTCATCAGTGTACATTGATATAAATTCCTGTTTCTGAGTAGGCCCTGGGATGATTTTTTTTGCTACAATCCAAATGTTATCTTGAAATAATTTTTTTTTCTAAATTGACCATCATTTCTGGACTGTGGCAGTAACCCACTGGAAACATAAAGCTCTTCATGGTAAAACAGATGTAAATCTTGGTCAAAAATACAGTATGACTTTCTACGGTAGCCAAAGTAAAATGGCATCTCTGTCAGCTCAGATCAGTCTGTAGCTGAATTTAAAAGCTTCTTCTGCCCTGTGTTTTGATGACTCATATGCCATCTTCATGTTCACTGCAGAATTCCTTGAGGACTCTTAAGGTTTGGGCATGCATAGAATAAACTGCTGAGTACCAAGGAGGTAGCCTGCCCAAGGTTTGTCACACAAACCTCTTCTTCACCTGGAGCCCTGCAATGACTCACGCAATTCCTGCATGACCCATACACTTTAGTAAAGGATAGTGCTGTTATCCTCTGAGAACCCTTGAACTCAACTGGGAGTTGAGCATCACAAAACTCTTCATGTCCTTGATGGTGCAGTACCTTTTGTGTACCAGATGTCCTGAGGTCAGGTTGGTTCAAAGTAGAGGTTTAGGGTTAAAAATACATTTATTTGATTCACTACGGGAAAAGTTTGTTTTCACAGTTGTAAAAAGATGACACATTAAAATGTATTTTTAGAGTTATGCTTAGTTGGGTTTTCTCTTTGTTGTTTGGTTGGATTTTTCAGTCCTGAGATCCTTTCTTACCTACTTCATCATGTTAAATAGCTTATGATAATGGCTAATGAGCCCCACAGCTGGGCTGACATGTCCCAAAGAGTCACTAAAGCTACGTCTTCCTTCTGTATCCTTTCAGGTAATGTGTCCTTCTGAAGGCAGTTTTGCTGGAGCTGGTCAGAACAGCTGCTCTGAGTTATTTTCCTCTCCCTGACTAAAGCATAAGGAGTGTCCTGACTTTTCCAGCCTCATTTCTTTCACTAGCCACTGGCCTGTTATCTTGTGGGAGATGAAGCAATTTTTCTGTGTCCTTAGACTCTTGACTAAAGTTTCTGTTGAGGATCTCACCTCGCACGTGTCCCATGGTGGCCATCAGATGCTTACAAGGCACATTATGCATTTAATATTGTCATCACCTATTATATTTTAATAGTATGGAATGAAAAACAGTATAGTAGAGGTAGAGAAAGATGATGTATTTAATCTAAGCTGAATATATTAAATTCAGTTTACTATGCCTATAGTTCTTTTCTTTGTATCATATAAAACCAAATGTGTTACTGTAGAGCTGAATTTGAGTCTGAGCATTGAGTAATTTCATCTTCCTGTCATGTGCAGTGTTAGTTTTGAAAAGAGGAAGAGGATATTCTAAGATACTCCTAAGAGTATTTTAAAAAATTGATAGTGTGAAAGAAGTGTGGAACTCTTAGGCAATTTTTATTTAATGAGCTGTACAAATGTGTTTTTAGTTGGGCAGTATATTTAATTGAGGTACAAGATAAAGTTTGTACTTGCTTAGAAGTATGTCACATCGTGCTGAATTTGTTGTAGCACTGATCGTGTGTAGCTATGTGTGGACATCAGATTTCTGATTAAAACCTTTTTAAGCTTCCAGTGAAGCTGAAAGTAAAGCATGGAAACCTTGTGTTTTGGGCATTATCTCTATTATGCTGCACTGGAATTACAGTGCAGCATATATATATATATATACAGTTTTATATGAGTCTTCATTCTGTAGTTATCTACTGGGTAAAACCTCATGGTTTCCCCTAGTTCTTAAAAGCAAACAAACAGAACTCCCTAAAGCTCACCACAAAGAAACCAGCTTGCCACTCCTGTTGAGCTCTATAGTCTGGTCTGTAATAACTGCACTTCTTCTTTTATTTAATCTTTTTCATTATTCTGGTCAATTATTTACTCTGTTTTCTATGGAAACAAGATCTGTGCAAATGTTCTGTATACACCTCCTTACTTGGCTGAAAATAGTCAATAGGTTTCAAACTAAGTTTTACATTTATTACATTTTTTGTGGAAATATTGACTGTAGGGAGGGCTTATTGGTCTAATACTCAGCAGGTATCAGAGGCTGGAGATGTCATGTCTTTCAATTCTGGGCTTTTCATGGCCCTTGAGGTTTTGGGGTTTCATCGGTACAGCCTTTTGGGGGAGAGATTGTTACTTGGGCTCTGTTGACAAAACGCAGATCCAGGTTTAGTTTGATGAATTGTTCAAATTCATTAGCCTGCAAAATGGCAAAGCCACTTGTCATGTCCCCTTGCCTCAGTCACCTCTCCTGGAAATTGTAAAGTACTCTCTGAAATAAGCTGCTGCTTAAAGTGAGGATCAGGAAGCTAAAAAGACTCTAATCACTTCAATATCTTCTCTCTCAAATTTGCTTTTTCCTACAGGTATTGAAGAGTTTCCCCTTAAAATAACTTGAGAATCAATTAATATGAAAGTTGCACACAAGAAATCTTGTATGGCATAGGACAGCTTTTTTATAACCATGTCTGATTTCACTAGTGCTGCAGAGTTCAACTTTCAACCTGCGTTTTGCTGAGTGGAGAAGCCACTTCAAGGTTGATGTCGATCACGTGCAGAGTGTGGCTGGCAGAAAGCTAACCTGGTAAATGCTTTGTGGCCAAGGCAGCCTGCAGCTTTAGTGCAAGCTGAAAAACCTGCCTCCAAAGCCAGGACAAAGCTGTTGACTTGAACAAACCATCTACACTGAGCTGAGGTACTAGCATGCGCAACATATTTTATGGACTGTAAACTGGGACATGGGATAGCATTTGTGACAAGGGTGTAATAAATCTGAGCCTTAAGTTTCAGCCTAAAAAAAAAAACACCAAAAAAAATCCCAAGCCAAATCTGGAGCTTTCTTTTCTTTTGTATCATCTTTAATTTCTGTTTCTTCATGCACCTCTCTCTGCTCTCGGAGTCTTTGATCAGTTGAGTTCACGTTATTGATAGTCTAGTTCACCACCTCACCAGAACAACACAGGTGTTTTCTGTTACTGAATGCAGCTGTAGAGAAGGAACTTGAGGGACAATACATGGAAGTTGTAGTTTTGCCTCCTGAAACCAGGTTAGGGCAGTACTCCAAGGAGGAACAACAGTTTAGAACCACTTCTTCCTTAATTCCCTCTTCCTGTGGTACATGCAAACATTACTGTACAAAAAGAGAAAGACAACAAACTGGCAAGCTGTTATGTTATCCTAGCATGAATTTTCAGGCAATGAAAAGGAAGGTTTTGTATTTGGTCTGCTGACACTTTTACTTAAAGGTCTTAAGAGCCCGTACTGGGAACAGGACTCTTCTTGTGACTGGCTAATCTGGAGGCTCCTGATGCAGTTTTTGCCAAGATTATAAACTGGTCATTTGTCTTAACTAGAAGCAACTTTCTCAAAACCTCACAACCAATGTATGAGGGATTTGGGAACAGATATAGGTTTCTAAGTCCAGGGTAGCATCGTACTTGCGTTGATGCTTTGTGCCTTGATGAGAGAGGGAGAAGTTTTCAAGTATCTCCCCTAGAAAAACTGGTGTTATCCAGCTAATGTTTTAAGACAGCCTGTTTTCAGCTGCCTGCCTGTGTTCTCCACCAGATGAACTGTTTTGTAATGCCCATCAGGATAGTTTGGTGTCTGTGGCTTGGCCCTGTCGGCTGTTGATTTGGCATTGGTCACTGGAGGTTGGTTTGGCTGTGAATGGGTCGGTGGGGGGCTGGAGGCAGCTTGTGGAGAGTCGACAGGCACAGTAAATCCTATTGGGGAAGATGGCAAAGACACCTGGAGGGTGATCAAGCCTCAGCTGCCTCTTTGCTTGGCTGATGCATCGGGTTCACAAGACTCTTTATGAGGGCTTATTGCCTGAGTTGAATCCTGAGCCTTTGATTCAACATAGCTTTTTCTTGATATGCTAGAAGGATAAAAGACTGACATATGGGCTTTTATTGGCTAAAAAATTACAGTTTATCTGATTCAATACCTGAGTTCTCTCTTCTGCTGAGGCAAAAAACGTAGTTGCCTAAGGCAACCAATATGTTCGGTATGATTGCAGTGTGATTGGTAGACCTCTGTGGGCCTGACTGATATGACATTTAAAAAAATGTTGTTGCCTTTTTTCAGTGCAGTGCTGGTTGCAAATACATATTAATTTTGCTGATTTTATCCTTCTTTACCAATGTTTGTTAAGAACATCTGTCATCTCCTAATAAATGAGATACCGGGTGGGAGCCAGCTTTTCCTTTTTTAAAAATAGTGCTAATATTGGTTTCTACTGCATTAGAATCTGTCCTGAGTATGCAGATAGAACTGGATGATGAAAAAATTAATTAATTATTAAGTAATGTAATTCTTTCTTGCCTTGGCTTACCCCGAGGTGAAGAGGGTGAGGGGGGTGAGAAGCAGCACTGTATAAAACCAACCATGTGTCATTCCTGGGGTGCAGAGTACGAACTTCCTGTTTGGAGAGATGGGGGAAACAGCTAACTCAGTTAACATCTTGAGGATGTGGAACTGTAGCCAGGAAAAGCACTTGCTTTTCCAGGTTTAAGCTGGTCTTTCAATTTCTTGCAAAAATAAGTCCAGTTGGGCACTAGAGGCTCTTGGGAGAGCAGTTGTTGATTCTGTCAGTCCTTTGCCTAGGAGTGATCTTTTTTGAAGTGATGAACTGTCCCTGTAAAATGGGATTGTTTGAACCTGCTGTTTATGTTTAATGTTCTACTTGTAATTATTTTTAGTTACAGTTGGGAGAAAGGAAACTTGTAAGTGGCTAAGCAAGTGTATACGAAGGAACAAAAATTATTTTTCTTGGTTACTTGTAGGAAAAATACTTTGAATGTAGGCCTAAGTCTCCCATGTCCCCTTCTTTGCTGCTTTTGAGACCACTGAAGATTTAACCCACAGTCCTCAGCAGTTTCAGCTGCAGAATCATCCTTTAATGCTGAGTTGTGGAACTGGTTCTCCTGGTCTTGAAAGCAGCAAACCCTGTGTTTGGTATTTGGGAAACTGTTGTTGAATGAGTATCAGCACCCTGTCACTGGCTGAGAAATGTCATTGCTCAGCCTGGGGACACCGACTTATGACACCAGAGGGTGTGGGTGCCTAAGCCACTGGGAAGCAAACCCCCAGTTTTGCCCTCTAACTCCTCCCAACTTGACTTCACCGACAAACCCACTGGGAACAGGAGCAGCCAGTGGTCCTCTAGTTCAGAAGATATATCTATATAGAAGAATATATTTGCTAAACTGCCTGTCTGGAGGTCTTAGCACAGGTGAAGGAAACTCCATGGAATATAAAGCAGCCTTGCTAGCTTTGTACAAGGTCAGAAGGGAGGAGAGGTGGAGTGGTTTGATTTAAATGAAGGCATACTTTTCTGTCTCTTGACTTGGGCTGTGTAACCTTTGTGTAGGTGAACAAGGCTGTTTCTTATTTTGAAAAAAATGGGTTTTTTACAGTTCTGTCTCATCTGAGAGATGTGAAGAAAGGAAGAAAGGAATTACTTTCTGATTAATGATATGTATTTGAAAAGTAACAGACATACCTGTTGTCAAATATAAAATTCAGATTCAGAGATGTACTTCTAAATCAAAAACTGTGATTAAACACTTGAAGGACTAAACTTATTAATTACTGGGGTGCTGATAGATGGCTCCAGTCTATAGAACTTACTTTTCACTTCAAGACAACTGTTGAACATGCAGGGGAAAAAAAATAATCTAACTTTCTCTCTGTACACTTAGTGTAATATCAGATCCATTCATCTGTCACTTTCCTCTCCCCAAACTAGCGTTCCTCATACTGTTTGTCCTTCTTACTGTGCAAGGATTATGTCAGAAAGCTTGATTTAGAGGGTGATTTTACCACAGCAAAATGGGTTTGCGTATGCTGTGCTGCATTTTATCTGACTGGGAGGATTTTGTTACCGTGCACGTTACCAAGCACTACCGTGCTTCCCAGTGGAAATCCCTGTAGATGTGTGTCATCAGTAAAGCTCATCTGAGGTGCAGGAACAAAGCTGGTGGGGGACTGACCCCAGGCTGCAACACGAGCTCCTACAGGAGCCTCACACAGTCAGAAATAGTCTTGGAGTTGTCTGTGTGTGCCAGCTGTGTCCTCTGGTGTTCACCACCTTCTCTCAGCAGCAAATATAAACAAAGCTGCACAAAGCTGATTTTGTATGTGACAGGTAGTTGAAATATATTCTGAAATCAGGAATAAATTGGCATATTCTACTGAGCAGCAGTTCTGCCTGTGGCACTGCATCCCGCACTCGTCAAAGCACTGGGAATATATTATAGACTATAGGCCTGCATGGCTGGGAGGTAGATACAAATAAGCTACAATAGGAGAAGGGAAACATTTCATTTCTGTTTTTGTTTACATAGTATTCTATGCATCTGCTCATTTACAGAATTGCCCATGCTAGTTTATGGATTTTTATTATTTTTATTTAGCTCCCAAAGGCTTGGAAACTTCATTATTCTTGTAATCTGCCAAAGCTGGAAAATAAAGCTGTTTGTTTAGGCTGTTTCAGGCTTCTGTGCAGTTTTTGACTTGCTTTTAAAGACACAGAAAGCTATGAGTATCAGACTGCCTGAAAGGTGAGGAATAAGTACGAGACAGAGATGTCTCAAGCTCTGTTCATATCTCTGAGCTGTTGCTTGTTTCCATTAACTTCTGACCGAAGTGATAGTGCTTAAAACCATGCCCACCTCTTTACTTGACAAGATGGATAGTCTCTTTCCTCACATGGTGACAAAAATAGTTCTTTCTCCGATTAAACAGGCATTATCAAATATATTGAAAGCAAAGGTGGTCTCCTTATTTTTGAAAGAGCAATTCTTCAGGTAGATAAGCTTAGTAGAGTTGCAGTGTTTTTTGGAGACCCAATATAGGTGGGGTTGAGGAGTGTTCACCTCGTGGCATGCACCTAAATGATATGCAAAACAGCCCCAACAAACTGAATGTTAATTTGACTGTATTATCCATTGAGTCTTATAAATGCCTACAGAGTGGTGGTGATGCAGGGAATATTCTTAGAGCAAACAAGCTGAGTGTGATCCCCTTCTCTCACTGCTTTCTTGGGCTGTTAATGAAGTGATGCTGCCTTTGTTACAGAAGATAACACTCTTAGTGTTTTGAAGACACTTTGTAAAGGACAAAGCCTGAGATTATTAAAACAGTTTGGGGAGTATTGTTCCCATGTCCAAACAATGGATTTCTTTTTTAATATGTAGTAAAAATGATCAGTCTTACCTTAATCAAGACAATTTTGAAAGTCTGTGTGCTACTGAGAACTAACTGTAACAGTGTTTTTGTTTAACTTTTTTATTGTGATATTTAAAGCCCAGTTGAAGGCCACTGTGGACTCATAGACAGATAAAGATGCTGGAAGCACAGAAGTCTGATGGATAAGATTATCACTGTAGCACTCTTCGCACTCATTATTGAGCTATTCAAAATGTAATTGGACACAAAGTTTCATCTCTAGAGAAAAAAAAAATCTACTAAATGTTTGGGTCATGTGCAAAATATACCATATCCTAAGAGAATATTATTGGTATACTTCACAGCACATTTTACCATTATCTGTTAGCTGATGAAGAAAATGGCAAAAAAAGAGAAGGTATACAGTGATGCCAGCTACCAACTAGAAAATCAGAGGAGTGAAAGTGAGAAAACCCACAGGCTGAGACAGTTTAACAAGGAGAGCAAAAGCTGCGCATGCAGGCAAAGCAAAACACAGAATTAAAGGACTGCTTCCTGTGGGCAGGCTGGTGCTCAGCCATCTCCAGGAGAGCAGGGCCCCAACACATGTAATAGTTACTGGGGAAGACAAATGGCACCGCTTCCGACATCCCCCACCTTCTTTCCCTCAATTTATATACTGAGCATGATGTCATATGGTCTGGAACATCCCTTTGGCCAGTTTGGGTCACCTGTCCCGGTTGTGTCTCCTCCCAGCCTCCGAGGCACCCCCAGTCTCTCCTCCAGCGTGGCAGTACAAAAAGCAGAAAAGGCCTTGGATCCATGTAAACACCTCTCAGCAATAACAACAACAAAAAAATCTCTATTATCATCACTGTATTCAGCACAAATCCAAAACATAGCCCCAAACTGGGGGCTANAATAGTTACTGGGGAAGACAAATGGCACCGCTTCCGACATCCCCCACCTTCTTTCCCTCAATTTATATACTGAGCATGATGTCATATGGTCTGGAACATCCCTTTGGCCAGTTTGGGTCACCTGTCCCGGTTGTGTCTCCTCCCAGCCTCCGAGGCACCCCCAGTCTCTCCTCCAGCGTGGCAGTACAAAAAGCAGAAAAGGCCTTGGATCCATGTAAACACCTCTCAGCAATAACAACAACAAAAAAATCTCTATTATCATCCCTGTATTCAGCACAAATCCAAAACATAGCTCCAAACTGGGGGCTACATGAAGAAAATTCTCTCCCCCCCTCAGAACCATCATAATTAGGCATTTAGATTTTTTTTTTTTTCTTTCCTTGTAGTTTTTTTCCTGGTAGGTAGGAGATAAATCAGGGGTGGAGGAAGTACTGTTGTCATAGAAGTAAGAAAATAGAGTGCAGTGAAGTTTTTGTATGCATATATAAATGGGAAAGATGGAACACTTATTGCTTAATCCTCTGGCCTCCCATTGATGTCTTTATGGCAGAAATTCATTTTATATTCAATGGCTAGTTATGGTCTAAAAAGTGCAGTAAATCTAGAAATCCAGAAGACTGGGCAAAGTTTCATGCATGTGGAAGTAAGAGGATTAAGCAATTTTAGTAATTTTTTTTTTTGCTGTAATTGGAAAAAACGTGCCTTCTTAAGCAGAAATACTGCTTGCAAAACAAAACAAAAGACATGCAATTTTCTTTCAGTGTCCAACTTCCTGGAAAAGCCTCTTTTTTTCATAAAAGGGAAAAGAAGCATCAGCCAGATTAACTTTCACAAGAAGGGAAGGAATCACATGTGGAGAGACATATTTATATAAGCTCAAGTGATAAAACATGATTAACTGAGATTGGAGGAACCATTGAGGTTGGAGCAGCCACCACATACACTAGAAGACCATCAAGCAGGAAGTGGATCATTCTTTTGGCATTTACTTGGAGGTGTCTGGTCCCAGTACTACAGCAGGAGAGCAACATTCCTTTAAAAAATGTTCAGTAAAGTATGTAAATAGCTGTGCTTGCTGCCTGCTGTCTACTCCAAAATGCTACCTTGGAGTTCTGACACATCAGGGACAGTACAGCTGTGCTAAGGCTGTTCTGAACATGCTTCAGGAAATGATTTTTGTTTTGTTCCAGTTTATGAATGCAAGCAGATTATAAGGACTATGGGCTGTCAGACTGGCAGGCTGGAAGGCTGGCATCTTTCTTTCCTGTTGGCGCCACCATCCCCCAGTGGACAGGGGAGCAGAAAGACATAGTTGCTGCCATTGTCTGCTGCAGGCTGGTTTCTCTGCAGACCTAAATGGGCAACTTGTTCACCCCTGAGTGTGTAATGCTGCTCTGGAGCAGGTCAGTCAGTGTGCCTTCACTCAGGTGCCCTTCTTTCCCTTGTTTGATCCTGTGCGGCCACACAGTTTTTAATTTACATGTTAAAGGAGAGAGGTGTGTAACAGCAGGTAGTGTGGCAGGAGACATCTTTGCTCCTGCTGCAACCACCCTCCATTCTGCGGAAGAACCTATTTCTTCTGTTCAGAAATGCATTACTCCAAATCATTTCTTTGTAAGACTGAATTTTGTGCTTACTGATATAGTCAATATTTCAGAGGAATTGGAATTTTTTTGCTTGCTTTTTAGATTTTTTTCCTTTCTCTTCCTAGTAGGGGAAGACTTCTCTGTGTTTCAAATTTCTTTTCTAATTGCTGGGCTGATTACTCCTGTATTCTGTGGGGCATTTGATTTCAACACTCTGAGTTGTGTTTCTTAATCTTTGCGTAGTAAATAAAATATGTCCTAATCAAATAAATTTATCCCTGTTTAAAATATACTTGTGGGAGATATACATAAATATATGTATATGTGTGTGCGTGTCTCCAAAGCATAAAGGAAGTATGGTGATTGAACTGGTTCAGGAAACACTCATTTTGTATAGTAGGTGGTGTGATCATATTTTGTGACTATTTGAGTCTGTGGAGTAAAGAATCTACTTTTTCTCAATTGAAGAATCACCCCTGCCCTTGAAACATGCAGTCTGATGAGAAAAGGTGGGTATTCTGAGCTGGTTGATGGGTAAAGGGAAGGAAAATTATATTGATGTCAGTTAAAAGCAAGAAATCCAGTGTAAAGATGGAAGGGTCCAGATGTTTCATTAACTATTTTAAAAATATATTTGTGTGTGTGTCTGTGTATATTTGTGTATAAGATAAAACACAACTTATTGGTTGTACATACATGCAGTATTATATAGACACTATTTTTTATTAAGCTATTGTTTCTCACGCTTAAAATATTTTCTTTATTTTTGTTCTCTTATTTTGTAGGTGCTTCCAAGGGTTTTTTGCTCTGTATGTAAAAGCTATTTGATGTTATTCTACTGTATTGTGCAATGCATTAAGGAATTTGAAGGCAAGACATAATATATATTAAGCTGCTGTATTTTATTACCTTATATTAGGAGACAATCTTGTATAGCTGGAGGATAATCTTGAGAATCAGTTATGTGTATATTGGTTTGCTATGAAGTTTCTGTTTATTGCTGGTTATAAAACTAGATGACTGGGAGTTTTTATTTTTCTTTCTTTTAGTGGCAGTATCTTTGGGCAGTGCTGACTGATAGTAGGAAATACTTCCTTCAGCTTCCTTTCGAGGAGGGTGGTGCAGGACTGGAGTTCCTAGCCATGAGAAAAGAGAAAGAAGTCTTTTGGTGGTGGGACAAGAACCAGCTAGAGAAGATTGAAGAACTGGGTCAGAAAGCTTGATACCATCCTGAGGACTGGGGGAAGGAATGTAGTCTCACTATGGCATATCCCTTTAACCAAGGGGCCTGGCAGGAGGAACCTGAGACAGAGTAAGTTTAAAGATTAAAAAAAAAAAAAGACGACAAAACTAAAAAAGACTTCACATAAATTGCAGTTGTACTTAGTGGTGAGGAGAGCTTAGGAGGAATGTGCTTGAACTCTGAAGAACTTGCCAGGGGACTGGAGATTGTGATATGAGGCAAGGCTAGGCTTTATTGGGTTTGACCTGGAGAATCCTTTAGGCTGCATCGCTAGGTCTGTGGATACCTTAGTGCTGCATGTTCCTGAAGAGGAACTTGGGCACAGCACTGGGAGCATGTTCATGCTGAGCTGAGCTGCAACCAGGGAAACACCTGTCAGTGCTGAGCTGGCAACAACCATGGCTCAGAGACGCCCAGAATCAAAAGGTCGTTCAAGCATCCCTTCCAATGTCTTTGTGATCCAAAAGGGTGGTGCTCAGACAGGAATGGCTCTCACTCTCCTGTTGCCACAACACTGCAATGCTGATGCTGTGCTTGTTTTCTCAACACAGAGTTGGGATTTGCCAAAGGACCATCCTTTTTAAGTTCCTCGCACTCATCTTTACCAACATCCCAGTTAGTTCAAAAACTATGTGGGCTTTTCTGCAAAACAGTCTTTGGTATTAGTAAATTTTCTTGCTGCAGAAGAGTGGTTAACTTCATTTTTCCTGAAGTGCATAAGAAATCTTTCCAATGAATGATGTAACGCACTTGAAGGTTTGGAGAAAGGTCTTTTGAAGATGAATGATTTTTAATTATGGTGTTCATGGTGCAAAACAGCAGCTATCTGTACTCATCTTTTATGGCAGAATTATATTTCAGGTGCATCATATGGTGAAATAAGAAGGGTTTGTTTTCCTTTTCAAGAGAAGGTATGTAGGAAAAAAAAAAATTGTTTTTGTTTCTCTGAGGTTCCTGAGAAATTGTCAAGTAGAAAGGCGTAACCATCTGATGGTGTCCAGCACTGGAGACCTTACAGGACCATGTGGGAATTCCTGAGCCTGCAGGCTGGGATAAACTGCCCTTCATTGTACATCCTGTTCTGGCTGCCAGAACAACATTTGTAGGAATTCGTAGGAAATACTGCTGAAGCAAATGTTGGCTTCAGTGTTTGTCATGCATTTATGGGTGTTTTTCTAGTGTGTGCCCAGCATGACTGTGGCCTGTGCAATCTGGCAGTTTTTCAGATGGTGCCCAGGAGCAGCCTTGGCAGCATTGGGCGGTTTGCATGCAGGCATTCAGTTCTGGGATGAAGAGAGTAGCCCGTGCCCTCGGCTCCTGGGCTGGATAAGGGCCAGCTGTATGTAGTAATACAGATGTAGCCAGGAGCAGGCTTGCACAGTTTGCTCCTGCCTGTCTGGGGCAGCCGTGGTGCTTCCCCTTCAGCAGGCTCAAGGTCTCCAGCCTTCTGCTGGCCTGACAACTTGTGAAACCATCATGAAATTGATCTGAAAAAAATTAATTATATTTGGGGGGAGAAGGGGAAGTATTTGTCTGGTGGGTAAAAGTGCAAAAAGTGAAGGTAATGGGCCCGATGCAGGGAGAAGGGGAAAACCTTGAGGCAGAGGATGGGACCAAATGTGCCAACAAGCTGCCCATGGAGTCTTTCGCAGCATTGTTAGATGGAGAGGGAGCTTTGGTCCACCTTACACCCTATAGTTAGGGGAAGTTTGCATTTCCAGCAGGCTGTTCTGTCAGCGGCCTAAACAGATTTTTATTCTTTAAAGTCCAGATTTAACTTTTTAATTTTTTTTTGATATGGTGTCCCTAAAGGAGGGGCTGAAGGCTGCACTCAGGCTTGCCAAGCAGGAGACTTTTGGTCATAATCCCACATTTTGTCCCAGCCTCAGTCTGGGTTTTGAAGTTTTTTAGTCAGGAGACTCAGATGGGTTAAAAGGATTTTTTTTTTCCTGCTACCTTGAAACCAGATTTCTTGTGTGCTGCCTGTACTGCCCCATCCCAGCTAGATGAACTCAGTCTTCCTTGGGACACTTTATGAATGTGGGACAGCCTGTGCACTGCTTTGAAGATCATGCACCAGCTCTGTGGCTTTTCCCAGTCTAACAGCCATGACTTAAATCTGCTGGAGGTTTTTGTCCTTGGCAAATGATTTGCAAATCCTTTGCTGCCACTTGTTGATAATTTTGAATTGAGAACAGATTAATGATTGTTTCTCTATTGGCAGTGTTGGCCTTTTAATAACAGCTATCTAGCTTTCTGTGCCTATCTAAATATCCTGTGCTCAATGACTCCAAAGGTATGTATCCGGGTAGTGTGCAAATGTCTAAATATAGCAATAATAATCTCTAGCTTTCTTCCTTTCAGTCACCAGAAGATATTGTGGGATCCATTTCTGTGTGTGGAGTATGGACTGAGATAAGTCTCTGTTGACGTCTGTTTCAATATTAATTTCTGACATCTCCTTGGTACTTTCAGAAGAGGAGAAATTATTTTTATGAAAAAGTGTCTGAACTTGTCTTTGGTCCCTGGTTGTGGGTTGGGCTTTTCCCCTGTTATGCTAGAGAATATGCAGTTCTCAGCCCCTTTCTGAGCTGCCAACTTTCTGTTCCACTGAAGTTACTTCTGGCTCCAGTCCCAGTATTTGTGGGGAACAATAGATCCTATTTTAGCCTATACAGATTTAATTGCTGTGAATGAGATTGACAATTACCTCCTTTTGTGTCTAAAAATCCCACCAGCTGTTTTATATGCATTTAAATAGTTACACCACGCTAAACTCACATATTGCATCAGGAGCTATAATGCCAATATGTCCTTGGCCTTTATTTTAAAAATAATTTTTGCCGCATTTATTTCTGTTTCTTCTGCTTTCCTTTAAACCCTGATTCTTTGCCCTGAGTGGCATTATTAGTCATACCAAAGGACTCACGTATCAAAGATGTATTTTGATGAAAATGCATTTCAAACAGTAAAAAAACTTACTGAAAGAGAAGTTGATGGACTTTTTTGTTGTTGGTTTTTTCTTTGTTTGTGTGTTTGTTTTGCTCCCTCCACCCTCATAAGCTCAGGCACATAAGTGGGAATCATCTTGACCACATGCTGACAACCTGCTGTGTCAGTGTCTAGGCTCAGCTTTATCACCCATGAAGAGGAAGGCACGTTTCATGCTATGTAAACAACTAAAATAGGTCAGATGAATCATGCCCCCAGATGTCTTCTTTCTCTTTGAGCTAATCACCCAGACTTTATAAGCAGACTTAGCTGTCTGCACTGTAGACATCTGACTAGATCTCACCTCTGGGCACCGTACTTGTAGCAGCAGTCACATGTGGGTGACTAGACACATGTAGACACATAAGAAGATTACAAGTACTTGGCTTCTTGATGCAGAGCCACTGCCAGTGCCAAGGTGAAGGCGCTCTGGGATCATCTTCTTGAAACCAAAGACAAACCTGAGTGGATTTTCCCAGAAAAGAGACATATGGGTATTTGATGTTCACAGTTACATGCTGCTAAACTGGGGTGCACCGTCTCTTTCTCTTGACTAGCTTCCTAGACTCCTAAGATACAACTTCATAGCTTTCTTTTTCAGAAATGTTAGACAGGACTTCTCCTCCCTATCATCTGCTAGTTCTACCTCCATATTGTCTCTTCAGTCTTGTTGTGGAAATGTATTGATTTGGATTAAAAAAAAAAAAAATCATTTCATTGCAGAGGTGTCCCTGTGGGGTAGCACACTGGCAAATGAAGGTGGAGGTTGCTTATATTGGAAAAGCCAAGAGAGGGGATACTTGAAGTTAGCCTTTCCTCCTTTGCCTGAGTATTTGCCTCTCTTGCTAATTTTACAGATTGTTCAGCAGCTGAATTTGGTGGGGTTTTCTTTTCAGTCTGAATACATTGTTTAATATTTATTTAGAATCTTGTCAAGGGGTTTATAAATTCAAACTTCCAGCTTCACTCTTTGCCTTTGTGCATTTGTGCAACTTACAGTTTCTGAAACCGAGTTGTTCCTTGGTGTAACAGGATGCAGGGACACTCTAATACTTTATTATTTCCTGATACATATTTTTACAGATCTTGACACAATTTTAATTTCCCAGTGGTCTGAGAGGCATGGAGAGGTTTACATGGAAGTTACAGTAGTAAATTGGTTCTGGTGTTGATTTTGTTCTTGTTGAGACCTCTCTGGCATTGTGTGTGCCCTTGGTCACACTGTGCAGGATCTACCCCATCGGGGCTGCTTAAGTTTGTGCCAGGTTATGCCATCTCCTGTAGGCCTTTTTGGGCACAAGTGATTCTCCTTAGTTATAGTGCTGTCTTAAATATTCAGTGTTGGCCCTACTTACTGTGTTTGTGCTAAGTATTTGCCAGTCTGTAGGCTTTCCGGGGTGCCTGTTGCATGTACAAGTGAAAACTTGGATTGAGGTTTTTTAGGTGCTTGTGCTATTGACTTTGGAAAGGGTAAGGTTTGTAGTGGAGGGAGATGCAGAGCACAAGTAGAAGAAATGGTAGTGCTGGAGAAGCATGACCTTTGAGACTTCACAGGGTGTTGGTGAGCTGCTCCTGCTAAGGGCTAGTTCCTGTGCACACATCAGGTAAGACAGGTCTCTTGCTTAGCGCTCTGCTCCCTCTGAATTCCCATGTGGACAAGGTCCTGGACAACCTGTTCTAGGTGACCCTGCTTGAGCAGGGAGTTTGGACCAGATGACCCCCAAAGGACACTTCCAAGCTCAGCTGTTCTGTGATTCTCTGGTTTTGCACCTTCCAAAACTTAATAAACTTTTTGAGCCTCCTCTGCTCTTGGGTGGGAACATACCTCTTTATCCCGCTCCCTGAAAAGACAGTAGGAGCCTGTGGGGACAATTTACCCTGAGGTTGTGGTATTCCATGTTAATAGGTGTTGTGAAGACCCCAGAGCTTTGGTACCTTCCCTCTGGATAAAGGTAGCAGATGGGGCTGGAAAGGATACCCTTGTCTCCAAGATGTGTGCACACACACACAGAGCCAGACACTCATTTGCTCACTGCTGTTTGCCTGCTCTGGGGTAGAAATTCTGCATTTGGCTGTCATTCTTCTTTTACTGGCACTGATTTTACCAGGGTTTCCATGTTGACTTTCACTCTAAATTATCATTGCACTTGAAAATTTTCATCTGTGATGGCTGAACAACTGAGCAAAGATATTAAGCACTTTGACCTATATTACATGAAAAATAAGTGTTATCATTGACATAATATTTAACTGAATTTTGTATCATTTGCCTGAGAAACACCACAGGTTTTTGTTTAGAGGTGTGTGTATGTATGTGTATATAAAATATATGTAAAAGTACGGCAAAATTTTCTTAATCCTCTTTTGCATTAATTACTGTGACTTTTTTATACTTTAAATTTAGGAAAGCTAGTTTCAGAATCGATTGTTAGCCCCAAGAGGAATAAATGAATGGTCACTACAAATGTTCTGATGAATAAAAGTCTATCAAAATTAAAGGAGCTGCCATTTTTCTGTAATCTTTTTTTTTCAGGCTCAGGATTGCTGATATTTCATTGATTTGCATTTAGCTTCTATTTTAACAGATTTAAAGATGAGGTCTAGGAATGCAATTTTAGTAACAGAAATAAAAGTCTGGGTTTTGAGGTATGTTTCTATGGCAAAGAGTCATTGGAGTGTTTTTTGCACATGGCCTCTTCCTGCAGATCTGCCAGCTAGTGTTCTCCCAGAGGAAAAGTGACGGATGTAAAACTCCAGCAGCAGGGTGTAATTTTTCTTTAATTATTAAAAATTGCCAGCATATGAGTGGCTCTGAATTAATTCCTACTTGCGGATTTTTGGTAATAAAGCTGTATCTAATGTTTTCTCTCTTTTTATTTTCCTCCCCCTTGCCTTGCATATGTGTGCTTCCATACATATACAGTTTCTATAATGACTTCTAAGAATAAATTAGCAGACTGACTTCTTTCAGGTTGTGGGGGCTTCAAGTACCTGCTGCAGTAGAGGGATATTGTGAATAAGGCATTAGTGTGTATCTGTGGAAATGTGTACCTTCTCTGTCACACTTGCAGAGATTATCTTGGGGCTAATTTCAGTTGACAGCTGTATAAAAGGGATTAGTACTGTTACCGCCTATCTCTTGGGGTTAACTTTCACACGTGCTAAATATGAGAGATAATTTTTTTTTTTTGAAGCTTGGACCAGTTTTGCATAAGCCATTTATCTTGATTTCTCTTAACCCTGAAGCTGAGACTGCAGTCTTCAGTATCATAGTCTAAAGATGTGGGATTTACTGCATTACTTTAAACACATAAATTGCTTCACTGTAAGCATAAGGAGAACTTTTATTTGCATATAATTGGCATTTCTGTAAGGAAGAATGGGTTTATTTTAGATGTGCTTTCAAAAGTAGGACTTTGGGAAAGAAACTGGGGAGGAGGGGGAAGTAGTCTTTTGTTTTCTTCATGCATCCTTGTCATGTGCAGACACTCATTTAAAAGTCTAGAAGAAAACAAAAATATTTTAATTCAAATTGAGCTTTTGGTTGGGGTTTTGCATAGTAGTCATAGTTGGTGGTGTAGAAGTAATAGTAGTGTTGAGCCTGTAGATAGAGTGAGTATTTCTGAGGCCTAGATGCCCCTTGCTGCAGTGATTAGGGGCAGGTTGCTTTTCCCTGCCTTTTCATCATTTTGACTAGACTGATTTCTGTATTTCTGTCACATAACTCCGTGGGGACAATTGAACCTCACAGGCAACCATTTTATCAGACTGTGTCTCGACTACGGTACCCTGCTTATGAGGGATGCTCATGGTCAGGAGTATATTCAGCCTCACAGGCAAAAGGTGGTGTACAGCTCACGGGAACAAACACGGAGATGGCTGTTTTCCTTTGCATTAGAGGGAAAGGAATGGCAGAACTTTGGTTCCCATCTTGAATGAGATCCTAAGATGTTTCTCATCTAAAAGCAGCTCATAACCACTATCCAGTAATGTGTTTCTTGGTGTGCAGTCAAAAATCAAGTATTGCCCATCCGTGAACTTTCAGGATCACCCTTAAAGGCTATGACAACGAAATCACATGTGATAAAATGACTGTGAACAGAATAAAAAAGCTACTATCAGGATGTGATTTCTTTAGATTGAACCAGGTGCCTCAATTCCAAGAGTTGTCAGTCCTAATGTACAAAGTCACAGGGACTATTCACACATGGCTAATGAGACATGATAAAGGATATTCCTGTAGAAAGGGTCCATTTCTTTTCACTACTATTTAGGGGTTTTTTAATGCTTTCTGCTTCAATTTGAAGCAGAAAACTTATCACACCAGCCAAAGCTAGTAAGCATTATCAACAACATAATAATGTTATAATGTTATTACGTTATAACATAATGAGGTAACAAAATATTATAACATAATAACATTAGGTAAGCTTTATCAACAACAAAAATCTAGAAAAATCTAATAATGCATAAAAATCTCAATGCTTTTGTGCAAGTATACTCATCTGGAGGGTGACTTCACCAGATGAAATGTGCCCTATTCATATAAGAAGCATAATTTGAAGAACTTTCAAGGCAACTTCTTCCTGAATACCATGGAAATAAGTTCAGGCCCATTTTCCCCAGATTAGCAGGGTTTGAGAACTTAACTGTTGGAGAGAAGAAGAAAAAGGTCTAAGTGGAAACTGGACTAGAAGGACACTGATCAACGCAAAGTTGTTCATTCTCATTGACTTCTGGATCTCTTGCTTATATTTCAACAAACGTTGAAACAGCCAGGCAAAGTTACTCTAAATATGGATGGTGAGCAGTCTGACGTGGCATTCTTTGCAATTTCACTGTGCTTTGTGGGAAATAAATGGTGGTTCTCTTACAGTGTCAAATTAATCTTTGCTTTTGCAACCTCTTCTTACCCCATTCTGATAGCTAGTACAGAAGGAGTGAGGAAGAAGAATTTGGCAAGTAGTATTGCCAGCTGTGGCTGAGGATTGCTCAGCTCTGAAGTGAGATCATGCTTTTAACCACCTTTGTATCCCACTGGTCTGGCTCGGCACCTGCTCGGCGCTCACTGTCCCTTGGTTTTCTTCTGCAATACCTGCATGCTAATTATCAAAAAGATCTGCTTCTCCCTGTGTTGTGGTCATAGAGCTTGCTCATTCCTTCGGTGACCTACAACTGGTTTGTTCCTTGTAGTCACTTAGTATTTAATCTTTTTTTGGAAAGAGTAGCTGGATGATGTGCTGCACTGTAGCATTTTGGGAAGTCCACACAAATAACATCAGAGTAGACTTCCCTTCCCAAGATGTCATTGACTGCAGTCCAAAGACAAGCTGTGTTACCAGGTTATGATCATTTACGCTGAAGTTGTGGTAAATTTCCAGCATAAATGGTATTCTACTTTTATACTTTGCCTATTTTCATCCCATATTTAGTCCTTATTAGCTTGATGGGTGTCACAGCTTCTAGCTGGGCCTCCAAGTGAACTTGGCCCAGTATACCAGTGTAATTGCTGGTAGGAGAAACCATATTTTCACAGGAGATCACCGCAAGATTTTATGGCTAAATATTCACTTCTTCCTTGGCTAATAAAATGATAGTTTTATTTAGCCCTATGGATTTAGAGAACCGATTCAGGGCTGGCTTCAGTTTCTGCCTGCAGTGGACAATACCAGTGAGTGCTTTGGTTTTGATGTGCACAATGTGACAGTTACAGTAATGAATGAATGGAACTGTTTAGGCTGCTTGAAAAGCTGCCTTTCATCTGAGGGAGGAGGTGAACAGCTAGAAGGAAATCTCTTTCAAGTTGATTCCCAGTGCAGAAATAAATCTCATGTGGGTGAAAGGGAGGAAACAGACACCTACCTGGAAATCTAAGACTGTAAGTGAGATGTCACAGAAAAAAGCAGTGGCATCTACTCACATGCTAATCCATTAAGGGGGGAAAAAAAAAGTGGGAGGGGGAAGTAAAGCCAGCAACACTTATGTGAAAGTTGTTTTTTTATGGGATCTTTAATCATCATTCTAAGACCGTTGAAATTATAACACAAAACTGTTAGGAACATATTGTCTGTTGTCTATAGGTATGGTATTCATTCGTCTGGGTTACTTCTGTGTTATTAGTTGGATGCAAGCTGGTGTCATGCAGTTTTGGAGTGGTGTGTGTGCCACAGCTGGAAAGAGGGGAGGCTGGTGGTAGCTCCTGTGAGCGGGGGAGAGAAGGGCTTTGTGCTTCCTGATGAATTGATTCATTCAGAGTCAAAACAACTGCAGGTGTCCACTGCTAGTCTGAAACCCCAGAGGAGGGTAGAATTGAAAATTGCAGTGTACAACAATCTGCCTATGGATCTATCCTCTTTTTTTCTAGCTTCATTTTTCTTGCTAACCCTTAGGGAGGGGACACAGAGCTTTTGCATTTGTATGGGATTAATATCTGTGGAGCAAATGAGCACAGGTTCCCCAGGTAAAGACATCATGTAGGGCACTTTACAAGCAATGTTCCTTTACTGCAGCTCATAGACTGTTTGAAGCTTTTGTTGTGGGCTGTATTTGGCTCCAAGTAGGTAAGGCAACTGCATTGGGGTTTTTTCGGTGGGTAAAACTTTCCTGCTACAACACAGCTTGGAATTTTGGCTGATTACAACTTAATATAATGTCAAAGAGCATGTTATAGGAGGGAATAAAACACCCAAAGAATATATGTATTGGTATTGATGCAAAAAAAATAGAGGGATGAGTAGAAATGCTTCAAAAGACTGAAGCCTTTTTTTTTGGTTTGTGGGTTTTTGTTTGCCTGTGGTTTGATTTGGGTTGTTTTGGGTTTTTTTTTGAAACTACTATCAAAGCCTGTTTTGGATTTGTTCACCAGGCCTGTTTTGGTTCTCTTAAGATAAACTTAGGATTTTGCAATCAGTGATCTTGACACAGGACTTTGAGCTCTGCTTGTTGAATGAAGAATAGAAGCACAGTGTGACCTGCATTTCCATTCAGTCAGATGGGCTTTGGGGTCTCATTAGATACCAGCAGAATGCTAATTGTGAGCCAGACAAACTTGCTGGCTCCTATCCAGTGGATTTGTTTTTAGCTGAGGACATGTTTAAGATTAAGTCTCATGAAATATGGAAGTGTCCATCAAGGTTGATGCAGATACTTCAACTGTGACCAAACCCCACCACCTGACTGTGCAGGCTTCAGGAAGCTGCTGTTTGGAAAGTGGGATGGGTTTTTACTAGCACCACTATACCTCAAACTAAACCTTAGGATTATTTATTTATTACTGAGAAATGCATTTGACACAGTAGAGACAGTGAATTCTGTAAAAAGAGGGGCTTCTGATTCAAATTAGATACATTATTTGGGTTGAACATTGCAAAAGATTGGATAGGAGATATATGGGTATTGGGGCAGAGGAGGGAAAGAATGGAAAGCAGTTAATCATCAATAGGTCTAATCAGTGTCTTGAAAAATTTGGAGAGACCAAAAGGAGGAATTCGCTTGAAAATGTGTGTCTAAGTACGCTAGAGAATTATGTAGGCCCCAGTCTTCTTTTAATTAATTTTTAACTGTTTTCTGCTCTGCATTATTATTAATATTAATGGTAAAATGGAATTGAAGTGATTGGAGGTGTTTTATCTCATTTTGGTCACTTTACTGGTGGATAACGTATAATTTAAATTAGACAGAAGAAGATACGAAGTGCGGAGGCACTTCATCTGTGGAAGGAGGGGCAGATTTTTCCATTAAAAATTCCAGAGGTCTAATTAAGAGTTACCTTTTGGTGATATGAATATCTTGTTAGTTCTGCTTTGTTATTTGTATAAGCAGCTTAGATGTGATTTTTGTTCTGATAAGTTGCAGTCTGGGAGAGCAAGGAGGAAAGACAACAGTGAAATCAGCATTGGAAAGCTGGTTGAAAGAATTGCCTGGAGGAGGGATTTGGGAAACTGCAGAAAGAAAAGGATTTCAAAAGTCAGCAAAGACAGAGCTGTTTGAAGCTGAGTAGAAGCTGTTTGAAGCTGAATAGATGTTACCAGCGTCTGTGCTTGGCATCAGGCACCAACACATAGTTCAAGCTTTGAGATTAAAAATCACGGGGCTTCACTGCAGGAGTTTTCCAGTGTTTTCCTATGAGAGCGGGTGTGAGAATAGAAGAGTGCCTGTGTCAGGAGAGGGGCAGCTTTTGGTATCTAGACCCTGTATTACCTGGTAGGATCCATAAGCACTATTTTTACATTATGATAAATCCAGGCCTTCACAAAGAATAAAATACACTTAATCCTCTGATGAAGAAAGAAAAACTGGAATTCTGGGAGAGACAGTTGATTTCTTGGATGAAATGCATTGTTCAGAGCCCCAGTCCTCCCTCCTCAGTACACTGACACTGCAACTCCCATGTCTACTCAGTATTCAGTCTTGCCAGGTTCCTTTCTATCATATCCTCTTCTAGCAAGGTGCTTGGTAGGCAGTTGCAGCTCCAGGTGTTTTGTGATAGCTGATTGTCAAGCCAGTCTGTCAGGTCACTTTGTTCTCATAGTCTTTCTAATGTATTCGGTGCATTGACAAATTTTCTTGGTAAGAGCTTTATAAAATGATAATGTTGTGCACAACTTGACATGTCATTAAACATCAGAACATCTTCCCCCATAGAAGTACTGAAGTCCATCACTAAGCTCAGAAACCAAAGCTACTCCAAGAGTTCAATGACTTTCGTAAGGAACAATAAGTGGTAGGAAAGCAGCGAGTAAGGAGTAACTTTTGTCACTCACTTGTCTTCTCCTTCCTTTTTAAAATGGGATTGAAAACAGCAGCATCAGTAAGGAGACTGGTGGGCCAAACTGAATATTGATTAGATCTTGATATGATAAAACTACACTTTCTCTGCTGCTGCAGTATTTTAATCATGTTCGTGGCATTTCAAACTGAACAAGTCTTGGTCAGCTGATTTAAATGCTTTGGTATTTATGATTTTGTCATCTGTGTTGTGTGTTCTGCCCTCTCCCCCTGGACACTTCCCCCCCATTTCTGAATATATGCTTCTAGTTTTCCTAATGTCAAGAAAATGAGAGTTTTCAGACTGGAAGCTTACTGCATCTCAATATTTCATCTGCAATTGCCCAAAGGTTAAGCACTACAGGGGATGAGTAGTTAAACTGCTCACAAGTGCCTTGCAACTAATTGCTCCTTCATCTCTGCTCTCTGTGTGTTTTGCAAAATAATTTTATCCACAATTAATGTTTAGTTACAAGATATACTTGCAAACAAACGGTGGTATTGTGCATACAGATAGAATGCAATGTGAAGCATTTAGCACTGTAAGGAAACTTCCCACTTCTGAAAGCAGTTAATTGCAGCGGATGTACATTTTCTTTTAAAAAAAGACTGTTTTTCTGTTCAGAGGCAAGAATACTCATTTGCATGTCACAGCATCATATTGCTTCTTGAAAGTCAAAAGAATGTATTATCTTCAAGCAAGGATGATACAGACTTGACATTTCAGCAAGAGCAGGCAAGCTGGGGTTCCCTTCAAGCCTTCCTTTGGTTTTTGTTTTCATTTCAATAACCTTTAGCAAGTATTTTCCTATTGTGTAAAGTTTTACTGTAATGAAAACATTAGAGATCAAGAAGTCAGGTATATCTTGAACTTGCCATCAGGATTATGATGTGCCTTCAAGCTGTTTTAGTTTCTGGGGAGGCAGCAGTTATTTCTAAAGACATTGTGTGCCTGATGTGAAACTCGGTGTTTGTCCAGTAGCGGAAATACTGTCTCTGAGTATCGGTCAACTTGTTGACCCAAACCTCGCAGTAGAGAGGAATGGATGGATAGTGTTTGGGGAAGAAGACATGCTTGCATCAAAGTCATGGTGTCTTTGCTTGGTTGGAACAAGACATCGTCCCAGCTTGCACAAGTTTTCCCCATGTGAACCCAGGACTGTCAGCTGATGCAAAATTGGTCAGTTTGTGATGAGATTCTCATGTAGAAATTGGAAAATATGTTTGAGCTGGACTGTTCTGAGATTGATGATAGTAACCACAGTATTTTGGATAACGCAGACTTCTGATTAAGGTTTTAAAAACTTGTTGGTGGAATAGCTGTTATTTCAGTGTCATCACTGATCAAAGGAAGGAAGCTGTGGTATGAGTTTCAGGATGCCCTTGGCTGTTTAATGCTTGTACTGAGCTCTTAGTGCTGGGTTTTGCATGCCTGCAGCTCTTAGTGCAAATCTGTTTTCTACAGGGCAGGTGGGACAGATGGTTTGAGGTAGGCTTCTGGGGGCAGGGGGTTATGTTGTGCAGTACTAGAGGGATGTATTTAGTATGCGTCACTGTATCACTGTGGTACAAGCAAGCTTGACTTGCCTGTCGGAGACAGTCTTTCCTCTGTATTTGTGTCATAGCATTTCTAATATATGCCATTTGAACAGACTGCCTTTAGCAGTAACAGCTTTGTAGATTTACAGCAGGTATTTTGTTTGTGCAAAGACTTGGAACTTGACAGAATGCACACTCTTAGCCAGCAGATTCATTATTTATAGCAGAGGCTGACAGGTAGAAAAGCAAATGGGGGTCTCATGTTTCAGCTGGGAGGCATATGTGTTATCAACTTCATCCATAAAGTAGTCTCTTTTAAGAAAAAGTATGGTATGCCTAGGGGTGAAATATGCTCATGGTACCGTTGGTTCTTATTCACGTAGTTCTGCAGAAAATGCTTGTTATGTCATGTGTATGTGTATGGAAATAAGCAAGTATGCCTGTGTGTATGTTTGTATCTCTGTAAGGCAGTCAGGTATTTTAATTCAGTCAGTACTTGCAACACTGCTGCATTCTGGTTCCGTACATCTCAAGTCACATTGTGAGATACAGACGGGGGCTTCTGTGCTTTGCTAATCTGGTCATTGTTTTCTTTTTTTGTTTTGCTTTTTTCTTAGGGTAATAAATGCAGGGAAGAGCACGCACAATGAAGATCAAGCCAGCTGTGAAGTCCTCTTTGTCAAGAAAAAAGCTGGAGGCAGTAATTCTACACCAAACAAGAACTCTTCAACAAAACGGAGGTCATCGCTGCCCAATGGAGAAGGTCTCCAGCTGAAAGACAATTCAGTAAGCAAATTTCTGTATCTTGTCAGTGGAGAAATACAAAATAAATATAAAAGGATTGTGAGAATATGGCACTAAAAGGTGTTTTCTGAATATTTCATATCTTTTCAGTTACCTCTTACTAATTATCTCTGTTTAAATGCAGAACACTTCACTATATTTTTCTTAGCTCTACTATTTAATTTTTTGCATCGAAAAATGCTCCTTGCATCTAAGATATTTTAGTTTAAAGATGGGCAGGGGGATGCTCCTGGATTTTTCTTTTTGTTTCATTTCTGAAATATAATGTTGAGAAATTTGAAGATGATGAAAGGGCTGGAGCACCTCTTCTGTGAAGACAGGCTGTGAGTTGGGGTTGTTCAGCCTGAAGAAGGGAGGCCTCCAGGGAGCCTTTAGACTAGCTATCCAGTACAGGGATCCAGTAAAGGGAGTTGGAGAGGGACTTTTTACAAGGGCCTGTAGTGACAGGACAAGGAGTAAGGACTTCAAACTAATAGAGGGTTTAGATTAGCTATTAGGCAGAAATTCTTCACTGTGAGGGTGGTGAGGCACTAAAACAGGTTGCCCAGAGAAGTCTGGCCAGGTTGGATGAGGCTTTGAGCAGCCTGGTCTAGTGCAAAGTGTTCCTGCCAATGGCAGAGGGGCTGGAACTAGATCATCTTTAAATTCTCTTTCATCCCAAACTATTCTATGGCTCTGTAATTTACAGAGATGCCTCAGGGTGCCACAAAAACACAGGTCAACCTCCATCTGCTCTTTCTAAGTTTCTGCGCCGTCTTGTAGGCACATTTCCACTACATGGAGCTCTGTGGACACTGCATTAGGAGCTGTTTTCACTGTGCCTACATAGGGCTTAGATAAAGACCTATATGAACCATACAGGCTGTTAAAATGTGTCTTATATATAAGCCACTAAACCACATCTTCAGACAATGTCGGAAAGATACCTGTGTTCTCTAATTTAATGAACTACTAAAGCAGGAGAACCTTTTGGTTTATGCAGGTAGGGTAAGGTCATCCAGCACACAGAATTCAGTGATTTTTGCAGACTGTGGCTTCTCTCATTTGCGTGAAGTGTGATGTATGTCATACGCTTGTCTACTGGCAATCGTCTGCTATTCTTCATCTGTCTTGTTTCCTGACTGGCTAATTACTTCATCTGCTCTTTAAGCATGAGCTCAGCCTCCAGCAGTGATTGATAGTGCGTGTTCAATTCCAACATTTCACGATGTAATACTAAATGCCCTGTCTGAATATTGGAGTCAGACAATATGGATATGCTGCATTCCTGCTGCTGGAGAACACAAGTTGTCCCTAAGCAATAATTAATTTTTCAGTGGACTGTAAGTAGCCTTTTTTGGTGGTTTGGGGTTTTTTTGGTTTAGTTTTGGGGTTTGCTTTGTTTTGGTTTTGGTTTGTTTTGGGGTTTTTTGTTGGTTGGTGTGTATGTCTATTTTAAATCAGGTGGTGATTAGCAGCCTGCTTTAGTCTCTCACCCAGAATTCCATGGCTTGGTACACCTGATGGCTGCAGGGTTAATTGGGGTCCTGAGAAACAAGCATTCCTCTTGTACTGTGTCCCTCCCCACCTCTTGTTCCTCCAGTTTTGTTTCATACTTCATTGTTGCTGCAACATTTTCAAACTGACAGGTTCTCAGGGTTTGGAAATCGCCCTGTTCTTGCCTCTTCAAAACCTTTCTTTAAATCACGTTTCAGTTCCTGTGTGCTGACATTGCTCATTGTATTCAGACAGTCATGATTTCTTTTTTCAAGTACATTTTTGCAAACTCCTGGATAAAGAATTGTGCCCCAAACTTGCTGGGACTAGGCGTTCTACATACAGTCATGCGAGGCAAAGAGAAGTTATTTTAATAAGCTGTGTTTTAAAAGTCTTTCCTACAAAGTCCATGCAACTGCCTGCTGTTGGTTCAGGAAGATGCTTGGTTTCAGGAGTATATTTAACTTTTGTATGCATGAATTATGTTTAATGAAGCAAGCATTTGGACACAGTACTTGTTTGTGTGTAGAAAACACCGCAACATAAGCACCAGTGTCCTTGGTCTGGGTGATGGGTTTGTTTGACACTAAGGGTATCACTGTGCCATGCACACAGGCACACTGCAAAGACCTCTGTGCACACACCAGCCTGGGTACACACATCTTGATGCTGTACAGAGATATGAGGTTTGGTCTCATACCACATTTAAGTTCCAGACCTACCATGTGAGATATGTGGTCAGGTGCCTCTGCATCTGGGATGTAGGTGAATGTAACTGTGCTGAATTTGCCTGTTTTTGCATATTTTGTTGGCTTGCATGGGACATAAAAATCTTTGTAGCATTGTTTCACAAAGCCCGATTAACTTCCAGTATCAAAAGCTTCTCAGGAGCAAAAGCCATGCACTGCGTGGTTAATCAACTTCCTCAGAAGGAACTTCTTTCCAAACGTTGTACAGTTAATAAGATTAGATGGCATTAAAAATACAGGGATCTAAAATAGTTTTGTTATTGGAAAGGCATCTTAACTAACCTTGATGTTATCCATTGTTACAGTTGTTGTACTGTTACAGCAATGTAGTGGTAGTGTTAATTAACTGCATGTTTTTAAAAGCGGTTCTTTTTATCCATTTGAAATTCCATGATTGTCAGTAAAAATCTCCTCAGTAAATATCTCCTTGCACAGTGTTTAGGAGAAGTATCTCATGGAATGTTCTGATTTTTCTTTCTCTCTTTGCTAGTTTCCTAGTTTGATTCTATATCTTTCATCTTGATTTTGGAAGAAACAGCCACTCCCTTTCAAGTTTCTTGAGAGAAACACTTTTATTTCAAATCTTCTGTTCTTGATTCTATTTCTGACATATTTTGACCAAAAAGGACCATAACATCTAAAGTCAGGAAGCCAGCTGTTCCACGTAATACACTGTTTTCTAGTAATTTGTTATCTTGTTCTTTATATGTTCTCTTCTTATCTACAGATTTACTTCTGTTTTCTACATGGCACTGGAATAAGTGCTGTCACACTCATTATTTAGTTGTGGAAAACCTATTCTACCATGTTATTAGTCCACAGCTTGTGTATTTAAATTTGTAGTATATTTTCCCAAAACAGGCATCCTGGAGAAAGTTTTCTACTAGAGGGCAGTCTTACACTAGCAGTTAGTAGGATTTTTTCCTTGCTACATCTTTTGTTAGTTGAATATATCTAAAAATGGGGGGAAAAGCACATTTCTGTGATGTGTCATATTTTTGTTTTCATATTTTTATACTGTGAAGTATAATACCCCTCACATAGCACTGTTGGCAAATATTTTTTAAGGAGTATATGAGTTTGGTGTTAAATGTGATGAGGGTGCAACTTAATTTGTATGAATAAGATTTAGACATACTGGCTTTAGACACTACAGTGAATGATAGAATAAACTTAGTAAGATAGAAATACTTAGTAATAAAGCCAGAGGTTAAATAATGTAAATGCCTCATAGGGAATCCCATTGTAACATACAATCTGAAATTGTCTCTATATGGTGAAGCATCTTGCAGAAATACTGAAGGAAAAAGGAATGAGGAAGAAGTGTATGGAAAGGAAAGAGTTCTTCTTGTTCAGTTTTTCAGAGTGTGGAGCACAAGGGAAATAGGCACTGAAACTTAAACTGTCTCTTCACTTAAGAGTCCTCTTCATCATCCTCAGATTTTTCTTTTTTTCCACAGAACCTTTGAGAATGCCACATGCCATCTTTGTTTTATCCTGCTTTTTGGGAAGTTTATGAAACATCAGCTACATCTGAGACTGTGTGATTATTTTTGTTTAATGCTAACTCCATCAATCCAGCCCTGTGCTTTGACAAAGCAGCATAAGGGAGTTGGGGAGCCACGTGTTGTCCACACAAGTTGAGTGCCACTATCTTGGACTCTGCAGAGCTTCCAGAGGTGGAAAGGAGGAGGTGGTAGGCCAGAAATGCAGAAATGGAGAAGTGAACATTTCTTTAACCCCGACACACAAACAAATCCTGGGAAGTCTATTAAATAGCATAAACATGGTTTTCTTCTTGAAAGGGTGGGTAATAAAATGAGCAGAGCAGTGAAAGGAAAGACTCCTTAAATTCAACCCTAAGTTAATTGTCTCCCCTTCCCCCCCCACCCCACTCCATTGCTGCTTGATTAATCATATCTGCTGTCTGTCCTCATTCAAGAACATTCACTTTAAATTGCACATCTTTTTCACTAGTACTATTTTAAATGCCTTTAACTATGGAGTACCTTCATGATGAATGCCGAAAACCATCAGCAAGTGAAATGGAAATACTGTGCCAGGATATTGTCATAGTGACAATCAGGACTTAATATGATGCATTATTAATTGTCACTGTAATGTGAAGATACAGAATTACTAATTCTGTAGTTTTCTTTGCCACAGATCTGTGATGGTGTATATGTTTTGTGTGACACAGGGCTGGTAGCCTACCACAGGCTGCTGAACATATCATTGGTAACATGAGGAGGCTTTTCTCTGAGGATTAGGGTGGCAATTGCTGGCCCAGTTCAGACTTTATGAGAACTCAAATTGCTCTCTTATGTGTTTCATGAGTGTAGTTCATATCTGGAACAATAACAGTCAGGGTAGGTTGTAGTTCCCAGAATAAATCTTTAGTGGCAATATGATTTATGTGCCTGTTTGGAATTAGCTCCATAACAACAGTCTGAAGGTTTGCAATGTAAGACTGCTGTCTAGCTTACCTGAAAAGCATGTCCCAAATTGATTACTAGGTTTTGCTAAGGTTTTTCGCTTTTTTTTTCCCTTCATATCATTGAGCTCAAATTATGTGTATATATATTTGCAATTTCTCTCATGATTTCTCGTCCGTTGCTTGACCCAAAACTTTGCATGTCTTAATTATATTTTACAATTGCAAAACCCAGGAGACTGCTGAACCTTCCTGAAAGCTAGGTCAACAGTTGAGGAGCCTGAAGCTTATTAAATTTCCTAGTACATTCTGGAAATTAATTTTAAGGTCAGTGCAGTGAAGGATTTGTTTTCTCTTCATGTTTCTGGTAGCTATTCAGCCTGTTGTTAGGTTGGAATCTTTTGAATGAAATCTAAAATAAATCACTGTGGTGACTGACCACACTCCCATTTGAGCACCCTGCCCAGTTAAAAGAAGAAATGAAGATTGGTGTTTGAAAGACTATTCTTGGCAGAATACTGCCAGTGCTAGTAAAAATAGATGTCTTGTTCTCTGAATTTGCAGAATGCCCGTTCTTTTCAGGAAGAAGTTCAAGCTCCCAAATGTAAAAGAGATAGAACAGCAATGCATATGCACACCAAAATAGGTAATCACTTGGTGGCTGCAGAGGTCGTTTCAGCTGTGTGAGGAAAAGCAAGGACTTTTCTGTGCATTTTGCCTCATCTGCATGCCTTGACTGCTGGCCCTTGTTTGTTCTCTGAGTCACTGCTTTAATTGCATCATATTTTTAATTCTCATTGAATTGGTGTGGTTTTGGGGAATTAATTTCTTTCAAATAGAGGAGCTGTTTTTATTCTCAGGGTGGGGAAAAAGAGTTGGTTTTTTCTTCCTTTTTTTAGACAGCTAATAGATTATCTGTGGTTTTCCTCTTTGCTAGTTCAAAAGTAAATGAAGCTTTGTAGGAATACACAGAAGTTTTTCAAGACTAATATTTAGGTTACAGTAATGCCTGCAGATCCCAGCTGAAGTTAAGGCCCTAGAGCATCTCACACAGAATGTCTGTATGAGAGGCGCGTTATGGTAGTCATCTCCCCTGAGTGCTTAGAATACAGACTTTCCAGTTATCTAGGGTGCTTCTGCTGTTGCTAGGGAGAAATAAATCTACTTTGGAATGAGATGAACATAGTCTGAAAATGCATGAGTTTTTCTGTCTGCCCAACATAAGGGCAATTTAGAGAACTATCCTGGAGGTGTGCAGTGTAGATGTCTGAACTTAGCTGAACTGGTAGCAACATCCTCTTTGTTCAAGAATTATTAGTCCAAAAAGGACAAGATCACTGAATCACTGTAGCTGATGTGGCCGTGCCACAGTGACATGTGTCAGTGACAGTCTTAGAATGCAGCTCAGGCCCATGTGAACTTCTCTGCCCAAATTTGTGCCACCCTTTGGCTCAGAGGAAATAAGTGGTAACATTTCAATTTCAGTTTTTGTCATGAGCTATTGTTCATCTGTTTTAAAGTCTCCCAGTCTCCTCTTTATTTAACTCCCAAACTCACATGAGGCTTGTTCAGTGTAGGACATATCCAGAGTTGAGATCATAATAATGAGAGTAAATTGTGTTAATAACTGTTCTCCTTTATCTCCTGAAAAGCTGTAACACAGTCTTTGCTGGGGGTTTGCTTTGGAGAACTTAAGAAAATGGAGCGTGGGTCAAACTTGTTCTTAATTGTAAGTTTCTGTTCCAGTTTGGGGGCAGGGGGAGAACAAAGTCAAAATATCTTCTGTCTTTTGTTGGAAGGTAAAGTATTTCAATTTTAATCAGAGTTAAAATGCCTTGGGTTTTTTTTCCCCTAAAGACAGCACATTTCCAAAGGAGTAGCACCTTTAAAAGACATGAGGATAAAAACTGTGGAAGCATTATACATGGTGCATCATAACATGGAGTCTGGCCAGGGAGACAAACTCTTAAGTAAAGAATGGGAGCAGAAGTGGTTTGATATACAAATCCCAGGAGGCACAGTGTTGTCATTTTGAATAAATAGTTCCAGTTTTCAGCTGAAATACTTTCACTTTGGAAAACTTGTTTCTGTTGGCAAAATACTTTACATTTTACATGAGTAGCAATCTGTTTTTACAAGCAGGTTTTTAAATTGCTAATCCTGTTAGCCGTTAAAAATTACTTACGCAGAATTTTACAGCCAACTGTTGTGTGAACTTGGAGGGATTCTGAGCCCAGAGCAAGGTAGTACAACTGCCAGTCCTGCCTTCAGGGGGGAAGTTTCACAACAGGTTTTTTGATGAATTTACCAGGCTGGATAAGTGTGGGGGAGGTGGGGAGGTGGGGGGTGTCTGGCTAAGGAACCATGTTCAGAAATGTGGACACGTGTTGGTTTTTCCAGGAACCATTAGGATGTACCCTGTGTGATCCTTACTGTGGTAAGTAAACAGTACTTTAGGACAATACTCCCTTATCACAGCATTTCGGTAATGAAGTGAAGAATGCGTGAGAGACTGATGAATTCCTCCTCTTGGAGGAGTTCTCTGTTGTAGAGATGACTATGCTGTTGATGCATTGGTTAAGAATATGTTTGGACTTTACCACATCAGCAATGCTGTATGCAAAAAAAAAAACCACCTCGACTTTTATGCAATTTTTATGATCGTGGCACCTTAGTGGAGCAGCTGGAACAGCAGAAAGTAAAAGGAGCTGCAGTTCACAGCCCTATCCATAAATTTGAAATAGGCAGTGCTTTGGGCATGAGGTGGTGGGATGCAGGTGGTGCCTAGACTTTCTGCTGATCTGTAGTGTAAGGGAGCAGTGTTCAGGTGAGCAAAACAAATCACGTCTGTCATCCTAAATTAGACCACAGGCAGCACGACATGCACATGTAATTTTGAGGTTCTTTGACTGCAGTGAGATCTAGGTTATGCTTTCTTATTACGAGGTGTTTTATGATAGTATAGCCTCATTCCTGTCCCTTGCAAAATTGTTTCTTTCTAAATCTGTATTAGTCCACCCACATCCGACTTGCAAGGCAGCCCCACTAACAGCTGTTTCTACATAGCTGAGAGAAGGTGCAGGATTAAAAGAAATTGAGGGGAAAGGAGAGACAGGAAAGACTCTTTCCCCATGCTGCTGCTAAATATGCTGTCATGCAAAGATGGGTATCATCATGCCTTAAATGCTTACCCAAGGATCGCTAAGTGAATTTCTCTTCCCCAGCAAAGTTGAGGTTATTAAGAATATGGCTCCTTGGTATTTTCCAGGCATACTGGAGTTTGTGATGCCCAGAGCTACTCTGCCTGCAGCCCTGGGTTAATGCCCTAAGTGATAGGTACCCCACCATCTCCAGTACTATACAGGAAACTTTTTAGGGGTCTGTGAAGAACTAGGCAGTGAACACAGACGCTAGAACAAAATGAAGTGCAGCTGATCCCACCTGTGTCTGCTATCCTCGAGGACCTCTGTGCTGGTGCTGTTTCCCTGGCTTGCATGGGCAGGGAAAGCCTGAGTTGTCCCATCTGCCAGCACAGATGGACCTTATCTACCAGTCGTGGAAGCGGGGTTCACATCTTGTTGCTGGACTGTATGCAGAGGTCCTTTGTCTCGTGCCTAGTAAAAAAAGAAGGTCTGTCACAAAAGTATCAGATGCTGTCTTGTGTAGAATTTTGATCTTTTGTGGTGGTAGGTCTATCATATATTCAAATGTTATTCTTCTACAACCTATGATGGCTGTAAGATAAGAAAGATTGTAAGTTCAACCTTTTTTTTTTCCTTGGGCTTTTTTTTTTTTTAAGAGGTTAAGGAAAAGAAAAAGACATGGTGGGGGATGTGTGGTAAAAATAAGCATCTCTTCTTTCAACCAGAGTTGTACTGACACTGGGTATTTCTGCATTTCAGAAAGAATGTAACCTCTGGGAAAGTGATCTGTGTTTCTCCTGCTGCCTCTGTGCCACCAGTCACCCTGCTCACAGCTGTGTAACAGTCACCATTTCTTTTCCTTCCTTTTCTCCCCCTCTTGCTTCTCTAGGACACAGACGGGATCAACCTGTACTACTGGTCCCTGTTTGATGGACACGCTGGGTCAGGAGCAGCTGTGGTCGCTTCCAAACTGCTGCAGCACCATATCCTGGAGCAGCTGCAGGAGATCGTGGACATCCTGAGGAACACAGCCATCCTCCCGCCCACCTGCCTGGGAGAGGAGCCTGACAACCCATCCACCAACAGCAGGACACTGACACGGGCAGCCTCTCTGCGTGGTGGTGTGGGAGCCCCGGGCTCACCCAGCACCCCTCCAACACGTTTCTTCACTGAGAAGAAGATCCCACATGAGTGCCTGGTTATTGGGGCCATAGAAAGTGCATTCAAAGAAATGGTATGTATGTCTCAGGGCTCTGAAGTCCTTGTTGTTTACATTGAGTCACATGACCTGGAGAAGATGAAGATTTAGATTTTTTTTTATTTTTTTTTTTTCCTTTCATTGCTTTAACACCATCTGAGTGTGAACAGAACTGTTTAAGACGCTCCACAGCTTACCAGGTACCCTGTGAGGCAGGAGCTGCATCTTAACTCCCAGGCAGCACTGTGCCAATGTTTATTAATTACTTGACTTTTAGATGTATGATACTCTTATTTTTAATTTTCTTCTCCCCTTCCTTTTATAAGATAAATATCAGCATTGCCTTACAGTGCAGATTTCAGCATTGGCTGTTATTATCAGGCTGAGTATATGGACATGCACTTTACAAAGCCTCGCTGCGCTACCAGAGCAGCAGCAAAGGCTAATTGGTCCCATGACCCATAGTTCACATTGGTGTTGGAGCAGTGACTGTAGCGTGTCTGCAGCTCTTCACTGAGGCAGGTTTTGTGGGTGAGTAGGGCATGAAGTACATTCCTACCACCCACTTGACTTGTGTACACCATGAACAACTGTCAGGAAATCATGACCCCATGGAAACAGATTTCCTATTTCCCTATGGAAGCTGATTTTTTTTCTCTTCTGTAATTGAGGTAGCTCTTCCACGTCTTCCCCCCTTCGCTTCTCCATGTTATTAAAAGTCATTCTTGTTACACAGAGCAAAGGTTTGGCCTGCCAGTGAGTACATGTGGATCAGGTCTTGGGAGGCCTGATAATGTTCTTTTTTCCTTTTTTTAAAATTTTGTTGCTGTAGTTTTCAGAAAAGCCTCTTATTTGAAAAGAAGGACTGTGAACTATTCAGTGTTTCCCAGTGGTTTTATTTGTTGTCTGAAAAGAAATGTCTGATCATTGTTTTTTCTGATGTATGTGAATTTTGTTCAGTACATGCATTTAATTAGAGACTGCAATTGTTGTTACAAGTAGTACTTCACTTTGAGTTCTGAATAACAATTATCTTTTGCTGGATTGTTCTTTCTTCCCAAGGAAGTGCAGGTAAGCAGATCCACCAGCTGGGTTTGCACTTGCAGGTGGGTAGGTCCAGGAGCAGCATTCACAGCCATGGCTTAGGCATACTTCAGTGGGGGGTGTGCAGGCAGATTTATGCACTGTGGGCAGTGGGCTCAGTTTCTGCTAGATGAAAAGAAAGAGGAGGATGCAGGAAAATCTGTCAGTTTAGCACACCTTTTCAGAAAGGGAGGACTAGATTGCTCCCTTCTTTGTTGAGAAATGAGGGAGGACATGACTGTGCCCATCCACTGCACCCTAGTGGGTTCAGAGCATGCTTAAGAGGAACACCAACTTCATGCTTCAGTTGGTGTAATTTTGAGGCCAGAAGAGTGCCAGGCTCTGAGAGCGTGACGTGATTCTCTCCTGTTGAAACTGTCTCCAAGTGCAGGAGAGATGAGGAGTTTCATGGGACTGGGCAGTGAAGGTAACAGAGCATAGAAGGGCTGTATCAAGTACTCTAACTCTCCTATGAGAGCAGTGTGTGTGTTACCTGTCACTGCCTTCCTCAATGCGTCTGAGTGATCACGGCTGTTATTGCGCTGCTTTATTTTGACTTCACATCTCTGGTAGGTATTCACACAGAAGACCATGTCAGTTGTGTTCAGAGATGTGACTGGTTGCGAGGGCTTTTGTGGGTAGAGTATGACAAATGTGGGTAGAGTATGACAAATGCAGAAACCCTAGATAACTCACTCCAGTTTAGGTATTCCTTGTATAGCTCATACTTATCTGTTCTCTCTGTTTCTAAACTGAACTAAACAGAACATCTTCCTCCCTGCGTCTTTGTTCATATGCTACAGATCCAATATCTTCATTCCCACTTGCTTTATAGTAGAGGGCTGAAGTTCACCATCTGTCTTTGATAAACAAATGACCACCACGATGCAATGTAATTTCAGCATTAAGTTTCACAAGAAATCTTACAAAAATGGTCAAATTAAGGAAAGCAATAGAGAATTGAATTTTATCTACTTTAAGCTCTGTGGTGAATCTTGCACTTATAATTGGTTTAGGCAAAAGAGTGTTTTCTTTCATCTGTGTAAGGGAGCGATTCATAAAATCAACACTTCTGTGTCTCATCTGTGCTTGCAATGCTTGATCTTCCTCCTGCCTCTGTTTAACTTCCTGCTAGCTTATATTCCTTTTAGTCTTTGCATGAGGACTTTGGGCCTCTTCCACAGCACATTGTTTAATCAGCCCTTGTTTGTACTGGAACGGGATGTTGTTGAGTTAGGTCAGTGCAGTCGAGATGTGCAGCATGTATAAGGGTTTTGTGCCAGCAGAGTGTATCAGTTTACCTGGCACTTGGTGAAAGCTCAAGTTTCCTGGACACATTGGCAGACTTCTTGGTGGTTTTTCCTGAAACACCTATTGCTGCAAAGGAGTCTTATGAACCAAGTGAAAATAATGAGTAGATGAAGATGCCTTTTTTTAAAGAGTCCAACCTGACAGGTTTATCTGATGACGGCTTTGCCCCCTTTTCCTGGGAGCATTTAGTATACCCTTATTTTTTTCCCAACTTCCTTTTGAATTGTAGTTAAGGTCTCCCTGTTTTTGCCTCAAGTCTCAAATAAAATGCAATTCACGGCTTTCAAAAAGCTTTTTAAAATTATTTTTCCTTTTTTTTTGGTGTGGTTTTCTTTGGACAGTTCTTGTCTAACAGCTACATACAGTAAAACACTGTGGAAAGCTGACACAGATCAAGTCATTGCCTAACTTAGGCATTTAAGAATCAAACTGTCCTCATTTTGAAGTACGTCTAAATGGTGTTTTCTGTGTTGAAACTCGGATTAGCAAGTTTGTGCTGTGTTTTCAGATAATTTAGTGCCCTGTCTAAAAAACAGTAAATGTCAGTAATTGCCAGTATCACAATTGTTCCAGTTAAAAGGAAATAAATAAGCTCAAGTTCTGAAGGTGTCATAACTCAAATCCTCTAATTTTCATCTGTTTTGTTTTAGTGCATTTATAGATTCAGTTCAAAGGAGCCAGGAGGAATGCTTCCAAGTGCAGTTCCATGTTGGATAGAAACATCAAATTATAGTCCTTTCCCTGTATTTAATCTTGTATACATGTGTGATGTTGTATGTATTTGCAAGGAAGTTTAAGGGGAGAGAGCACCTAATCTACACTGAACCATCCATTTAATTTTGGATGGGAAAAAATGGCACAGAACTAATCTGTGTGATTTATTGGAAGGTATACATTTGCATTCATTGTATGATGATTTTCTTCTTTATTGAGATTTTTTTGACTTAGACAAAATCTAGACAGATGCTTTTTCTAGGTTGGTGCCATTTTAATTAATTGAACAGTCTTGAGAGAGCAGCATGTGTTGTAGCGGTTCTCTTTTTTAAAAGTTTCTACTCGTATAACCAGTAGAAGTGAGAGTTTAAACAGAATTACAGGCATTTGAAGTAAAGCATGCTAAGGAGTTAATTTTATGTTTATGCCTTCTGAAACTTTTTTCAGCAGATACTTAATACTGCAAAGCTGCTTTCTGTCATAGCAAGATTGAGATCCTGGAAAATTTATCTGAGGATAAATATAGATGAAAAGAGTGTGGGATGAGCATAGCCAGCAGGTTAAGGGAGGTGATTCTCCCCCTCTGCTCGGCCCTAGTGAGGCCACATCCGAAGTGCTGCGTCCAGTTCTGGGCTCCCCAGTAGAGGAAAGAAAAGGAGCTACTGGAAAGGGTCCAGTGGAGGGCAACAAAGACGATTGAGGGAGGCCGAGGGAGCTGGGCCTGTTGAGTCTGGAGAAGACTGAGAGGGGGTCTCATTAATGCACATAAGTATCTCAAAGGCGGGTGTCAAGAGGATGGTGCCAGACTCTTTTCGGTGCTGCCCAGCAACAGGATGAGGAGCAGTGGCCATAAACTAAACCACAGTAAGTTTCACCTCAACCTGAGGAAGAACCACTTCACACTGAGGGTGGCAGAACACTGAACAGGCTGCCCAGGGAGGTCATGGAGTCTCCCTCTCTGGAGACATTCCAAACCCACCTGGTTCCTGTAGGTGACGCTGCCTTGCCAGGGGGCTCGAGTGGATGATCTCCAGAGGCGCCCGCCCGGTGGCGGGGAGCGGCGGCCGCTGCGCACAGCCTCCGCCAGGTGGCAGGAGCCGCCCGTGCCGGGCCCGGGCCCGCGGCGGCTCCGAGAGACGGTCAGTGCTTGTGGGGAACCCGAGCGTGTGCTCCAGGCGCCCGGCCCGAGCCTCGGCCCGGCCCGGGGCTGTCCCGCCGCCCCGCCGCTGCCGGGCTCGGTGCAGAAAGCCGCCCTGCTCGCCCTCACCTGCTCGGACCGTCGCTGTGTCCTCTGCAGGCTGTGCTCCGCCTTCCCGCGTCCCGCACCAGACAAGGGGCACCAGGCCTGGGGCAACCCTTGAGAGCGCCTGCCGCCACATGTCCCGGCGCGGAGGGCAGAGCTCCGACTAAATTAGCTGCTTCTTCGGCGAAAAAAAAGGAGCTTGCTCTGAAATCATTCTCCCGGTGGAAAATGCTTTGTATACACTCTGTGTAGTATGAGCCCCTTTACCCTCATAAAGGCTTTAGAGGCATTTTGGGGCTTCTGCCTGTGTTTGTACTACTTTCCCAGCACCACTGTTATAAAGTATTTCATTAAAAGCCAATGTCTGTGCATCAGAATGAGTTGGTAGCATTGGTGAGCTTTATTTTATTTTGCTTTATTTCTCTCCCTCAAATCTTGTTGAGTTGTCAGAAAGCCTTACCCTCTTTCCTTGCCGCTGAAAAAGAAAATGTCAAGCAAAGCATGTAATGTCAAATTACACATGGCACTGAATGTACTCTGACAAGTCATGGTAGTAAATTGAAGTTCTAGATGGGAGAGCCCAACAACAGCAATGATTCGAGAAAACCCAGTGCACAGATCTAGTTTAAGTCAAGGAAATTCTCAAAAAGAGGCCCTAAGGATTATCCATCATCCCTCCTATAACAGATCCTTCTGGATTCTGCTTATTGGAAGAAATAAATTTTAATTTAGGCATTCCAGCACTTGCAAAGTATATGTATGACAGAGCTGAAACCAGATGAGGAATTGCACGTTATTTGAAGGTCTTGGAGGATATTCTGAATTGTGGAACTGAAGGTTTCTTAAAATTCCTGCCAGTGCTTGGAAAATCCATTGTAGTATTTGTAAGTTTAAATTATTTTGATGGTTAGAAATGTCTGCTTCCTTTGAACTCTTCTTTTCAGCTTAATTTAAAAATATATAGAAACCGTGGGGAGGAGAATCAGCTTCTCTATGGCAAGATTAGATAAAGAGGCATTTGTAACAGGCCCATGTCTGTGACCAAAGGTTCTGCAAGATATGATTTATAGCTTGGAGGTGTTTTCCTCGTGGTCCTCACCACCACCATCCCCTCTTCTCCCCCAAAAAGTCAGTGAATGCAGTAGAACCCGTGTCCCTGTGGCAGCGACATGCAGTTGCCACACACAGCTGAGGATGTCCCTCTGGGACATCACCTCGGCACTGTGTTCATGGCACAAATGGGATGTACGTGCATCGGCCAGCGAGGAGTCACGTTATTTGTGACAGACACCTTGGCCCACCCGCTCAGGACAGCGCCCGAGCCCTGCTGAGCATCCCTGCTGCTGCCCCAGGTCACCTCCCTCCCCTGAAATTTGTAGGAGACAAAGCGTGGGACAGGGACCTCCTCCCAACTGCAGATTTTCAATCAAATTGCAGCTGTCATGGTTTGCATTTGTTGTAGTGCTTTTCTTCAGATAAATTTAGCTCTGAAATAAAGCTCTAAATTCCATACCCCAAGGCATGAACAATTTGAGCTGTTTGTTGCTCAGTGCAGATATGAAAATGGCTGAAGTATTGGTCCGTGTCTATACACACACAGAGGCAAACATATATTCATAATAAAAACCACATAAACGTAGGCAGGGTTTAGCTGGAAAAGATCTGCCGGTACCTGCAATAGTGATGTTAAATCATGTTCCCTGTTTGAATCCAGTATTACAAGGACAGACCAGTTTGAAATTGGATTTGGTTCTGGACACAGGAGAGAAGGGTAATTTGTAGCATGTTATTACCTGAAACTAAACTACAGACAGCAGAATTAATTCATTGGCATACACTTCAATGTTTGCTTCAAGTGTATGGATGAAAGTAGCTTATTTACTTATTTGCTCTATGTTCTCCAAGCTTTCTTGGGGCATTGTATGTGTGTGTATATATGTGTGTGTGTATATTTATGTAATTTTTTCTTTCCAGGACTTTATTGACTGTTGGTGATAAGTATAATTTGTATTCTTCACTTCTGTGGAGGACTTTTTAATATATAATATTTCTTGCACTCGGAACCAGTTTAGCATCCACTCACTCCCCATGTTTCTGAAGGGTAGCCTTGTGGCATGAGTGTATCTTGCTGTTGTTCCTAAAGGTGTATACCCCACAATCCTAGCATTCCTCTAGGGGAGCAGGTATTTATTAATGTTGTAGCTGGGTCTCATTAATTATTTGCTGTCTATGTAAAACACTCTCCAATTATACCACCAGGTACCTGTTGTTAAGCTTAATTTATCTTTGCCTTCATTGTGCTTTTGCCATTGCAAATCCTCTTGCATCCCTGAGAGTTGCTATTTATTCCTTAGTACCTGATGTTTTACAGTATCCTGACCTGATTTTCCCAAACATCTTTATGGTACTCCTCAGCTTTCTGTTCTTCTCCCAGCTCATGTGGCCATAGCTGCAAGAAAAGACAGCCAGTGGGACATACGCTGAGAGTCTTAATAAAGACTCTACTGTATTTTTATTCTTTAGGGGAGACTTCATTTTCTCAAACATTAATTGCAATACTGTCTTTATAAATTTTGTTCTCTTTTCCCACAGGATTTGCAAATAGAGCGAGAGAGGACCCTGTATAACATTTCTGGTGGCTGCACAGCCCTAGTGGTGGTGTATTTATTGGGGAAGCTTTACGTGGCAAATGCGGGTGATAGCAGGTAAGTGTGTTGTCTCCCCATCTAATCCTTCACCCCAAACTCCCCAGGCCTGGTGTTACCGAGTTCCTTAAATGCAGACAGTATCACAAGATTCTGTTTCTTGGCTGGACACTTAGCACTTCTCACAGAAATGAATGCAAGTGCCAGGGATAGAGTTCCAGTATCTTGAGGGGTGGTTGGAGCCTGGTAAACTTCTGGTCCTGTAGTAGTTTCTGAATGACTTGATGGTTGCAGAGAAGTGGAAATGTGCTAAAAAGCCATTGAAACAGAAGAGGTGTTGGGTGTGTAGTAGAATTGTGTGTTGAACACTGACAAGGTGACTGCATCCAGAACAGCTGGTAGGGCTGCATTTGTTCCGTAGGAAGTCCTGTGTCTGCTGTTGCCAAGGCTTAGTCTTGACGGGCCATTTGGCTTTCAGATTTTCATGTAAGTGAAGGTAGTGATCGGTAAGCAAATAGCTGCTACTGTTGCATCGGGGGCAGAGGAGAGGGAGACAGACTATTACAGTATAGATTTTTGCTTTTCCTGTTCTAGCTCATGTACCTGTACATTTCTCAGAACTGAATGCTGTTGCTCAGGAGCTGTTGCTTTGTTTTATTTTGAAGTTGGGTGCTTGAAGAGTCATGATAAGATGCTTTGTCTTCTGATGTTGCTGAAGATAGGAGCATACTGGAAATCTCTCACTTGCATTCTTTCCCCATCTCTACCTCTGCCCTTACCACCATTGGAGAGAGATAATGAGGCTCTTCTTGCAAGACTTCAGACTTCACATGTTTGTTTTGGCAGTGCACTGTATAAACAGGACAGGGAGAATAGTTCCCATGTGGTACAAACTGCTGTTGGATTTTGTTCGTTAACAGCCAAGTAATTAACGTCTGCAAAGGTGTTGAACCATGTTGTCTTTAGGTGAAGACTGCTGTGGTTATGCATTTGTGTTTAAGGTTTGTGCACACACGGTTCATGTTTGTGGTGTGTACACCCACGTACTTACAGAGACAGCCCTCAAAAGTGAAGGGTTTCGTAGTTTAAACCTAAGATTTTTATTGCCTCTTGCTGGTTTCAACTGTGTAGAAGCCAGATAAATCCTTTGTGCATAAAATTCCTGTTCTTTTCATGTTGGTGATTGTTTTTTAAGATGCTAAATTTGCTGTATATGTTGCAAGTTGCTCACCCAGTTTCTATTGACAAGTGACATACTTGAATCTCCTTTTTGCATCAAATGTCAAGTGAGCCCTCACATGGTAGCTGCAAACATGTTTGAAGTGATCACCTATCTCATCAACAGAACCACTACCTGAACTGCCTTCTATCTCTTCTGCCATTAAATTAGACATAATGATGTTTTCTTGTGCTATTGCACTTTGAAGTAGAGTTGAGTCTGTGTTGGCTAATTTGTTTTATTGCCTCTTAAAAGTGTGCTGTGTAAAACTGGCCATGCAGGACTTACTTCTGAGTAGCCTAGTACTTCTAAGATCTTTGTTCCTAAATGACTGGAACTGGCTGCTACCAGTTCCCTCAGGATTCCTCCTGTGCTCCCTGAGAGCAGCCTCAGCTCAATTGCAGCCTCTGATACCCAAGGGCAAGACACTCCTCTTGGCAGTTATCTGCAGTAGGTGCCAGAGTATTGGTGTAACTGTAGTTAAACATACTAAGTCTTCAAGAAGTTTTGCATGTTCATAAAGTCCACCCAAAACATCTCTTCAGAAAAAGAGGGAGAGCAGGAATCAGAAAGGAAACCATCAGCGAGACTGGACGTTGTTTGAACCAGGATTCAAATTATCATTCCTAACATCTTGTAGGTAATAAAGTCCCTCCAGATACAAAACTGTTTGATTTTGCGCTTTCCAAATGGACCTCACAGAAAATCCTCTTTTATGCTGAGGAGAATTATCCCAAAATCTTTCATTTTCAGTCCATTTAAGTCCATTCAAGTCCATTCCTAGACTTTGCTAGCTCAAAAGAAATTTTAAAGCTTTAAAGTGTAGATCAGTCGGTCTGGGTCTATCTTCCACCAAATCCCCTCTTTCCCATTTACCGGGAGAAAACCAGCTACTGCAAAACATCCTAGTTGCTGTCATGACAAAAAGGAGATTTTAGGACTAGACAAGCCACTGAGGTTGTCTGCCCGCTGCCAGGGTGCACAGTGCATTCCTTATTTTGAAGAGCCCAGTTATGTAGTCAAGAAATTTTACTTGTGTTAGTTTGAAAAATATGTTCCTTTTTGCTGTCTCATGCCTCGTGTGGTCAGCTTTGTGGTTTGTACAGATGAAAGGGAGGGCAGTGAGAAGTACAATAAGGAAACTACTTCAAGAAATGTTTATCTGCTCTTGCGAAGAAGGATGGGTTTGTTTTTTCACTCAAACAGGGGACAACTTCTTGTTGCTGTTGGAACTAGATGCCAAAACCCTTCGTTCTTAGTTCCCCTACTCATTTGTGCCTTTCCCTCTCCTCATTCTCCTTCTTCCGTCTCTGCTACCCCACTGGAAAAAGTCTGCAAATAAATCAAGTGTAATTTCCCATAGATAGGAGTCTGTGAGAGAAGGTTTCATGTGGGAAATAAACATTTTGGGTTCATGCAAACCTCAGTTATACTGCGTCTCTCCTGGAGAAGGTTACGTTTTATAATTTCAGGGAGCTTCAAAACAGCAGAAGCTTTTAAAGGTGGGGTTTGAACCGTTTCTGCTGTTGGAAGACCAAAGTATGTGCAACAAACTGTTACTATCACAATGAGACTAAGGAAACGTTAAGTGTGAGACTTGAATAATAATGTACTGTGTGGTGCCAGCTATACCTCAGACTTATGTCTGTGGTATTCAGTTTATCCACCAAAGCTTCTCAAATCTAATCATTTCATGCCACGTACCCTGGCAGTGTTGTATAGCAGCTGTCCTTTTGTAGTTGATGTGTAATTACATCATGAAAAGACTTTAATTACCATATTACTAAATTACCAGCCAGCAATCCTTTCAGGTTCAGCCCTAGCTCACTTCTGTATGGACTATTAGGCTTCTCCAAGCTGAACACTTTTGGTTGGTGTAAAAGGGAGGAAAAATTGTGCTAATTGTAGGTTTTGTTATGAACTATTATTGAGCTTGATGTTATGGCATCACTAATGTCAATGATATAATTAAACTTCTGCTAACGATGCAATCACAGTTCTGTAATAATTATGTGTTAACTGCACATGATACCAGAACCCTACTAAAAATGAGGTGATGTATTCAGAGCCTGATAAAAACAACTTGGAAGGAACTGCTTTCATTCTCTAATGGCTTATCTGATCATTCTTGGACTCTGCCATAAATACACCTACTTGTACAGTCAAAATTCACATCTGAATATCGGCCAAAGCTTTTTCTAATGTGTCTTTCTTGCTCTCTCTTCTTTTCAGTGATGAGCATTGTCCATGCAAGGTTATCTGATTAGGAACTGATAGTGCTATAGTCAGCTATCCAATATATAGTGCTTTTTTTGGTGAGCATCAAGATGCTGTGTTTTGCTTACCAGCATGACGTATTTGCTGTGAAAACTAGGCCATTGGAATAGCTGCTGGTTTTTTCTTTTCTTTTTTTAATATGGAATAGTAAATCTTCTCTGGTCATTGTTTTAAATAGTGTTGTTCAATTCTATATTGCTAAAGTGACTTTTACTTCTAAACTGCCATAACACGCCTTGTTAATCTCAGTTCTTTTCAGTTTTATGTTCTTTACTAGGATGTTGTTTTATAGCTACTGATGAAGCAGTTGTAAAACCGGGACTTAATGTTTTTACTGATTACTGCCCAATTATTGTCTAGCCTCATGCAACATAACATTTGTCCAATATCACTACAATAACTGTAATGCAATATGATCGTATTAACCATCTTTGGCATGAGCACTGTTCTGGCTTTTGTGTTGTCTGGTCAAGGAGCTGCTCGGAGACTGCAGGCACTTCCATTTTGTGCTGTGCTTGGAGCCATTTAGGGTAGCTGTGCCTTTATCATTATACAAGAAACAGAACATCACAAGTTGATTTGACTTTTCCATACACCCTGAAACCCTCACTAAATCTGCAAATGGGTTCTTGGGCTTTTTTTTTGATTTATTGGCAGAACGTGGCATCAAAGCAAAGAACCTGATGTTTCGAAGGCTTCACAGACTTGCAGGGTCACTGAATTTTTTGCTTTGCTTCATCAGCTCTTTTTTATCATCTTTTTGCCTCCTTCCTTTTGCTTCCCAGTACTTAACGTTTTCAGGGCATATTCACACTCTGCTTGAACATACATCCTCATGTCCAGAATAGATTTTCTCCTCTTTTTTGCAATTGTAAAATTAATGCTAAGGCATTTGGACTTATTAAATGGTAGGAGCTCATTGTCTGAATATTTTTGTGATGGTCTTGTGTGGGTGCAGGTAAAGTAACTTCATTGGTATTTCAAGAGACAGTGGGAGAATGTGTTTATAACACAGTCTTCTCCCAGTGTAATAAAATAGTGAATTGAAAATTGAATTTGTTTACCATTTCAGTTCTTTCTGGATTTGCTGCTTGTGTTGAAGCTTACTACATTTATAGTTCCTCTTCTTTGTCATGGTGCTTGTCAGCTGCTTCCCTCATGGTTAGTTCTCCTCATAGGAAGTCAGATTTGGGGTCTTAATTTGTTTTTATGAAGTAAATGAGAGGGGCATGTAAACAGTCTGCTGACTGGCAGTGTAGCTTAAATAGAATTTCTGAGAAGTCAGTATTGATGATTCTGAGCCATTTTTGTGGTTCATGATATCTGACCTCTTTCTTGAGGCAGTCCAGCAGGGTCGTTTTTGCCAGAAGTGCTAACACTGTGTAAGGATGGAAACTAAAAAGGGTTCTAATATATTGCTGTTGTGGAACTAGTTTACTTTAGTCTTTGGTTTACTGTTTTTCTAGGAAGCTTTAATTTTCTGTTTTTTGTAACTACTCATCTTCTAATCTAAATGGTGTGTATTTCCCGTTTTCTGTGAGTGCTCTGCCTAAGCTCTTTCTGTCTTCTTACATCTGTGTCTACATAAACAACAACTGTGCTTCATACTAGAGACTTAGAGGTCTCTAGAGGAAAGACTAACTCCATTACTAAGCTTCTTCAGTCTGCAGTATTTGGAAAAGCGTTCTTTTTCCTGTCTTCCCCTAAAGATGGGGCAAAGAAAGTTGCAAAACTGAACAACACGCAGGGGCCATGCAATCGGTAGGGATTTCTCTTCATCCTCGGAAGTTCTCATTGCTCCACATTCTCAAAAGATTTCTCTTCATCCTCTGAAGTTCTCATTGCTCCAAATTCTCAAAAGATGCCTCCCCAGAGGTGAGAGCAGCACTTACAGATTGTATTTTGGCCAGTCTATGGTGCATCCCCTTTTTAGGTTATTATTAATTCTCTGACAGAATCGCTTGAAAATATAAAGTGTTTGATCATTTCAGGGCAACAGATAACGTAAGTCTGGTTTGCTCACAGGTCTGTGTAGTGAGGAGAGACTGAATGCAAAGCAAAGCAAGTCTCTGCCATGTACATTCTCCTTCACTGACTGCAGTTTGATAGGTGGAGAAGTCTGATCCTGACTAGCCCAAAATGCTGGAAAAGTTTAGCCGTGTTCAGGAGACACGGCCATGTCCTCTCTCTCTGTTCCCCCGTCTCTTTTCCTTAGAAGCATGATTTGCAGGCCTACAGAAAGCCCTTCTCCCCGTTTCCTGCCTGGCCTTCTTCCAGGGAGAAGCAAGAGCACAAGATTCGTTGGAATAACAGCAACATCAGATTCTGCAGGATTTTGTGCTGGGTAAAGCTCTTGACGGCACTTCAAGAAACACTTAAGGCGAGGTGTGAAGAAAAGGTGTTGGATTGGAAAGAAGTAATTTCACTCAAAGGGCGGTGCTAAGGAAGAGCATTTTCTAGTTACCCAGTGGATGACAAGTTCCAGGTTACTGGCATGTCATATCTAGCACTGACTTGGTAGAAATTATTCATTTGGTAGTAAATATGTGTAGGCTTTGAAGACAAAACAAATGTCCTACTTCTTTTTCAAACTCTTGTTTTTCCTGGGAGAGCATGTGCCTTAGCAATACTTATGGCAATTAGCAGGTATTGAAGCCATTGTAAACATTTTCAGTGAGGGGTACATTCAGTTAAATCTTTGGTCCTAACCACACAGACATTATCTTATGCTACAAATAATGAGGAAGGAGAAGAATTTTGGCTATTTGAGTAATACCAGTAAACTGTAAAGCCACAGTTCATTGGTATTGGTTTCCAGGAATAAAGAATACTATTAACTTTAATTCTCGTGGGGTTTCAGCTTTTAAAAAAAAAGAAGAAAAAAAAAAAAAGCCAACAAACTCCAAACAAACTATCTTTCTAATCTGTGCCTTTGTAGCTGACCACAGAGACATGCAAGTTCTTCACTGCAGTATTGCAGGGCCAGGGCCAAGGCATACAAAGCACGCTGGACACCTTGGTTCTGTAGCTCCCATCTGTGCTTTGGGAGGAGGGCCAGAGGGAGCACCCCAGGCTTGCTTGGTGAATGTTTCAAAGTCTGCTGTGGTCTTTACTATGTTGAAAAGCTTTTCAAGTCATCTGAATTCAGCAAACTCAAGGCAGCCCAGGCTCTTCAATCTCATCAGCAGCTATGCAATGCCGCTTGGGCCCTGGTCCTGGGACTTTTAGTGATGGCTTTGGTCAACTCTGTGTGGGTGAATGAAGCAGGGCTTGGGTAAAAAATCACCGATGAAGAGCGAGCAGAGAGCATGACTTGCAGTCTGCTTTTACATCTTGGTCCAGCTTGTTCCAATATCCTGCAACTGGTACTGAGTTAAGCAGAACAGCTGAGATCAAAGTAGATATGACTTCAGGTGCTAAAAGTCATTCTTTCTTTGTCAATGGTAAGACAGTGAAGGGCAGAGAGGTAAAAAATCCTTGCTTCTTCCATCTTACATGGACAGCCATATCCCAGATGTAGTACTGGTAAAATAAACACTGACTTGCACAGCAATGCCTTCATCCACTAAGCCCAGGTTTAGTTGCCATAGTAACTCATCTTGGAGATGAATATGATATCCTGGACAGCAGGGAAAAAGAGTTTTGATTCCACAGATACCAGTCGTGAGGCTCAGAGCTGGCCACAGAGACGTGACTTCTTTGTTCATTTCCCTGGTATGGCCTGAGTAGTTGGTGGCATGGTGTTCAGCCATGATACAGAAACGTGGTGGTCTGTCATCATTGCAGCCTTGTACTTAGCTGTGTTCAGATGAAGAATACACTGAAATCATTGGGGCAAAATGAACCCTAAGAGGGCAGTAAGTCTCCAACCTAAGGGTGTTGGAACCAACAGAGGGCAGTTTTTGTGTGCTAGTAATGTCACTATAAACTGGCTTGTAATAGCTTTCTAGCTGCCACCTGAAGCCCTTTCTGAAAGATTGGTGTGTTGAGATGTAAACCACCAGGAAAATACACACAATTAATTACAGAGCATTTTAGTTCAGTTCATTCACATTTGGGTTAGTACTACTGGAGCTGGAGTACACAATACTAGGAGTGTATAGGTAAACTTATAAAGTCACTACTGTTCAATAGCAAAAGTTACTTTCCCAGTTAAACAAACGAGAACATTGCATTCAGATAGCCAGTGCCATCACATTAGTGATGGGGTGGGCATAACAAAAACATATATAATTAGCCCTAATAATAACTCCATACTTAGATTTCATCAGCCAAGCAACACACTTGAGGACCTAAACTAGAGCAGGGAATTCATGGTAGAGTCCCATGGGAATGGAGCTGCAGCCCACTAAAGAGGCACTGACAACTAGAAGCATACTGCTCCAGGGGTCAAAAATGATGGGGCAACGTGTCTTCTCCAAGCTATCTCCTCTGTGGACAGCCTGCAAGCTCAGCATTACATTTAACTTTAAACTGTAGAGTAGTGGTGCAGAAACAGCTGAAGTCATTTAGTTCCATTGTTGGTGACTAACCATGCTTCTCATGGTTAGATGCAATATATAGGGCAGAGGCTGCCAGTAATAGAAAATCCCTTTAACTGCTACTTACAAAGTTGTTAGTGAGTACATGAGATGGAATACCAGATCAGTTCTAAAAATTCTGATTTCTGTTATTTTTTGGTGGCAGTAAGAAAAATCCTGACTGGTTCAGGTGCTACTGTAGATGAGAAGTAAGCCCCTCCATGGAAATCTCTGTTATTCCATGACAGCTTCTGTTTGCCTATTTGTGATCCTTTATTAAAAATAATACGATTAATTCAGTAAAATCAGACCACCAGCACAGCTGCTTTCAGCAGCCTCATTGTGCCCAGAGGCCTTCTCCAAACTAATCACTAAATAAGTACTAGAAATATAAATGTGAATGAATCAGGTAATTTGAAACAGCGTAAAGCTCTACACGTGCGTGCAGGAACAGGAACAGCTCGTGTGCTTGCAGGTGCCTCTGAAAGACGACTTTCAGGGAGGTTTGCAGGGTCTGGATTTCGTGATTTCTTTCTCTGCTTCTTTTCAAAGGCAGGAGGGGGTTCTTGTCTTGCTGCAGGAGAGGTGTGGCATGCTTGGCTCCATGCTGTGGCAAAGACATGAAGAAAGGACCTTGAACGAAATACTTGGGAATGCCCAGCCAGTGTCCTGGTGGAGCAAGGGCTGCACTTGGCAGTTTTGCTGCTGAGATACTAATCCTTGGAGCAGCCAGGCTGGCTGGCAGTCTGCAAAAAGCCTTAGCAGAAGTTTGGGAGTGATCTTCATTGTTCTGGCAGGAAATGCCAGAGCACGCTCCTGTAGGAAATTAGTTTTGCAATACTTCACCAAGGCAAGTTCTCACACCTTTTATTGGCTTGAGAGAGCTGAAGTTCCCCCAAGTGATGAATGAAAGTGTCTGAGCAGCCTGCTGTAACCCACAACGTAACGTGAAACTACATTGTCACAGGAAGAGCCACAAGCAGGGAGAGTCTGCTCCCGCTTAACATTGGCTTTGTTTGGCTGAAAGAAAAATGATCCAGTGTTTCTTTCCTGTCACGACGTTTCTGTGAACAGGCTCATGTTTGTGCTGGAGAATATGAAGAAATCAGAGTGGCAGGAGCATTGAGTGGCAGTAAATGGAAAATGAGGACAGAGACAATTTTCACTGGCTTTACTCCTTCCCTGGTTTGTTGCTTGTTTTCTTCTTGATAGTGATGCCAAGTAAGAGTTGGGGCATTATCTTAGGTATTACAGGTGGGAGGCAGCCAGAGTGTTTTTTCCATTGGTGTTGCTGAGGGTTGCTGCTTCCACCTGAGTTTTATGGTGATGGATATGTCATCACTGGAGCCTGTTATAATGCCAGCTAAATGTTACATAAGGGTTTGTTTCATTATCCCCAGCCTGCCTTAATTCATAAAATTAAGGAAATCATTTAAAGGCTTTGCACTATAGTTCCATGTTGTCAGTGAATACATGGGATGGAATATGAGATCAGTTCCACAGTTATTGCCAGTGCAGTGAGGTGTTTGTTCACCTGGTTTCTAAAGAAACATTTAAGAAATGGATCTGTGTGGAACTAAGTGAGAGTAATTCAGTTTGAAGTAAGTAAAACCAAGGTGCCAATGCTGAATGTATTAAAAGTCATCAGTAATCATAATGGCCATAAGTTCCAGTACTTCATTTACAGAAGGGAAAAACATTTCTCATTTTAATAATTTTATAGTCATTGTCTTTCACTTCTTAGCAATTAAGAAAAGCTAAAAAAATTTTAAAAAACCACAACTGGTTTGAAGCTTACTGAACATTAGCATTGATCTCCCCTGAATTGTTAAAGTATATGCTTTTAGTTACCAAAGTAAACAAGTATCCATATAGACTGATTCCATAGTTCTAGGATTTACTTTCTCTTTTCCACAGCTATCTTGTGACACGCCTAATTAAAATCTACTGCTTAGTTTCCCTTTGAATGTAATAAAACCCTGCCTTATTCTGTCTGTCAGTTTAATCCCTCTTTCTTTTTCATTGACACATTTCTAATACCTTTGCAGACAGGCCAGACACTTCTGCTTCATCTGTACTGAATCCACATGCTTAACACCTTTTGACAAAATGGATACATCCTCCCTATGGCTTGGAATTGATATACACTGTCAAAAAGGGTTTTCTGAATGGTCTTTTCTCTGTCACCTTTACCAGATTTTTATCCTGTGTTGTAGAAATGTGCAGTTTAATGTTGCGTTTCAAACCATTTTTGGCTGAAAAAGTGTGTAATGGAATCAGGGTGTCCCCTGAATACTCGTAACAGTTGGAGATGTCTCTTTGTTTTGAACTCCGGAGTCCCAATAGACCTGTGACAGCAGTGGAATTACACTTTTGACCTTGTTCACAAAAGTGTAGCTTTCTCGGTATGATTAAATGAGAGTAACCAACAAGAAGTTCCTCTAAAATGTATGAGTTTCCTCTATTTGTTTCTCATAAGAAACATAGAAAGGATGCTGTGCAATTTTCAGCTGATTGTGTTTTCCACAAAAGAGAAAACAAACAAACAAACAAAAAAAACCTCCAAACCCAAACCCTGCTTGATTCAAGGAGAGGTGGTAGTTGTTATCCATATTAAAGATGCAAAGGCAGTTGATAAATCAATATTTTCCTTAAACCAGTGTTGTTGCTACATCCTGAGCATCACAACAGCAGTACAGCACAGTGGCAGAATTTTATCCTTTTTTTATACATCCTTTTGTTGCTTGACTCTCCGTGTATTTTAAAAGCAGATGTATGCTAAGGCACCAAATACAATTTCTAAGTATTGAATCTGAATATAGAAAATAACCATATACTTAATATTCTGTGTGAATTTAGCTGATCATTATGGACTACACTGTCATGTCAATCCAAAAGATAAATGCACTGTTTTCTGTAGATGCACATGCAGCCTTTTAAGCTCCTGGTGTTTCTTTTCATTTGCATGTGACTGAGCAGACAGAGCTGGCTGTAGGATTTGCCATGACTGCCAGTCCTGCTTGTGCGTTGAGCCACTGGCACATCTCTTGCTCCCCATTTAGTTACTCAGGGCGTGGCTTCTCTGGATAAGAAGAACTCAAGAGGCCAGAAGAGATACAAAATCAGGTTCTTGTTTCTTCCATTTTAGGCTACTTCAGCTGTGTTTTGGGGAATTTTTTCCCCAATATATTTACTGTGAGTGTCCCAGCTCTGGATTAGTGAACATACTTTCATTGTCATGCAGAGCATGTGAAATGCAATGACAAGTACAATTCTGTAGTTCCTGTGGGTGGGGAGTTAGGGTTCAAAAGAGAGGAAAGGACTCAGGGAAATATAGTGGTTTTTTTAGAAGAGATCAGAATAAGTGACTTACTGACCTCTTGCCTCAAGACTTCAGAGCAGTTTCTCACTATGGACAATGGTGTCTACAGGAGAGGGCATCAGAGCATGGAGGGCAATGCACTGAGGTGGCTGCAGATCTGTGACTCCCCATTTCCAACCCTGCCAAAAAAAGCTTTTGTTTTTTTAATTACTACTTCATTGGTGATATAAATTTATGATTGGTATGGGTCTGAAGCAACCTTGTCATCAGAGAATATTTGGTTAGTGTTGACATACTTGTTCTCTGCAAACATGAATCATCTGTCTGCCTTTGGCAGGCTTGCCCTGTGGCTCTGCTATAATGTGTTTCACCAGTGTGGTGGAAATTAAAATGTCACTATTAAACATGGCAGAATCAGATGCTCTCTGGGCACTGCATCTATTCAAGGAATTCTTGCTTCGTATGTAGTTATTTCTGACAGTTTAATAGGACAGCTGTATTCTGGCATAAAATAATGCATTCACATGTCCTCAATACATGGGGAGTTAAATGCTTTCAGAACACTATTTCCTTGCATACATGTGTGTTTTATGCATGGCAGAAGCAGTAATGCTCATGTAACACCGTGTTGCTGCTTAGTCCATTAGGAAGTGTAAAGTCAAAATTAATTGTCCTGCAGGACCACATAGAGTGGGTCTCTAAAAGCAGTTGCTGGAGCTGTTTGCAGCTGCTGCATCAGCCAGACTCCCTCCTCGTGAGCAGTTATTGACTCTGGGCTATTGAATTCAGGGCTCCAGAGGTTGCTCGGTGGAAAAAGCCTTCAGTCGCTGTTTGGCAGCTCTGTCACTGCAAGGTCATGGAAAGGGCGCTTCAGTCTCTGAGCCCAATTAGGGCCTTATTCGGCACCTTTTCAATCACAGGGGAAAATCCCACCAAGCAGGATGGCTCCCAGGCCAGGCTTTTCCACCCAGCCTCCTCACTGAGACAGCCAACAAATGTGTCCATTTTTGTGACTTGGGTCATCAGAAATACCCTTTGCTGTCATGAAACAGCTAAGCAGTTAGTACAGAAAGCTCCCAGTAGGGGCTTATAAGCTCACGACAGTTGAATTTGGACCAGTGCCTTGTACGTGTATGTCTGTGTCCCTCCCGTTACTCATATCTGGAGCTGTCTCAGTCCTCAGATCAAATCATTTGACTCTTATGAGCAGCTGTAACTTGCAAGTTGAATAAAGTCCAACTGCTGAAAACATTAATGAAAAACATAAAACTCTATTTTACCAGGTATCAACAGTATTGCTTTAATTCCTCCCCCTCTGAAGATTTGTGTGTGTGTGTGTGCTGGGTTGTGCTTTTTATCCCAGGTGGCTGCCAACTCTGGTGAAAATAAGTTGAGCTATGAAAGGTTGACCCATGGCCTCTGAATTGCTTTTTCTATGATGTGAGTCCCTCAGGGCCCAATTCTACCCATAGGTGTAAGAATGACAGTTATCAACATATATAGGAAGTATGTCAGTGTGCACGAAGAAAAAGGTGAACCCCAGACTGGTCTGAGTGGTCTTTAAAATATGGATTTCCTGTGAAATGGTGATTAAAGGGGAAGCAAAAAATAATTAGAAAATTAGCCTGATGTGCTAGCAGTTGTAACAATGTGTGGTTTTATATTAGCTCTTTCAGACAAGCAAAAGATCAGAAAACTCCTTATGACTCACTTAAACGAGTGTGTAAAATTTGTTTCGTGTCTGATCGGCTTCTTTGATCAGTCTAGTCTAGACTGTTGCCAGAGTACATACTTCTGTACTAAACCCACAGACCCCTTATGTGGAGGCCTACTTGAATGAATCAAATAACATATAAGAAAGTAATATAAAATGTTCACTGTCTGAATAAATTAATCTGGTTCAAAGCTGAATACCTTAGGAATTGCAAAAATAAAAGCAAAGGTGTTGTTGCAGAAGAGAGGTGGTAGAGTTCTTAACTCATGTTTAAATGACTGTCTCAGAAATGCGAAAGAAAAATTTTCAACAAACTTTTATTATTTTAATTGGATAGGCATTTCTGTAAGCCTATAATGTAGTCAGATTCCCTAAAAGAGAAAAAAATCAGTCAAAAATTATGCACAAATTTGTTTTAGGAAATTAAAGAGCTGCAACTACCATGTCTTTCTCAAGTACACAATATTGGTTTTAATTAAGGGCCAGTGGGAACCTTCAGTATATAGGCTGCACTCTTGCCACCTGTAATTTCTACACAGGATTATTTGCAAGGAAGTGCTGGAAGTCCAAGAGCAGTAAATTTATTACCTTTCAAAGCAAAGCAGTTTTCCCCTCATCCCCAGAGCTTCTTCCCACATCTCCCATTGTAGTACCATCCTGAACCTATCTGCTCTTTGCCACATGAATCTCAGAAATGTGAACAGTTTGTTTACTCATAGATAATGCTGCTGCCTTTTGCATGCTAGCAGTAGTAGTTGACAATCTGAAGACAATTTTAGTCCAATGACCTATCCACAAGACTTTGAAATCTATCCAGTGCCACTAATTTTAGAAATTCAGTTTTGTACCTGAGTTGGTTTTCTCAAGATGCCTGTGTTTTGAATTTAGAAGTTTAAGTTTTCAGTCTTTGTGTGCCTACCGTATTTGTTGGTTGCATTGCAGTGCCATCAGAATGCCTGGCATAGAAGCAATGACAGAAAATTGATCAAATTATCAAGGGAAGTAAGCTAGCTCATAAATAGGATGTCAGTGGGGTGAAAAGATCACAGAAATGAGACAATTTAAAACATAGAGAAACTGAAATCCAAGTGGCAAATACTTTTTTTAGCTACACCAAATTCTGTCTAAATTCAAGAGGAGAGCTGGTACACTGCTGCTATCCAAACACTGAATTAATCTAGTGATGGCTGAGAAACAGTTCCACAACAGGCATTAAAGTCTTTGGGATGATACATAGTTTATCAAGCTGTTCAAAAGTGCCAGGCATTGCTCTACTTGCAGAGCTGCCTAAATAATGGAAAGATAAAGGAACATAGTTCCGTGAGTGAATACATGAATGTAGAATGCAGTAAAATATTGGGTAAATTCTTCCCTCCTGTGACTTGTGTTCCAGCCAGTGGCATTACACCAGGGAAAGGTTGGACCATATTTTGTGTGCAGCGTAGCAGATTGTTAAGAGGCAACAGGCAGGTGTTTGAGAAAATTTTCTCTCTGCCATTTGCAGAAGTGTGTGTGAAATCTCCTGGCAAATCTACAGTCGTTCCATTACCTGCCATCTTTCAGCAGGTAACTAGTTAAATTTGTGTTAAAATAGGATTTGCTTTGCTATTTCCATTTGCTGTTGGAGGAGATATATTCTGACATGACGTATGACCAATCAATAACTGGAAAGTGCTTGCATGAGTCATTTGAAGCCAGTAGTTTAGACAGTGTCAGCCACAACTGGTATTAAAACCTGCAAAGAGTTGTTCTACAGTCAGTGATTCTACAGCATCTCCTCTGGGTGTCCGCATTTCACTTAATAAGGATACCCTGTAGACATCAATTGAAATAACTCTTGCCTTCCTTGCTTGGATGTTTTTGTGAGCTCTAAAATGAACTTGCCTTATACAAGTATACTTTGTTAGCCTGAAGGACGCAGGGCAGGAATTACCCTGTTCTGCTGACAACCTCAGTAGAAAAGAAATGGTTTTATTTGACTGTGATTCTGAAGAGAATAGCAGTGTGACTGTGCCCTGTTGTTTTCTGGGGTTTTTTTACTTTTTTTTTTCTGTGCTGATGATGTTTTATTACTTTTACAGGGCTATAATAATCCGAAATGGCGAAGTTATTCCAATGTCTTCAGAATTCACTCCAGAGACTGAACGCCAGCGACTTCAGTATCTGGTAAGAGACTTGAGGACCAAATCAGGTGCTGCTGATGGCAAGCATTGCCCAGTAATATCTAAGGCTCAGAGAGATGCTGCTGAGCTACTGTGGCTCAGTGAAGGATGACGTGTCCACTGAACACCAGTGACTGATCATGTATGTCTTTAAACCATCAGCAAATGTGGAGAAAAGCCTGGTGGTGCAAATCTCAATGAAAGGACTGTTAACTCTTCGGCGAAGGCCATCGATTAGCATGGCTGTGCTTGTGTACCTTGTTCAGCTGCAGACCTTTCAGCAGGTCATTGGTGTTGGATTTTGAGAGCTCAGACACAGAGCTAATGAGCCACAGATGTATTTCAATCTATCCCAGTGCTTGTTGTGTGACCGTGTAAAATACCACAGCCTGCTCTTTGTATGTGAATGATACTGCAGAGTTTGATTAATTTATTCTAGCAGTATGCTGGTAGTATCTCCATCAGGGGAAAGATATCCAACTTAGAGGTGATCTCAGTGAACATTAGTAGCTGCAGGATAGGATGGGTGATCAAAGACTAGTTTTATTTAGTGTAGCAGCACCCATAAAGCTGGGACAGGGTAACTAGCTGGGGACATGGGAGATGCTTTATAGACCAAGCTGTGTTGGCTGATAAGCTGCCTGAGTAATATAAGCCAAAATGTATGGTGTTATTTTTCATACAAACCATCCTGTTACTTTTTAAGGTTTTCATTGATGGACAGATCAGTTGGTTGAAGTAGATTACTTGTTTGTCAAAATGTCATTCCTAACATGGCTGAGAGATTTCCTTTGTGCTTCTTCTAGTCTGCTTTTTCCTTTTAGAAATTTAAGCTTCAACCAAGGCAGGCTCGCTCTTAGCCTCGCCTGACTCAAGGTGGACAGGCCAAGGCTAGCGGTGTTCCCAGGACTTAAAGTGTCTTCTATTTTCAACGTGGACCAAGCATTGTGGTTTGAAACTAAACAAAATGCCGGTGTTTGGAAGGTGGTGGTGGAAGGTTTTAAAGAAAAAATTGTGTTTCCTGAATTGTCACATTTGATTTTTTTTTCAGTCAGGTTCATTGGTTTGAAGCTGAAAATTTCAGAGGAAATACTGCTTTGGGAGTATTCATATTCAGAGAACCGAATGGAAAAGATGCCTAATAAATATTTGCAGTTCAGTTACATTTAAAATAATTTGTTTGCTTCTAAAATAAAAGGTATCTTTAGCATCTAGGGAGTCTGCTACTTCTTTAGGAAATATGAGATAAAACATTGCCTACAAGGGTTTTTTCTTTCTCTTTTGATGTCCTTTCTGGCTTATATTTGAAACCAGTAGCTGATCTGAAAAGCATTTCTGCTGTTTCCTGTGGAAAATTCCTTTACCTTTGTTTGTCTATTTTAATTCTGTATGTAACAAATATGCCAGGTCTATGGGCATCATGTTCAAAGAGAATACATGCAAGACAGCAAGAGCGTGAAACAAAATTACAGGTAATTTCAAACATAACATTCCCCAAGTAAGATTTTTACTCTAGTGTTTAAAAAAAAGAAAAAAGATGACCCGAAATTTCTTGCAAGGTTGGCATAAGAATTACACTCCAAAGTTTGCATCTGTCTGGCTGATTAGATCCCAAATAATTCCTCTTACTTGCTTGTCTGTCCCCAGGTTCTGCTATCAGTCTATTATTGTACCATCAACATCTCTCATCTGTTGTTCCTGCTGAAAGTTATTTACTTTGAGTGTTATCTTCTTATTTGCAGTTAAAGCTGAGTTTCTTTGTTTCAAACATGTTGCGCTGCTCTTCCTGCACAATAGGGAGAAAATAATTTAATCACTTTAGCATTAATATTTTATTTGGTAAATGCAGAGATACTGTTCACTACAAGGAAGTTACTGCACAAGCAAAGGGAGGATATGGATTTACAGCCTGCAGGCTGTTCCCTGTGCAGCGTACACTGTTGGTGCAGTCAGGATGAAGGAGCTTTCCCTGTAGTGCCTGTTGATTGCTTCAGTCACACAGGATGTTCTTTTAGGCCCTCTTTTCTGAGCTTTAATTTCTGTGTGGAAAGAAATCCATGGGATAATGAGTTGTTCAGGTCATGTGAGTGTCTTTGTATGAAGTCCTCCAATCTAGTCTTAGACAAAACTGAGCTTTAGCTAGTACTGATTAAGTAACTGAGAGGGGAGGGAAGCAAATGTTTTCCCTGTCCTGGCAGGTTTATTGCCATGCATCTAAGAATGGCCTTGGCAGTAGGCCTCTGGCATGGAAACCTGAAAAGAACAAGTTGACTTTCCAGTCATTCTGACTTTGAAGCAGCTATGAGCATGGTCATCCCTCCATAGGAGGGCAGCGGGTGGGCAGCATGCAGCTGCAGACTTCAGGCAGGCTATGTGGCAGAGACAGACTTCTGTGTCAGGCAGCTTGTGAGAGTACTGCAGAAGGCAATCAATCAATCCTTCAGTCAGAGAGCACTTCTTAAGATGTAAGGTGTGAAAGCTTTGCACCAGTATTCCGTTGGTCCTTCGGCTTCTGTAGAGGTTTGGTGCACCGCGCTGCCTCCCTTCCAGTGATGGGCATTCAAAAGCCTCCTTTTCCTTTGAATTTCTGTGTCTCTTGTTTTTAGCACTGCAGCAGGAGAGCTCCACACAGCGCTCAGGGAAAGTCCTGACTTATCATATCAGTGTATCTTGAAGGAAAAAAAATCTAGTATTGACTGGGAACTGCTCTGGTACATTCGGCAGTTGTGCAGGCAATGACAGCCAGAAGCAGTTTTCCTTTCATCTTCTGAGGAGACTATTAATTTCAGTCATGATAGTCTAAATTGCAACGGTAAATAGGATAGATTTCCTTACTTATTCCCTTGGAAAATGTGTTTTAAATGAATGGTTAATTGAGCATACTGCAGATGGGTGTATTTCTATTAGTTACTGAAGTTGCACTTTTGAGCTGTCATGTGAGGTCAGTGGGTGTTTGTAGCATCTTCATGTGTGCAGCCAAACAGCCCCTCAAAAGTTCACCGGAAGTGGTGCACCACTACTACCAGTGCTACTACCAGTTTGTGGCTTCCTGTATCACCCAGCGTAGGACTGCTTCAGCCATCTGACAGAGTGCATGATGCTGTGGTAAAAGAGATGTGTGGTTCTATGGAAGGGGTCCTGGCCTTTCACAAGATGAGAGACCAATCAAAGGACGGATTTGGCTTCTATTCTTCTTCCTTTTACCACCATGTCCTTTAGTCTTAATCTCTCTTTGGTTTAAATGCGTCCTATGATAATGGCCAGGTCATCTGTAAAACTTCTGGGTGCATTGGCCTGTGCATGCTGTTGCAAGCAGTACTCCCATGTAGTAGAATATCCTCTTGGAGAAAAGGGCTCAATATCGTAAAAGTATAAAGTTGTAAGATGTAGTTGGTGTAGGGGAAAGCAGCAATTCTGAAAATAACACAGAATACAGTGAAACCACTGGTGCCAGCGATGTTCCAGTGCAGTGCCTAGTCTAAAGGAGCTGGAAAAGGCATTGGCAGGCCTTACTGAGGTACAGATAGGATACATGCAGTGTTTCCTGCCACCTAATTAACTAGCATGCTAGTGGGTAAGTCTAGGTTTATCTTAATTTCATGTTTGCTTTTCTAATCACCAGGAAACATAGCAGGAAGTAAATGGCCTTTTTAAAGAACCATGACTAATATTTCCTTGAGTGAAGTCCATTTTAAATAACTAATTTTGAATGCAATGCATCCGGCCACAAAATACACCATAAAATGGCAGAGTACCAAAAACACACAATGCAGACTATGCCAGATTTATGCCAAAAAGCTCAAATAGCTTTTGAAAGAGAAAATACGAAAAATGTTCCAGTTCCGTAACACAGAATAACAATGTTGTCTGAACATACCTTGTAAGGATATAGAAAGTGTTTGATAGTCGCACTATTTGTTAAATTTCAGGTTCTCTGAGTGGTGTTTCTGATCTGAGGTTCTTGCAAATCGAGACTAAACAAATTAAAAAATGGAAAATACATTGTGTCATCACAGGTGAAATTCTGGTAGTCAGTTCACTTACCATTTTTGTTTCTTGTTTGATCACTTGAGGGGATTTCATGGTGTCTACTTGTATATCTATTTGAAAGATCTGTAGATTTTTAAAGTGTTGCTTTTTGTTTATTTATGTTCTGCTGCCTAGCATGGTTTTTTTGAGGCGGGGAGAAGAGCCCCACCTTGTAAGTGGAGAACAGTTCTCAACAAACCCAACTGGAAGTTTCAGCTGAGTTTTGTAGTGGAACATTCTTCTCTCTGTAGAATTACCAGTGAAGCATCAAAAATAACTGTTTAAAAAAATGGTAAAAAATATGGAAAATTAAAAAACAAAGCAAAGCACAACAAAAATCCCCATTTCTTCACATAAGAATTCAGATCACAGAACACCAGAGGCTTCCAAATTGCTCTTTTCCCTCTGTTTCACTGACACCAAAAATATTAGAATCAAGTTAAGATCCCTGGATTGTAAATCAAGCATTGAGGCTTGGCTGCGGAAGAGAAGTCTTACTTGAACATTAGCAGTCCACTGGTAACTGTGTCAGCTTTATTAATCTTATTTCAGTTGTGACCTCAGACTTTCCATCTGAGTAAATCTTTATGCAATGCAGTCTCTCCTGGTCGCTACCTTTTCAATAAAGGAAATTCTTGTTTTTAAGTGAAAAAATGCTAAAAGCCTGTAATGTTTTTCTTCTGGACCTCTGATTCAGACTAGTAAATAATCTCACAATCTGAAGATTAGATAACTTCATTTTGATATCAGGTGTGATGGTTCTTTTCTTGAAGTATGACCTTGTTTTGTAGGCAGGCAACAGTCTTTAGCTAGTAGTGATTTGTAATGTTTTAGTCTAGATAGGCTGTGCATTTTTAAAAGTGAACTGAACTGCACTTTCAAAGCAGACTGACTTCGTTGTTCACAGTATCATAGACTAGAAAAAATCTAAAAAATACCAAAAAACATCCAGCTCTTTGTTGTCATACAAACAACAAGTTTCGTTCATATGTTGTGATACATCAAATCATTAGGAATTTTCCATCTTTTTTGCAACTGGAATGAAAATAAGTAAAATAAAAAGCTTACGTGTACCTTTGAACGAAGAAGTTCCAGAGATCTGTAAGTATGAAAAACCTCATACGGACTAATACTGCTGAACCTCTCAAAAGTCACTACTGCTTCTCAACCATTTCTGTAATGAGAGGGATCCAATTAGAGGGTCCTTCACAACAGTATTTGGGTGGAGAAGGGGACCTTGGCTGACTGTAGACTGCAGGAAAAAAATGTAGTTCCCTTAACTGTACACAGAGAGAATTTGATGGAGTTCCTGTTCCAGGAAGGGATGACGATGTCAAGATCACACTTGGATGCTTGAAAGCCACCTCTTCAAAGCAGAATCCAATCTCGTTGGCTACACACAGCAACCTTCCTCAGTCCTGTTTCAACCAAGCTTGAGGTGTTTTCTGGAAGGATGTCTGGTGATGGGAACAGGGACAAGCTGATGGAAAGTTAGCATTGTGATGTGCTGAGCCTGATAGAACTCCTATTAAATTGAGTGGGAGCAGGCTCAACTCTTAAATGCAGGAAATATTTTATTGTGAACTATCTGCATGACAGATGCCAGGTAGATCAATAAGGGCTTCCAGTGCTTCCTGCTGCTTACCTTTGATGAGCACTAGATTTATGACTTACACACAAACTAAACCTCAGCTCATTTCGTCTCCCTTGATGGCAGCTGCTGCTAAAGATAAGACAGACTTTATTGCCTTAACTGGCTGGATAAGGAAAAGGAGTTATCTGCAAAAAGGTTAAGAAATGCAACTTTTTTCAGTTCCCTAGCCAATTTGACTGTGTCTTTCATAAGCGATTGCTTACAATGCAGCTTTGCAGAGGGAGAGAGAAAGGCTTGTTTATTTGAGTACTAAAGAAAAAGGAGTGAAATTTATTTCAAAAAGAAGAAATAGAGTATGTTTAGGATTAACCTATCATGTCAAGTGCTCATGTATAAATTCAATCAAAAATTTACACAGTGGACGAAGAGCCTCGCAATGCTCTCGACTGCAGTCAGCTTTGGAGAACATGAGCCAGAAGCACAGCTCTGGTAAAGAGGGCTCCCAGCATCTGCAGAGCAGTGTACCAGAAAGGACATGAGCAGCATTTGAGCGTTAAAACCATCAAAGACCTTAGTTGCAGTTCTGACACAAAACTGCTGCTGCTTTTCTAAAAGTCTATTTTGCATGAAGTAGTTTTTGAAAAACAAGAAAATAAATAGCTCTGTAGCTTGTGTTTATTTGCAGTGTCATGTGTGATGAGGGTGCATTTTTCCTGAAGTGGTGACAAAGTGTGGTAGCAATGTTAGGTTTTCTGTGTTGTTGGCACAGCTGAACTGGGAGTCAAAAAGCTTGAGCGTCACTGCACACTCACCCCTCCAAGTCTGTCCATGGCTTTGTATTTGATCATTCCTTTGTCTCTTGCTGACTTACAAAAGGGCATGTGTTCTGTTTTACAAAGCTCTTCAGACTCCTTCAGGGTCAATGGATGAAGTGTAGTTTAGAGATCCCAAATCTTGAGGAGCAGGGAGAAGAAATCAAGGATGTTGAGGGCAAGAGGACTGCTCCCTATAAGGCTGCTGCTGGATATCACACAGGGTCAAAAATGGTGTATGTGCATTGTTTGTTGAAATGGAGCACATCATCTTCCTTATTTAAAAAGAAGGGTAGAGGAGGGGTTGGAATTCGTGTGGGAAGGGACCAGGAAAGGATGGTAATACTGTCTCATTAAAAATAGATGATGTCTTGTTTTATGTGGTGTCTGTGGTTTGATTTCTGCCCGCAGGCTTACATGCAGCCCCACTTGCTGGGAAATGAATTCACACATTTAGAGTTTCCACGGAGGGTGCAGCGCAAGGAAGTTGGGAAGAGGATGCTGTACCGTGACTTCAACATGACTGGCTGGTAAGAATGTGTCCTTCTCAGCATGGGGTCAGCCTTCTCCCCAACCAATGCCTGCTTTGTACCTGTCTTTGATTGTTGTAAACTGCATCAAACATGGAGGTGTACCCCTGTGTACTAAAAGAAAAGGCATTTCCTTCTTGCAGATGTATCTTTCTTCTGGAAGATAATCTTTTAAATAAGTTAACCTCCCTCCAGAGCCAGGACCTTGTTTCATTTTAATGTGTGAGCACTCAAAGCAGAGCAAGCATATAAAGGGGAAGATGTGCCAGGGGACATTTCTGAAAGCTAAACAATTTTGCTATCTTGGAAGTAGCTTTTTATAAATTCTGGATCAGTGGGTCTTTTAAACCAAGACATTGGGCTGTCATGCCTTCACATGCCGAGGAAAGCCTGCAAAAGGGAAGAGCTGCCTCCCCTACTCCAGTGCATCTGGCCCTTGATTTGGATATCCCTTGAGGAATTGTTTTAGACGTGGGCCTATCTGAACCAGCCTAAAATGAAAAGGCTTGAATGAACAGCATGGACTTAAAGAAGCGAAGACAGAAAGAATGATGTGGGGTTTTTTGTTTCTTGCTAAATGTCTTCATTGTTTTTTGTTGGTTCAAGAGGCTCCTTGGAGAAGCCTGATCTTTGCTGTTGTGAGTTTTGTGCGTGACCTATAAAGGCAAAAGCCCAATATATGCAAATGGTCTTCATTTCCATGACATTTATGTTTTAGCATCCGTAGTAAACATCCTTTCAGGAAGAGAATAAACAGAGGGGTTAAAAAATAAAGTCTGTTTTAGGTTGGAAGCCTGGATGCTCACATACCACTAAAGCTCTACATAACTTTTGATTTGTTCCATGCTTTATGGACCATAAATATAATGATGTTTTAATGGCAGAATAATGATCTAAGTTTAGTATAATCTGAAGTGTTTGTGCAGAACATGTAAATCTGAGAATAACCATCATTGTCTGTCATCTTGAACAGCTGCTAGTAGAATATGCAGTTTCACCCTGGGAATGATGACTTCACATTTTAAAAAGGCTACAGGCATGAGCAAAAGAATAGGAACAGAATGAGAACATTGGATCAACTGAGGTCTTAAGCAGCAAAACATTTGGAAGATCATGAGACACTCTCCCAGTTTCTTCAAAAGGAAGGTTTTTTTGTTAAACTCCCAGATGTCTCTGGAGGCACCAGTAAAGAATGGTTTCATGCAGACTTCCAAAAGCTCTTTTTCAAGATGTGACATGCTGATTGGGAAGACAAACATGTGGGAGAGAGCTACAGAAGTATCATAGGCTAGGAACTTCCTGAGAGGAGGGCAAGAACAGATTTCTGCTATCATGGTTGGAAGGCAAAGAGGGTTTCTTCAGGTTCATGGGAGCTGTTTTGCGTTTCCCTGGTTGGTTAGTGGTCTGGAAAGGAAATGAGGTTGGAATGGTTGAAGTTGCAGCATTGGCACTTGACACCACAGCTCTTTTCCTATTAAACAAGAATGACCATGAGGTACTGCAAAGAATCAAGTGATTAACACAAATGGGCATCACAGTGATCAAATTTGGTATTGATAAATGCAAAGTAAAGCATGAAGAGGAAAAAATAACTATTTATGCACACTAGAAGTTCCAAATGAAATGTCAAAAAACTCAGTGGAAGTTTTGCTTACTACAGTAATTTTTCCAGTCCAAATTACCAGCAGAATGTTGAGATTTGTACAGCATTGGAAAGTTTAAAAGTTAAGTGAGGAGATAATTCTGTATATTAGTTTCTACCTCACTTGTGAACGTGTGCATAGCACTTTACCTTATCCAAAACGGTTATTACATAGCTAATACTGTTTGGCATTAGAAAAAGGAACAGAAATTCTAAATGTAGAATAATGAGTAAGGTAGAAGAGCTTTGGTAAGTCAAACTGGCAGATTTGATTCAATGTGTTGCTTTTCAGTCCTGGTTTGTGAACTCTCTTGGCTCTAGCATATAGCAGGGAGGAGGAGACAGTTATTTTCTGGTTGATTTTTCTGAATTTCCTCAAGTCTAGGACACATGTTGATCCAGTTAGAGATTCTAATATGGTCAATACAAAAATTGTCACCAGTTCAGTACAAATATGCTTAGCTGTAAGCAGTTATTCTGGAATAAATGCTTGAACTGTGACTTGAAAATTCAAGTCTGAATTCATCACAGTATTGTCCCAGAAAAAGGTGGCCTGTGCCAAGCAGAAGCATGTGGAGACTGTGATGAGGCTACCTCTCCCTGCTGTTCCTTTTGACTTCTGCATGGAAGTGAAAAATGGGGCCTACATTTTTGTCCTAATAAAAGAATTGGAGTCTTTTAGCTGCTCCATATTGCACAACTAGTGCATCAGTTACCTCTTTGTTTGGTTGCCTCGGGACAGTAAAGTGGTGAGGAAATTTCTCTATTGCCATATATTTGTGTGAAACAGAGCCCTTCTAAAAAGGATCCATTTCTTTTTGCAAGGTTTCGCCCAAGGTGTTATCCATTGAATTGTGTGCAGTGAACTCCTAGGCAGAGGAGAAGCAATCAGTTTCTGTTTATCTAAAAGTCTGGGTCAATTTTAATGGTTGAGATTGTGGACAAGACATTAGATATCCAGTTTCGTGGGCCCTCAGAGGTGACGGTTTGAGGTGGCAGAGGTTTGTTAGTGGTTGTTTTCTACTTCAAGGATTTTACTTCTATTTTCTTCCCTTTCTAATTCCTGGATTCAACTGATGCATCAAGACACAGTGGCTGAGGACATGTCTGTTTTGCATTTGTTTCTAAGGACACTATCTATCATGGGGAATAAATTAGCATATATATTCCTTTTCTAGAAAATGTCAGATGGTGCTTTGGCCAGCCAGAGCTTGATACACTAAAATGCTGCTGAACTTTTATCACACACAATGCAAATGATCAATTGTCTGAATTGTTTTTTGGTCACTAACCTCACTGTGTGTTGACATTTGCACATATATGTAGAGAGGTGCAGGTGATATTAGGAAGGAATAGCCACTCTTACACTTAATTACGGAATCCTTTAGTGAGAGAATGTAGAACGCTCTCTGCTTTGATGTTTCCTCAGGAAAACAAACTGTTTTATTTTACAATTCAGCATACTTTTTGTGTTTTCTATTAGAAGCTGTATGACTTTTTTTCTTCATTTTTATCCTCCTCCTTTGCTCCAGAGCTTTTCAGTTTCTCAACAATGGCTTGGCTTGCCCAGCTTGTTTGGATTACAAAAGATTATTGTCTTTGGGTCTGTTATAATGCATTTGGCCCTTTATTTTTTCTTTCTGCTTTTTCTTTCTCTTTTTTTTTTTTTCATGTGAAGTTTCCACACTGGCTTTGTCTCCACAGCCCACAGTGGTGGCACAGCTGCCAAGTTTCCCCACAGCATTAGGACAACCACTGATCCAGCAATGTGTACTGCATCACTAGTCCAGGCTGCCTGTAACTGCTTTGAGACCAGCCTTTCCCTTCTCGCTCCAGCTCTCCTACCCTTTCTGCTTTCTTTGAGAAATAATGCCTTAATGTATTAAATATACCTAAAATAAATCCCACACTGGTGGGAGCTGCCCATGAGCTGCACTTCCTGCACCCTTGCCCCATGTGCGTTGTGGGGGCAAAATGTGTACTGTAGCTGGGAAGGCATCTTAAGAGCAGTGTGTCCTGCTGAACAAGCTTTCGAGCTGTCTCGAGCCGTCATTTGCTGGCAGATGTCTGTGTTGCTGACAGTCTTCCACAGCTGGGTCTCTGGGCTGGGGTTTTCAAGCCCATGTCTTGCAGAGGTTAAACTTGTATTGGAGAGACGTGTCCTGGTGGCTTTGACAAGTCCTGGCAACAGAAGCATCAGGAAAGACTCAGAGGCCATGTAAGCAGAGAGTGGTCAGCGCTAAAAAGGGGGGCGAGTAACCTGAAGTGGAAATATGGGGGGGAAAACAGCAGGCCTGGTGATAGCTGCTTCTTAAAGGACTGCATGGAATTAGTGTTCTCTGTCTCTGCCTTTTTTTTGAAGTTAAGACACAGTTGGTCAGATTTCCTTCACTTGTACATCCAGTGTGAACAATTTTGAAGTACTTTGCTTTGACTATATCCTAGAACTTTCCCAAACTTGGATCTCTGACTGTGTCCTTCACTGGGGCTCTTTCCAGAGTTCCCCTTTCAGCCTTCCATGGGTCTGGAGGAAGTTAAGCACTGTGCTTAACTTAAGGCATCCAGAAGGCACTACCAATTGGCATCAACTTTGGTGGTTTCAAAATTAGTTTTTGCTCCTCCTTGGAACAAAAAAAGTGGCTTTTCTGCTGCTTGCATTGAAGTGGAGTTCTTTAAAGGCTTGTTTCCAAATCGCAACTTCAGCTTTCTGACTTGATTTTAGCATGGCAAAAGAGACCTAGATAACAAGTACATTTTTTGACCTATTTGTTGGTTGCTTCCTTTGCCCTCCAGGAGAGGCAGAGCTGAGCAGCAGAGCTGAGCTGCACCCCATCAGAAATGGTCTGAGGCAGTGTAGTGCCCACCACACACCATGGGCTGCAGCCCAAGGCAGCAGCGAGCCGGGGAATTGGGCACTGTCTCTGAGCACACCGTCTCTGCAGCAGCAGTGGAGCCCTTGCCAGCTCCGTGTCCATGTGTCTGGTGAGAGGGTGCTGTGGCACACGGGGTCAGCCCCCAAGGGGCAGCCCGTGCTGGGGAATCGCCCACCCGCATGATTTATTCCAAAGCAAGGAGGCTGGTGCCCTGAGGCGAGCGCTAAGCAAAACCCATTTTATTCTAGAGTCAATATTGTCCACTGCCTGGAAAGCTGCCAGCCTGCTCTGCACTCGCCCTTTTCTTTCCAACAGGGAATGTCTTTCAGCCTCTAAGCATGTGATTAAAAAAGCAACTTCACTTTTCAAGCCGTTTTATTTTGTTTGGGATGGATGCCTTTTGCTTTCATTGTGCAGCCCGCCTTACCGTCTGCGGTTCAGACTCCAGCTCACAAAAACCAGGCTCTCATTAATCACTTATTGGGGATCCAGAATACCCCGGTGAGAGCCAATGTACATGTTTTGCTTGGTAATGTGTGAGCTGATTTGAAAAAATATTGCCAATGCGGCTGCTATCTTATTCTTTATTGCTGGGCTCAATGTCCTTTGACAGCACATTCAGGTAGCCTGCCCAAGGAGTGCCTGGGCAGATTGAGAAGTGCCACAGAAATGCTTTATGGAGCTGGCGCCTGTGCTGCACCCTCCTTTAATATAAATTGATTTATTGAATCAAGCGCAGAAGCCCTGCTACAGAAACCTCAGGCTATAGTCTCTAGAGAACCACCTAATAAAACAGCCCCAACTGACATTCCTCATTAGCTTTTCCACCGATCCCAAGGCAGTATTTAAAGTGACAGTGTCCCTCTTTTTGGCCTGAATTTATCTGCTTGCTAATGCCTGGGGGTCTAATTAGCTTAGCATTATTAGTCTTATTCAGATAAGCTGCATTTCCTAACAGCTTGGTTCCAACTTGTAAAAAGTAATTGCAAGTCTTCAAACCCTGTGCTCTTACCTGCTTGATTGCATCTTTTAGCCAAAATCATGTAATTTACAAAAAGTCATCCTTTCCCTCTTTTATTTTAATTGATCTTTTTTTGTCTAGTGAAACATTGTGTGCTTCTTCTGCTGAAATCCTGGCTGTATTGTTGTGTTTGAGACCTCAGCCATATCCTTTGTACAATCGCCAGGGAGAGATCAAATTTTAATTTCATAATTACTTCACGAGAAAGCAACCTTTTCCCCAGTCATGCCTAGTATTAATTTCCTTCCAGCAACTTACATTTTCATAATTTAATGATTATGGGGCACCTTTGCCGCACTGGGCCTTTCTGGAGGAGAGAGAGAGGATATCATTTTTGCAGCAGAAACCATCATCCACAGTCAGTTGCCTTGCTTTCTGTGTCGGTGCTCTTGTGTCTTGCTGCAAGGTGGTGGGGAGCAGGAGGGGACGTGCCTCGTTGGTGCACACGGCTAGAGCAGCTTGCTGGGCTGTGCCTGGGTGTCGGGGGCACAGCTCTGCGATGATGAATGGCTGTTTGCAATGTGCATGTTATGCGTCTTTTCAAGATTTGCAGCCCTCACTGCAGGAGCAGCGGGAGGTGAGAGCTGACCTGCTGTGTACAGCACGTCTCCTGACAATGATGAATGGCTCTTTCCCCAAGTGTGCGCATGCCACAGGAGCTGAGCCAGTGTCTTTGGGGCAGGAGAAAGCAGAAACAGGAAAGTAATACTGCTGCAACAAAAGAAAAAGCTTAAGTCTGGAGTAAAGCTCTTTGTAAAAGGCCTCTCTGAGGCCAAATCAGAGTGATAAGTGTGAGGTTGGTCTGAGTCGTGTCCTGCAAGAGCATCTCCTTCTGGAAGCAGTGCATCTAAGAGCTGTCTCTGCGTGGCTGTGCGTCTCCACTTGGGCTTTGCCTTGGCGTGGAATCAGGTGCCGCAAATGCAAGGGCAAACAAAAGGGTCCCAGTCTGCTTTATCAGAAGGAAACTAAACTGGAATGAGATAATCTTCAATCTGAAAACCCAAGCAAAAACAGCCCTTCTTCCTGATAAGGTGAAGTCTCTTTCCTCACTCATGCTTTCTCTGGCTTCCCCATCTGCACAAATTTGACATAACCTCAGCTGGGTCCATAGAAGTTCTCTTTCTTTCACTTGTTACCCAAGATTGATATATGGCTCTGCTTCTGGCTGCGAGGAGGCCCCCTGCTCCTTGGAGGAGTTTCCAGCACTGCTGTGGGATGGTGGGGTCTCTGGTTCCTGTCTCACTGCTTCCTCCATCCTGCACTACAGAGATCTTTCCCAGAATTTGCTTTGTGATTCCTTCTTAATATCGATTTCCTTTGCTTCCAGAGGATCCCAGCTAGCAAGTGTGGAGCAGGCACTGTGAGTTTAACACGCAGCCTTTCTCCCATCTGCCTCACAACATCCTTTTAACAAGAAATACGGCAAAATACAAATTTACAAATGGTGTTTCTGTCCATCACAGTGCACTCCAGTGCACTCAGCCCATGGAGTGTTAACAGCCCACTTCCCTTACCCCTCTATCTCCAGAGTAAATTGCTGACAAACCTTCCTGTTTGTCTTTTAAGAGTAGAAGAAATGAAATTTTAATAAGTGTTCAAGGCAGCAAGTTCACTGGGGGGAAAAAAAGAAAGACTCAGCCTGCTGAGGCTCTTGTAGAAGGTGAACCTGCTTGATGTGCAGCTGCAGTATCTGCACACAGGTTCTGTCACTCAGTAGTGGAAGCTCAACAGGTCACAAGCAGTGAATGAAAGCACCTGCAATACTCTTGCTCTGTCCCTCCTAGCCTCCTGAGCACAAAAGCAGTAAGGGAGATTGCTTTTAAATACCTTCATTAATTTTTTTTCCTAATTTCTCTTTTTTTTTGGGCAAGGACCTCTCTAAATACTTGAGATGCTTGACAATCCTGTCCCTGACTTTTCTTCTACCACTTTCTTTTAATGCTCCATTAGAGGTGAATGGATTAAAAAGTCAGCCACATTCCAGGAAATGCCTGAGAAGATTCTGGTGCTTGAGTCTTTAAACTAGGCTGACCAAGATGGATAGTTTGTTTTGCTTAGGAATTACTTCCACAGGAATATGTGGTGCTGGTGCTCTCTGAAGTCCAGACTCCGTCTTAGGACTGTACACAGCAGTGAAGGCTCCCTGGAGGTCCAAGGCTCATGTACTAGTCTGATTTGACCAAACCAGAGATCATAAATGTGTACAAGTCAAGCTGAGATACTTTATATTTTTTCAATTTGTAGATTGGTAGACAGAACTAGGATTTGCAAAATGAAGCATTATACACTTTCAGGTTCATAAAAGGGTGTTTCTGAATTTTCTGGTAATAATGAGTCTTTTAAAACTTGTATGTTTTCCTCTTTACTTGAAAGAAGGCCTGTGAGAGTGTCTTGGTTAGGGTAGATCTTCCCCTAAAACCTATTTTGTGCACATGTGCATCGGTCTTTAATTGATTTGGCTTTGCCATCATCTTTTCTCTTAACAAACACTGGTATAGTTTGTGTGCTTTAATTTTCTTTGTTTATTGTAATTTTGTTTCATTAAACTATGTGTCAGGTGAGTAATAGGGGAAAGATACTGAGACACTGAACATTAGAGCTAACCTGTCTAGAGGGTACTTAGTATCAGACAGTGCTGTCTGGATTTAGAGGTCCTGACTCTGCAGAAGCACAAGTGTAAGGACATTTTTTAAGATTATGGCTGAGTTGAGACATAAATTGGATAATTTTCAGTGGCTCTGTGCCTAACCTGCACTACACATTTTTTCTTGTTGATAGTAAGCATGCACTTAGCACTGGTTAGATGGCTGTAGTTCAACAGACAGTACAGATGAACAGTTCCTTTTGGACTGGTGATTTAAGCTCTGTTACCCAAAGGGTGAGCTCCATTCCACTGATTACTTGTGTGGGAGGGGAAAAAAAAGAAAGAGTTTCTCTCAAGTTTTGTGTTGCTTGAAGATTAAAATGTGATTTTCTGTTGGTATGACCAAAGAAAGTTGAGCTTGAGAAGGAGGTTTTTTGGATAGCTGGGGTAGTTTTGTTGTGAGTTGGGTTATTTTGGGTGGGGGCAAGATTTGGGGCAGGTGGAGGGTGTATGGGGATGGCCCTAGGTTTGGGGTTTTTTAGAGTGGTAGCAAAGCAGTGCTAGAAATACACGAAATCTACAAACCTGTCTCCAAGATGCCTTTAGCCTTGTACTCAGTATGAACTAGGACTTCTATGAAGCAGTAGTACTTTCTCTTGGTTGCTTGCCACAAGCAGGTTTATTCTATGCTTCAAGCTAAAGCCCTTCGACGATGATTTTCTTTGCTTTTCCTTAGGTTTAATTCTTAGTTTACTACTAGGTGTCACAAGCAGAGATGTGAAACACAGACAAACTTTCTGAAGCCTAGTGCCATGAAAAAGCAGAGCACAGAGTCTGGATTCCCCTGTCGTGCACAGAACTGAACCTTCCAGGTCAGGGTAAATTGTGTTTTCAACACCATCTGTTGTGCCTGGGGATGCCAACGCAATACTTTTCATGGCCAATAACCTTACACAGTGTTTGCCATGAAAGAAAATGGAACGTGGATTTTGGTTTTAGTCATCAAATTCTGCTCTTACGTGAATTTGTATGTGCTTTCAGAAGGCAAATTTTAAGAACAACTCATATGGCAGGAGAACTCATAACACATGGAAGACATTATCTACGATTTTGGCTCTTAAATTTACATATGGGAGCTGACTGGTTTTTCAAGTTCTCTGACCCAGCAATATGCAGGTAACCTTGATAGTCTTTTATTTAAAGAGTGCTAAAGCACTGCTAATGACCTCAGCACTGTAAGAAACTTCTTCTGTAGACTGTGTTGTGCATTTAGTAGCTCCTGGTAATTTTTTCACCGTGCATTTAGAGCAGATTCCAGTTAGCATATGAGTAACATCATGTCAGTCTTAGTTCTTTTGTTCTGACATCTCTTTTGGCTCCTGGTGCGATTTGGCCCAGTTTTCCAAAATGTTGATCCTGAGTCCAAATGTAACTTTGTGGGTGGTACATATGTCAAGGCCTAGTTCAGTATTTTTGGACAGCAGTAGCATTTAATAATTCTTTTGAAATGAAAAGAAGAAACGAAGCTAACTGAAAAAAATGCAGCTAGATCTAGCTGGGCACGAGCTTGCCTTTTCTACTCCCCACTGCTCCCCCTGTTTTTCCATTTGGAAAAATAGAGGCTTACGTGGCAGAAGCACTTAACAAGCTTTAGGCTCATTCAGAGCTGGGAGCAATAGCATTGCCTTGTCTTTATAACCTTTCTTGTCATGCCCTGGTGGCCACCAAAACATCCTGGGATGTGGACAAGGAAGACAGGGAGAGGGGAGGGTTGCAACACTGTGTTGTTAAAACAGTGAGCTGGGCTGAATTACACAGAGGGCTGAATAAGGCCATGCTGGCACTAAAAGAGCCAAACCACCCCCTCACGTTCTCTGTACGTCTGTGTTTGATATACCTACTGCCGTATTATATCTTCATATACAGTACACAAAAAAACCATAAATGCAACGTTATTACATAAAGTCAAGAGAAATAGTCCAGAAGGTTGTAGCCTGTGTGAAATAAACCCACATACAAAATACGGGAGGTTTCACAGGGCATAAATTAAAATGAACTTCATATCTTCTTTCCGTCTGCCCAGTGCAGTTGCTGAGTTGTCAGCTGAAAAGCTGTGCTTCATGCTTCTCTTGCAGCAAACCACACACTAGTATATTATTAATTCTGTTTCTCTAGAAATGCAGGACATAGGTACTTTTCTAGAGTGTCTCAGGTTGCTTTTCAGTGTCTCTGTGCTACCTCCGCTGCTGTGGTTGCAGTTTTGAGCATTGTTTTTTAAGTGCTGATAATTTTTCAGGCAATGGCAACATCAACAGAAAAAGCACGTTTGAGATGAGTTTGACACCCAGGTTCTAAGCCCAAGAGGTGACAGGCTTTGAGAAACCACAAAATAAATCACTGTAGCTCTCTGGGCCTCCCTCACTTAGTTGCATAGCTTCAGGAGGTCACAGGCTAGCCAGCTGCTCTCCCTAATCTGCTGATGGAACAAGTTAGCTGCAACCCTTGGAACATGGCCTCCTCCAAGGTCCTTACACCGTGGTGTCACAGCTGAAGGCCTGAGGGACAGTGGTTTTTGTAATGGTTCCATAAAAGAAGCTGGACTCAGCAATGGGGACCATTCTTTGAAGGACACTGGCCTGAATTATACTTTTTTCCCTTCTTCCTAAAGCACAGTCAGTGTGAGGTTTTGTGCAGGAGAATATAAGGAGGAAGAGGAGAGAGGGGAAAAAAGCTTTGTCCCTGTTTTTGTCAACTTACAGGGTAGTGTAAAGGGAGAGCTTTGGACTTAGATATTTGTAGTTACCTTGCTGATAATATAGTCTGTGTGTAAAGAATGGGCTTCTTTTTTCTTTTAAAAAGGGAGCTCCAAGTAGTTAAGTCACATCATCTTAGTTTTGTTTGCTATTTTAATAAATGTGTACAACAATGTGAACAGCCAGTAGGAATGGTTGTCTTCTCAGGCTTGTGGCTTAATTAGTCATTTGACTGATTCCCACAATGGACTCAGCTGATACCCATTTTCTTGGTGTCAGAGCACAACTGGCTCTATGCAAGGCATAGTTTGGACTCCTCAAGGATGTTTTCCCAGGGCTTCCAGTACTGCAGGTCCAGTTGGAAGCTTCAAAACATGTTAATGAGTAGTCAGAAATAGTAAAATTTTTGCTCTACATTCAAACCAGGATATCCAAGTTAGTGAGTGAGGCAGAGATACTTGTTGGAAATAAAGGAAGAAACAAGAGCAAAGTGCATGACTGACTCCTCCTTCCCAACTAAATGCTATTCCAGGATTTAAACATCAGGGAAGTATTATCATGCTGGTGACTTGTAGTAATTTGTGTCTTTTTGTTTGGTTTAAGAGCTAATTTATTTGCCCTGCCCAGTACAGAAAGCCATTTGAATGCCTTCACTGTATTGTCGCTTAGACAGATGGCCATGTATTATGGTTATATATTCTAAGATATTCTTGACTACATGAAGGACCCACTGAATTTTGCAAACCTCACCTAGTTTCATTTTGGGATTTCATACATAGTAATGTTTTGTAGTATGGGAGGGGAGTCCTCTGCTATTTCTATGCATTTTGGTTGCTTCTTTCTCTTTTTTGTTGGTCCTTCTCTCACCCTGAAAACCCTAATATGATGCCTTCCTGTGATTACTGGGAAATGTAAAGGCGGGGCTTAAATGTCTGTGCAACTCTCGGTAAGTCCAAGGCTTTCCTGGGTGATGCAGTATGTACAGCACCGTTTATTGATCCCAGGCCTGTGCTATATTTTGGTGAAGCAGGGGGAAGTTTGATTACAATATAGGATTTCACCCTTAATTTTTAATATCCTGCTAGTTTATGTCACAGCCTTAACATTGCTTAAACTTGATCCCATGTGACTCCCTGGAGCTCAGGCAGCCATCCCGGAGAGCTGGAGAGCTACACAGCAGGGGTTGGCAGTGGCTGGCAGGGGACCTGCCCAGCACCTTCCATCCCCTCTCGTTTGTGCACTTGGGGTGCTTTTGGTATCACTCCGAGAGCTTAGGGCATGGATGGGCCAGGAAGGAAGCACAACATGCAGGGAAAGGCTGAGGAGGGACGATTTTGTGGTCTGAAGGGAAGCATGCCCCTCTGGGGCAATGTACCTTACCCAAAAAGGTATCCCAGCACCTGAGCTCAAGCATGTATTATACAAACCACAGCTTATAAGAATGACTGTCATCTTCTGTTGTTTTTTTTTTTTTATTTCTCACTGGCAAAATTGCTAACCTTGTCACCTCATCAGTGTCAACAGCTGGATGTGTAAAAGGTAGAGTACGCAGGCATCCGGTAAACAGAATCAGAGCATGAGCATTTACTTCTTTTGTCTCTTGTTCATGGGAAAGCTGCTGTGAAATGTGAAACCTCTGACAACCTTGACTGTTGCAGTCAAGGTCAAATGAGCACTAAATATCCTAAGACTTCAGTACATGAAGCTTGTCTTGGTTTCTGCAGTCCTGGAGGGTGAGAACAGGATCAGAAAGCTGTTTCACACCGTCTCTGTACACGTCCTGTCGTTGCTCACGTTTCACATTAACAGTGTGAATCTAGGCATTGGTTAGTTTCTTGATGGGTTTGGGGTTGTTTTGTTTGAGTCTTTTTTATTTGGTGGGATTTGGGTTTTTTTATGACACTGTATTATGTTATAGCTGGTACCATATCCCAGAATATCTTACCTGATTAGGATGTTATTCCAGTTCTCCTCTTTCTTCATAATCAATTGGAGCAGCCTGGCATGTTAGATATTTTCCCATCTTCACTTTTCCTTTTGGTGAAATGGATAATTATTTACAGAAAACCTTCCTGCAGAAAAAGAAATTTACATCTTGGTTCAAGGACAGAGTCCCTAGGAAAAATAATCTTTTTTTTTTCCCCCCTTTTTTGAAATACAGCTGCTTGTTTCAGGGCACTGGGTCACTAATTGAGTGCAAGCTTCATAAATGTTGTTTGTCCTCCCCCCACAGGGCATACAAAACCATTGAGGAAGATGACTTGAAGTTTCCCCTTATATATGGAGAAGGCAAGAAGGTGGGCATGTCTGCTTTCCTCAGACCAAAGGAAGAAGGAATTCTGTGCTGTTTACCACTCAGTTTAGCCCATGGCAGTCCAGTGTTTTCCACTCAGTGTCTCTTTATTTTATCGTTTTGACAGCTTGAAAGAATATCTTGGTTCTGTCATAAATCAGTCTCATATCTGGGGGGTGGTGGGGAGAGCTCAACATACTAAAAAGCATTTTACAGCAAACATAGTCATTTGTTGTTTAGTTTGCTTTTGTTTTTCTTTCATTGTAAATAGGCTACAATGAGACTGAAGTAATTGACTTTAAATGTTCCTGTTTCATTGTAAAATATAACTAGAACAAAGCAGGAAGATATTTAATAGTGCTCTGAGATGCAAAACTGTAATTTACGAAGGGGAGGGATCAGGGCAGGATTTGTAAAGTATAACACCCCTCAACCTTATCTTCTCCAGCTAGTGTATGTGAACTCACTGTTGAATTTTTCTGATGTGTGAAGGCTGATAGTTGAAAGGGAGGAAGAGTGTTCTGTTTGGTATACTTTGTTTTCAGCTCTGTGATTAAGAACGGTGAGATCATTAGTGTTGGTCCCAGCAAGCTTAGCTGGATGCAGCAATAGGATCAATATAAGGACGCAGTGGTGTCAGTTTGCTGATAGTGGTATGCTTGCTGTGTTTCTAAGTAGTGCTTCCCTGCTGCATTAGGTTCTTATCTCAATGCAAAAATAGACACTCTTCAAAATTAGTCCATGTTTTGAATGTTCAGACCTGCAGCTTATCTCTGAATTTGGTTAGGTTTATAATTATTTGCAAAATGTTTCATGCACATCTTTTTCATTTACTTTCTTATGGCCCTATGGAGCCAGGAGTCACTGAGGCAAAATGATTCTGAGTCAGTTGCTCACTGTTATTGATGCTGAGCTCCCTTGCTCGGAAGCTACTGTGGCTAAGCTCAAGTTTGGGGAAAGTGATCTGCAGATCATGGAGAGCAGTGTTCCCTGGGAGGCTGAATGCCTGGTCAGTCTTGGAGTAGCTTTAACGAAGGAGAGCCCAGAACCTCTTGGGACCCCACTCATGTCACAGAGGAAGGTGCTGGGGGAAGGAAGAGGTAGATGTGAGGGAGCTCCAGACCTGCTGTAGAATGACTCTCCTTAGAAGAGAGCACTGTGGTCACTGCTGCTGTCACCTGTGTGTTCAGCAAGGTGGCCTTTGGCACTTTTCCCTGGTGAAGGGAATACACAACAATATGTCAATAGGAAGATGCCACAGATTCCTTATGTGAGTAATTAAGCTCCTCGTCCTCTTTGTAAAACCTATACTAACATTACAATTTACTGAAGGAATGCTCTCATAGACTGGTGTAGACAGGGAGGTGACTGGGTTGGGTTTCCACAGTCCCAGTACCTTAGAGGTGGTGACTGAGTGGGATGTGGAAGAAAACAAAGCTTGGAATAAGGAGAAAAATGGAGATGGCATGAGTGTGAAAAGTTTTGACATTGATTAGCTATGTTAAATCTAGAGTTCCTGGGAGAGAAAAGGAATTCATCCCTAACTGTAGCAGTTACAGAGTAGGAATGTTATCCCATTCCCTATTGACACAGTCCATGTAACAAGATTTTATCCCATTGCTTTTCTTTATTTCCAGGCTCGGGTTATGGCAACAATTGGAGTGACCCGAGGACTGGGAGACCATGACCTGAAAGTGCATGACTCCAATATATACATCAAACCTTTCCTGTCCTCATCTCCTGAGGTAAAACAGCCAAAGTTCAACTGTCTGATTTGTGAGAGGGAGATAAATTTACTTAGTGTGTTTATTTGTTCTTCTCAAATCCTCCATTCTGATTGTGGTCCAGTCCAGGTAACATGCTGCCCTTTCCAAAGGTGCAGCATGATAGTAACATCCATATAGTAGGAACTAAGTTCATAGTAGGTTCTAAGTTCCCCAGCTGTGTGCCCTAGCTCTGATTGCTCCACATCCCTGCAGCGCACTGATTCCTTCTCACTCCCTGTTCTATGGTTATCCCATAGACTTGCCATTCATTGTGACAGACACCCGTCTCTCCTCCCACCTTCATGTGCTCCAGCCCCCGTCAAGGCCTAGATCATGCTGCCTTCACAGAAGATGTAAATCTGTGTACTGCAGAAGGGATGTCTTCCACAGCAGTGTAATATCCTGCATTACACAGAGGATACCAGATCAACTCTTAAGCAAGAAAATGCCTAGAGCCATAGGAAGGGTACTTCATGCTTCCATCTGTCTGCCCCTTAACCTTCAGTTCTTAATTCTTTTGATAGTTTTGTGCAAACACCAAATAATGAGAGTGTGCATTCCCAAATGATGGTGTAATGAGGAGATTATGGGGTATTCGGGTTAGGGGTAGTTTTAAATGCCTCCTTCATTTTGAATTGCCTCATCACAAGCAATTCCACCCAGTTTTTGACCACTGGAGACCTTTCAGTGAAGGATATCAAGCCTTCCAAAGGGATTTGAATGTATTTGTCAACAAGGAACATGCAAGCCTTGCTTTTTTGTTTTCCCACTGTAACTGCATTCCTGTTCTTATGTCAAGGAACAGATGTCACATATTTTTCATAAAATATTAAGCAAGGGCAAACCATCTGATGACAGTACAAAAAGAGGCAGCTTTGCTTCCATGGCCCAAATGCTGAAAACTGTCCATTGTCAACTGGATTGCCAAAGTTTTAACCATAGCCAGTATTTGACCTTGAATTTACCACTTTGCCATGGCAGTATGAGAGAAAACACACAAATAATATCATACTGCTAGGAAGGAACCAAATTATTAAATTAACCTTGCTTAGAACATCGCTAAGGCAAATTTGTCATGAATGACTGTTTCAGGTTTCTCAAAGAATCACCAGCAAAGGTATCAGCAAAAGCAGGTTTAATATTAAAATGAAAGCACGACAAAGTTTGTTGGCAGGTTTCACTCTACTGCTTACTAGATGGTTGAAGCACAGAGAGAAAAAATTGGACTGAAATCTAAAATCAATCAGTCTAAAACTAAAGTAAACCAAAAATTATCTATGTGGGGGCTGGGGACAGAAAATGTTAAGGATAAGGGAAGGGGTAAGGATAAAAAGGAATAAGGAGACTGACTTCTGTTGAGTCACAAGGTTCAGAGTAGAGCCCCTTGCCAAACTTATCCCCAGACTTGACTACCAGTTTAGGCCTAAAGGTTTTAACAACACTCAACCAAGAGCTGAATTTAAACAATTCAACAAAATTGTTTAAACAAAAGATTCTATAGGATTTACTATAAGCACAACAGTAACTGACTTATAGGCTTAACTTACAAATCTAACGTATTTAAGAATCTAAGAGAACAACATTCGTAATACCTTTGCTATAGCATATTCACACTCATAGGTACACAGACCTAAAAGAGTAGGTACACAGCCTGCTGTGGTCCAGGAGAGCTCAAAGGGTCTCACTTGGAACCACTGTTTATAGGGTTGCAAGAAAGTTGTCTTTAGTCATAGTAATTTTCTGTTCTGGCTGCAATTTGGGTTGGTAACTTTCTCTGAAAGTTTGATAACTTTGTTATGATGTTGTTCCATTTGGGTTGTTACTCAGGTAAGGAGAATAAGTTTCCAAGGCCATTCAAAAAAACCAGAAGCTCGTTAGACAGCACAAGTTCCTGGGAGCAGACGGTGTTTCTGATAAGCTCCAGAGGAGCTTAGCCCAGGTGCTGTTCATCAAGGCCAAGGCCTGACAGCATTTCTGAGATCATAGTGGCCTGAGGAGGAGCAGGGAGGAAGGACGCACCACCACAATCCACCCCACAACTAAAGGCAATCTGGCTTACTCCACAGAGTGGCGGTGTGGTCTCCTCTTGCCTCTGTTCCTATTAACAGAGATATAAAACTTACATGTATTTATATTTGTTCTATAAAGATCATATAGTAAAATTCAAATTATAAAAATAAAAATTAAAGAAGTGCTGAGAGTTTACAGCCCTGAAGAAACGAGAGAGATCTGCAGACAGCCCCTTCTTTGTGTTTCCTTGCTCTCAATTGTGTACTTTCCCTCTCCCCCTTTGAATGTGTGGTGTCCCTCACTTGAGACCTGCTCCTTTTCTCCTCAGCCAGGCAGGCAGGAGCTCTGCCCTCATCTCTGTGATGGATTTGTTTAATGCCAGAAAAATGATGCAATTCTACCTATTTATTTTTCTTTCTGGCATGCTGAGACCCAGTGTTTCTGGGATACGTAATGGCTGCAGCACAGCATCCCAGCAGTATCATCTCTGCCAATTGCTGCTGCAGTATTTGTGTGTGTCTATAAACCAAAGCTTCTCATGGGCTTTTCTGATTTGTGGGGAACGTGTCTGTACGTGTTCAAATTCTGGAATATGACATCCAGTTCGTATGCTAGCCACGTTTTGGGATCTCTTAACTGCTTTGCAAAAGGGAAGCAAAATTGGCTTTGTTTCCAGATCCTCTTCACAGCTAAATTCAGCAGAAATGTATGAGGGCAGGAGGAGGAAAGACAGAGCACCAGCCACCCTAATTTAGAGATACTGGCAAAAAAACTCCTGAGTATTATTAGGAAGTAGCATATGCTCCAACTTGCTTTCCATTGCACCTCCTCCTCTTAATCATCTCTTCCTTCTCTTCCCAGAGAGAGCCCCAGTGCTTTAACTCATGTTTTTCCCTGACTTGTTCTGTCCAAACATGGGCAGCGCACCTTGCACAGAAACCGGCATTAAGAAACAACATCTTTATTCTGCCATCTGGGAGGCTTGGCACTTGGAAGCAAAGGCAGTGGCGTCAAGCAGCAGTCATGTTTGGTCCCTGTTCAGCATTGGATTTTGAATTGTTTATATAGAGGTAGGGAAGCACAATGTGTGGTTTCCAGACCTGGAAAAGGGGAGGCAGAGGAAATTAAAGTGCAGAGTGAGTTGTGACAGAGGGAGGATCCAAGTCCTCTGGCTTCTGTTTCTGTGCCATAATTACAATGTCCTTTCTCAAGAAAGGGGCAGTGTGGTGAGTTTTCAGAACGTTTTACTTCCAGCGTGACAAAGCTCTGGTATGCCATATCCACCAAAATTTAGCTCAAGGAAAGGTAAACATCCCTGAGACTACATCCAGAAATAGGCATATAATAGTAATTTGAGGGTGGTGTGAAATTATACTTTGATAGAGTGCCAGGCTATGGGAGGAGAAGTCATGCAGCCAAGACTGACAAATGTAATCAGTATTCAGTGGCTCAGCTGTTATGAGACCAGATTTGAAGGACTTCTGCAGGTTGGTGAGCTCTAGAGATTTGAACCTCTCATAATGAACTGGAGTAGCACAAAGCAGGCAAGCCATGGCTGAGGCTCTTTGGCATGGAATTAATTATTTATTTTTCATAATGGAACAGTTAATTTGAAAGCTTTCAGCAGGAAATTCTGCTTTTCAAAGCTTGGTAAGAGCCACCTTGTTGCAGATGAAAAGCAGAATTTCATCCCGAAATTTTTTGAATGGCAGCTCAGCTATTTGGTGAGGAAAGATGCGGCTCTGATCGCAGCATTTGGCCTTTGCCAGCAATGAACCCAAAGCCAGCCACCACAGCAAATGATAAGAAGGATAATGAAGAAGAATTTTTCTTGTTCCATTGTGTTAGTAAAATCTTTCTGACAACTCCACAAATATGTCCAAGGAGACCATTTTAGATTCACATCTGCCTTCTCGAGAAATCCTCAGGAATTACGCCATCAAAAGGAACAAGTAAGGCAAATACATAGAGAAGTACAGTCTGATCAAAGGGAGTCAAGGTGGCTTTAGGAGGCAAGCATCACACTTTAGTGGTTTCAGGTCCTTGAGATTATGTCTACAAGAGAATTAAAAAAAAACCAATAAATGCAGCTGATGCTTTTGCATGAGCACTTTGATTTCTCAGAAAACATTTGAGAAACCGTTCTGCATCACAGGTTATTAATATAAAAGATATGAAGCTACAGACTAAGTGGAAAGTCGGCACAATCTACTGGAAATTGGCTAACGGGCAGGAAACAAAGGGTGGCAGTAAAAAGCTAAAAGGAGATTAATTGGTGAATGCTGCAGGGAACAGTGTTGGGACCCACTTTTTATTATTTACATATAAATTACTTGGAGGGTGGTATTGAAAGATCTCATCATTTGCCAGCAAAGCTGCACTGGATAACACTGTGCATAAAAAGGACGATACAATTAAGAAAGGGCTTAATTTATTGAAGTAGCTGGGTTGATCAATAGTGCAGGCGAGTGAATGCAGGCTGTTGTTTAGCTGGAATTCCCCCGAGGCCGGCTGCTGAGGGGCACCTCAGGTGGCTGCAGGCTCGAATGTCACTCTGTTGTGAGCAGTTTTCCAGCCACAGGGACTCGCGTTGGCTGCCTCTTAAAAACAAACGTGGCAAACAAGGCACAGCGCCTTCGCAGGGCTGCCATGGTCCTTTGCAGCAGCCAAAGGCAGGGTTTGTCCGGTGGGTAGATAATTTGAAGTGTAAATAAAAACCAGCCCGCCTGTTTGTTCACTGCTTGCCCAGAGCGATTTTCTCAATGCTCTTGACTGCATGTAGGTAATATGTAATATGAGAAACAAATACCTGGATTGAAGAAAGACATTAATTGACAAAGTGCATAATGCACGTTCAGAATTATGTGTGGCTAGGGGCTCTAGTGGTGCGTATGCATTGTTACCTGTCAGCAGATCTGTAAATACTAGTCAGGTTAACTAGTATTATCCTATCTACAGCATGTCAGGGTAACCCAGTGCTTACTGTCGTGGCTTCATGGCTGGCTGTGCTGCTGAGGTTCTGCTGCTTGTTCCTTACAGTTTTTACATTTTCTGGTTGCTAATGTCAAGTTCAGCTAGTTAACAGGTCAGCTGCTTTACATCAGTAAGACATCAGCAGATGGGAGAAGTATGGTGACTAAACTGGGCTCCTTTGAGGGCTGCTCTGATACTCCAGAGAGATTAATTTAAAGAGTGAGAAACTTTACCAGGGCAGCACAGAAGGGGCTGATAGGCTGGAGGGAGTTGCTGAGAAGGCTCTCAGGACAGCATGGGAGGCCGAGGACACAAGTTCTGTGGGGCACTCTCAGGATTGATGGCTGGCTGCAGAAGCAGTGATTCACAAGGGAAAGACTGAAGATCCAAGATGGCATTGTTAGGAAATTTGTCAAGGGTGCTGCACTAGTTAAGGAAACCTCTGCGCTGCCAGTCGTTGTCCGGCCAGCTGTCACCTGCAGGAGCAGGGTTCTGCAATGCTGCTTTACAGAGCAGCTTTGCACAAACCTGTGTAACAGACAGAATGTTCCTTAAACCTCGCTGTTTACTTTCCTTAAATATAGCTACAGGGAGGAGGCAGTCATTGGGAGGGTTTACTCTGGAATTAAAAAAAAAAAAATGTCACTTTCATTACAATCGTTGAGCTGCTTTTGGTTACATTAGATTTACAGGGCTGTGGGGTTCAAGGCTGTTGCAGGCACTTAGGTAATTCCCTGCTTGTCTCCTCATATTTCGAAACTGTGGCATATCATACTCTGTCACCTTTTCTGTACAGTGTGGAGTGTGCCGTGGGTCCTGCACAGCATGGGATGTGTGTGGAGTGGGTGTTGAGTGAGCCCTGCTGGGCTGAGCTGCCGTTCCACGTGCCTTGGTAGTGCTGCCCAGCCTGTGTGCCTCCAGGAGCTCTGCTCTCACACTGCTCCATGTCCAGCTGAAGGCAGAGGGCGCTACTGCAAGAGACCCTCATTGACCCAAGTAAGAGCTACAAGAACGCTGCTGGCAGAAAAATGAAGGGTTAGGAGCTAGTTACTTTCTGCACCCGGACAAGGCGGTCTGTGAACATAACCTCACCCTGCAATAGACTGGACAGCTCTAACTCATTTTTGTCAGCAACATGTTAGGGGCACCTACAGCTGTATTTAAGAAATCCAAGGCAAGACACAAAGAAAGGACTTAAGGTAACTGAAGGCAGACAAAACTGCATTTCAGTGAACGTTTTGTTGCATGTTCAACTGGTCCTTGTATGCAACAATCTTGCCTCATATTGCCCCAGGCTTCTCTCCTGTAACCTTGGCACTCTCTTTTCCTTAGCTTAGGGCCTGGCCTAACACCTCACTGTCCTCTGCATCTCTTCTGACATCTAGTTTCTTCTCAACATATGCCTTTCTGCTGAAGGTGCCCAGTTCACAAAGCTTGGCCTTTTAGGAAGTACCCGTCTTCCTGGATAACACAATAAATCAGTGATTGCATTTTTTTCCTGTTCCACTAAAACAAAGCATATTCTTGGTAAAGTGATCTCTTCTTGGTGTTGCTCTTGCATTTTGACCCACGGACTGGCTGTAGGTAGCTTTGAAAAGTTTCTCATCCATCCCAGTGCCACTCCTCAGTCAGACAAAATGCTTCATTTCAGAAGCAGTGATGAGTGGTTTTGCTTTCCCACCTTCTCCCCCACCTAAGCTGCAAAAAAAGGCTCCTGTGGTGTAATGTGTCCTTTGCCTGGGTTGGGATGTGCTTTTCCCAGCACAGATGTTTGAAGCTTGGTTAGCCCTACCACGGGCTTGGTGCTGAGTGCATCCCTGAACAGGAACTCTGATGCTTTCTCAAGTATTTGCTGGTCCCCAAGAGATCTGACCAGAACATGTGCTGCATACTGATGGTTGTGTTGGCCAACTTACCCTCCACACCCCAGTGATTTCTGAGTTGCAGCTGTAGGCTGTTACGGCTGAACTAAATTCCGGGAGACGGGGACTATGACAGCTACTGATTTCCGTACAATGAGCTTGAGATGAGAGCTGTGCTGCATATAGGGGTCTTTCCTATATTCCCACTCAAGTCTGAATAAGCAGATATCTTCTAATGAAGAGAGTATCTTGCCTTGAATTTAATCCTCTCCAAAGTCCTTATTTAGCTGCTACCTTAGATAATGAAGTGAAGGTTACATTTTACAAATGACCTTCTTGCGCTTTTGAGTGAAAGGCAAACTGGTAAGGATTAGCAGTCAGGTCTATGTGAGTTTTTTAATTTTTTTTTCCTCTGGTACTGGTTGAAGTCCCCTAAAAGCATAATTACATTAAAAGGTCCAGGCATTTTATGTGCATTGCCTGCTCTGTGGTTCCTAAGGGGAGAGTGCACCATGAGGGAGAATAAAACAGCTCATATTTTCTTGTTATGCCAAGTGCTTGTCCTGACTAACTGCTGTTAGTGGAGTCCAAGACTGGAGCAGGGTGCATGATGAGGTGCACCGTTTCTGAATTTCAGTATAGGTGATCCTTTCTTCCCGTCTGCCTTGCCATGGCTTGTTATAGTTCTTTCAAACTGTGGTTGTTGCTGTGGTAATTAAAGTGTTCTGTGGGTGCTTCCTAATGGCCCCCCATCACAACCTGGGAATTGCAGGCATTTCTCAACTGGAGTACAGTGTGTGCTGGAAGGGGAGTTACACCAACATAAAGGCTTGTTTTAAAACTCTTTCTATTGTCTTTGCTTGTATTCTGGCTCAGCTGATGGCCTCGCAGCAACTCCCACCATGACTGCCTCTGCCACTCCCAGCCTCTCTGGGAAGAGGACAGTGGAAGTTGTTTTAAAGGCAGGGTGTTAAAAGGTGCCAGCAGTGGTCAGCCTGGCTGGGGCTGCAGACAGATGAGTTGAAGTCAGTGGGTATTTTAATAGTGCAAATAAGCTTCACTTTTGTGCAGATCTTGGATCGGTCTGTAGCTGCCAAAATCCTAACAGATACATGGGACTGAGCAGTTTTTCTGCATTTCATGGAACCACTCACTTGCTCAGGCAAAACTCTTGAGTTCAGCAGCTGCCTCAGGTTTAGAAAAGTGAATGCGATTCTGGCTGTCACACAGGCATTTCCAAACATGCAATCTGGCAGACTTAAATGGATCTGGACAAATAGTGAAAACAATTATTTGTGAATATTTTATTAGAAAATATCAAAAATTCATCAAATAAATTATTCAGCTTCCATATGACTAGTGCTGCCAATGCTAGGGAGGAGCCTCATCCACTGAAGCCAGGCTGCCGGGTGGGGGAGGCTTCAAGTGCTTCTGGCATCAGGCAGCACAGTGCTTTAGAGCCTGGTTTCAGAATGCTTGCATCCATCCCAGCTGGGGTTAGCACCTGAGCCACGCCAAGCTGCAGCAGTAAGGGTTGCTGTGTGGAGGGCTGAACAGACTCCAGCAGTGCCATGGGAGGTATTTCAGTGCCCTGGCTGAACCTGATAAACTCACAGCCAAACTCAGCAGTTTCACGAACAGGTCTGACAGTCACCTCCTTCATGAATGTCTCTTGGGTTTTTTTCTTTTAGGTACGAGTCTATGACCTCCTGCAGTATGAGCATGGGCCGGATGATGTTCTGATCCTCGCTACTGATGGACTCTGGGATGTGCTGTTAAATGAAGAAGTGGCAGAAGCTGTCACTAACTTTCTACCAAACTGTGACCCTGATGATCCCCACAGGTTTGTGCTCATACCTGCTTTTCTAGCTTCTCCATAGAAGATCACTTTCTGGTAACATACTTTTGTAGAAAGTATGATATAAATAACATTTGGGAAATATACAACACTTATAAGAAGACATTTTTATAGGTTGGATGGAGCCTCTACAGCAAACGCAAGCAATTGGAGCAGGAGCTCTATTATAACTCAGGAATATCCACCTTCAAAGAATAGGTGTGGGATCACAGTATCTTGGCATGGGATCCATTCTGTTTGCTGTATGAGGTTCTGTGAAAACTGTAGGAGGCTGGGGTCTTGGAAGACCGTGGTAACAAGTCTCTCCTCTGGACAGTCCCTTAACACTAAAGATTGTTTTTCAGTAGGACATCCTCAGCATCTCCCTCTCTCTCCCACTGTGTATGTATATAAATACTGCACACTGTGGCTCCCACTCATTCCCGGTCGTAGTGTGACCTTTAAGCCCACCTTCCTTAGAGGATGCTCAATGCTACCAGCTATAGGACAGGTGTGGTGACAAAATACGTGGAAAGTCCAACTTCTATTTAATTTAATTAGATTATGCTTTATTTCACAATTTTAATCTACCTCATCCTCTTCATTTTCCTATCTTTATCACCTCTTAGATTATCAATTTCTGTCCTTAAAACATACCATCATGCAAACAAACACGTTCCCAAACAACCATCTGGAGGCTATCTGCCTTGAGTGAGTCCATAGGTTTGTCTGCTACTGATTTCAGTGTCACTGTGAATTAAAACATTATGCCAGAGATCAGAAGTCTCTCTGTTGTAACTGGGACTATGAAAGTGGAAAGAGCTTTGTTCTTAGGGACTGTTCAGGAAGGGAAGTGTGTGTTGCTACTGAATTTAGGCCCGTCTGCCACTGTGTTCTGCCCTCACCTAGGGCTGAGAGTGGGGAAAAGAGATTTTACACATCCCCAGTTGGTCTGTGGAAGGTGGAGTTTCAGAAATAGCTAAGACCCATCTCAAAATGCTTGCCGTTTCTCATATTTCTAAGTGGTCATCTTCAGAGGGTCAGCCCTGTTCTTCATCAACGAACAAGATTACTGGGTATGGACACCTTGACAGTGACTTGGGTTTTAAAGTGAGAACACCTTCAAAATAACAGCAGTATTTTCTTGCCCTGACACTTACAAATACAGAATGCAAAAAAGAGGTTTTGCTTCAATTGTCAGGAGAATGGATGATTGATGATTATCATGAAGCTGCAACTGCAATATTTTGACTTTGCCCATCTCCTTATGCCAAAGATAAGATGTGGTATGAATGACAGCCCTGGGCCATCTCTACTTCAGCAAGACATGCAGTTGTGTCTGGCCTCTCTGGGAGGAGATCAGACAGGACCAGTTAAGGGCACTTCCAGGGCACCTGGCACTGTGCTGTGCAGACATGCCATTAATTTAAGGTAGGAGGAGATGACCCATCCAATCTACTTTCAGTTATTCCCTGACGCCATTCAAAAATGCTATGGGGCTTTTGTTCTCATTCCTCCACCCCTGAGTCTCTTCCTGCGAAAACACCTGATAACACGCGATACCTCTGTCCTGGTCTGTCTCCATTCTCATCTAGTATTTGGGAGAGATTGGCCCTGCCTTCCATCCTCACGAGTCCCATCTGTTGTGAATACAGTCAGGGTGTGTTTTGTCTGTCTTGTTCCTTTTGGTCTTTACTAAGCTGATGGTGATGGCCACCATGATTGCTGCAGTAGGAAGCGGGATTCTTTGAGCTTTTTGACTTGTTAGGTGAGTAATTTTTCATTTATTATGAAACACTCAGAGCAATGAGAGACACCAAAGAAAACTATATTTTCTTTGTTTTGATTTAGATTTTCTTGTACTGGTTTAGTAATTGTGGGGAATTAGTCACTGTTTGTGCCAACGTGAGTACCACACATTCCAGAACTGAGCCTGCTGTTTTTATAAACAGACACATTTATTGGTGTTTGACCTACTGGTCTATGAATGGACATCTGAACTGAAAGTAAATTTGTTCTTTTAAGCAACTTTGTGCCAGATCATTTAGAGGCTTACAAATAGTTGTGGCAAGACATTTCTCATGCTGGCGTGCAAAAAGTGATTAGAGCAGTCCTTCATATAGTTTACAATGATATTTATGAAAATTACCTTTGTGGAATTTCTCTTGCTGCTTGGTTGTAAAGAGTATTTAAAGGTTTTAAAGTGCTGTGAGAGAGGCTTTACATAATTATTTCACAGTGGTCTAAATGAGGTATAACTAATGAATTTACAGTAGCATTCCAGCTCAAGCTGTGGAGCTGCATTCATTCCTCTCACTAGTCAGTGACAGAAAAATCTCCTTTGCCATATTATAAGTGTTATGTTTAAAGGAAATGTTGTCCCAGAAAATGTCAAGTTCTGTGATGGTTGTAGTGACATAATCTGTGGTGAGGTGATCACTGAAAATGTAATATCTCTAGGGATGTAGAAAACTTGTCAGAATGTAAGAGCCTTGCACCCTGGGTTTGGTAATGCTGTGGTCTTCAGGAGAACCAACCTGTGGAGCAGCCCCTGGATAGCAGACCCAATAGCCTACTTATTCCCTGACAGCAGCGTATTAAAAAAGAAAAGAAAAGAAAAAAACTAGAGAGGATTTTAGAGCTGCAGAGTACTTATCTGTTACATAATTTGCTCCTTGTGGGAACAATATTCCTCCCATTTGAATTAGAAGTCACTTTATAGCCTGATGGGTAAGAGCTTAGAGCCCTCAGCAATGCTCTTGGGACTCTCTCCTGCTGATATTTACTGTGAGTATTTGTTGCCCACATAAAAAACATCTCTGAATTCTGTCAAACGTAGCATGTGCCTGGACGTCTCCAAGCAGGGAGAGCAAAGTCCCCAGGTCTCTCTTCATCCAGCCATGCAGACACAGCCTCAGGAGATTTGGGCACAGACTTGTTTAGAGAATAGTTTCTATGTGAGAGCTGTGATGGAGCGAAGAGGCTGGGATGGAGCTGGATTTCTTAGCCAGCTCATTTCTTATGGGTATTGTGGCAGACGAGCATTACAGGGGCTCTGAGTGAAGAACAGGTGGCAGCACCACTGCTGCTGTACATACATCAGCTCTCTGAAGAGGTATGAAGATGGAAAACTGGGACTCTTTGCCAACTTCCTTCAGCTGCATTTATGCACATTTACCCCTGACCTTGGGAATCTTTTATTTCTCACCCTTCCCTTTGTCATTTCTTGTCCCCTCACTTTCCCTCTCACACTCACTAGAGATTTATGAGGATGCTGAGGAGCTCCTCCACCTCTGCTGGGTGTGAGGAGATAAGAAGCTGCTCAGACAGCAGCACGATTCCCCCACTGTCACCACTTCTGCAGTACTTTCACTGATCAATACAGAAAGCTTCGGCATAAGAAGAAAACCTCCATATATTTATTCTTAAAACACAAAAGCTGTATTCCAGCAAGGCTATTCATTAGGAGGAAGTGGATACTTTAAAACTACTTCAGCAGTTCTCTAATGCTGTTTCGACAGCTGAATCCCAATTTCACAGCACTGGAGAATAAAACATTCGGTAATGGACTGCTGCTGCTATTCATCTCCAAGTACAAGAGACTCACCCTATCTCTTCCGGTGCCAAGCTGAACAGCATTGCTTCAATTCAGTTCTGCACAGGAGAGGAATATGTTACTTCACTACTGCCTTCACCTGTTCCTTTTCCTTTGCTTCATTGTGCTGGTTTTCTTGAGTATTTCATGGTTTGTCTACAAGAGAATTTCTTGTTTATTAAAATTCCTTTTTTTTAATCTTCCCCTCTTCAAACATTCAGCAGCAAAAGCCAAATACAATCAAAAGCAATACTCATTCCTTTGTACTCTTTAGATGTGGGGAGTCCTTGTTAATTAGAAAAAGCAGGAAGGCAAAGTTTTCTTGCAGAGTGATGGGTGTTTCTTTCTTAAATTCTGACAATAGCTGAGAAATCCTTGGGAAATATGTTCTTGCCAAAATTCACTCAGCATCAGACATGCTGTGAATAAATATTTCAGTTTCTTGCTTGCCACGTGGAGTCCTTTTGTTCCTTAGCCCTGCATCTGATTTGGGAACTGAGGAGTGCAAGTATGTACGTTTGGTTTTTTTCCCCTTAGAAAACACAATTTCATGTTGCATTAGGACAGTAAGGGCAGTGCTTCTTGTTACATCCTGATGTTCTAGCTCAAGGTTGTGGCACAGACTGATCTCAGAACATGTGGACAGTGCACATGTGCATGCAAGCATATGTGTTAGATTTCATGTCTTTGGGCCCTTCTCTTACTGCTAAAAGTAAATCATTTGTCAAAACTAGTGAGGCCTGGAAATTTTATCACTCAGTACCATTAGGAACAGTGGGTGCATTGCAGCTGTACAACATTACTTGAATTTGTCATCAAACCTTTTGACTAGTCAAGTGTTTGTTCATTTGCATTGAAGAAATCTTTCGAGTAGAGCAAATATATCTGCTCTTGGTTCAAAGGAGTCCTCTGAGTTCAAGGCATCAAAATTCTAGACACAGAACATAATTGGTTTTTTTTTTTCTTCTTTTATCCCCAGAGACTGAATAAAGTCTCAATGATAGAAATTAAAACTTAATAATGAATTCTATGGTGAAAAAATCTAAGGTTAGAACAGTCCTGGGTAATTGACAAACTTAAACACACAGTGCTTCTGATCAACAGAGATACTCTTCTTTCCCTTTCTACAGATGAGATCTGGGCAGATAATTTCTGGGCAAGGATCCTCCCTAGAAAAGGGGGTATTGAAATGCAAACCCTTCTTGTCCTTTCTGGTTTTGGAAACTACAGAGGTGCGCTTTAATTCTGGAGGCCTGTGTGTGTGGCTTCATAGAGCCCTGCATCATCCTGGAGGTTGATACTTACACTTTTAATAAAACACATGCAGACTGGTGGTTTTTTTCTTGTCGGCCTTTTAACTGTTCAGTTAATTTTAATTATCAAATCATAGAAAAGCTTGCCTCCAACCAATCAAATACAAAATATCTTGGCCATGTGTTGGGCTGATGAAGTAAAACACGTGACAGTAGCTGTTCACCCATAATGAGATTTCTTTCAGAGGAAACTTCTAAGTGAGTACACAGATGTGTTGATGTAGTAACAGCAGGTAAAACAGTAAGGGAGAACATGACAGAGCACTGTCTATGCACCTTTTGGACTCTGACACCCTTCTGCCCCCAAGCAGCATGTGGTATTTTTTCAGGACAGAAAAATAACTCCCATAAATCCAATGCCACTCAGCCCAGCACAGGCTGGGAGTTTTGAAGCAACATGAAACTTGGTATTTCACTAAATTAAGCACTTGACCACTCACATTCATGCAGTTTTCACTGAACTCGTAAATGTAAAAGAACTGTGGGACTCTGATAATCTGACCATGTTAACTGTAAGTTTCCTTTTCCAGTTTCAGAATAAAAGGGATTTAAAAATCATTTCTATGGTCAAGAAAAACAGACAAGTTAGTCTACTTGGCTTAAAGTGAAATTTGGGGTTTATTTTTTCTGCTCTATTACTTGCTTTCACATTACTTTCTTTGTTCCAGTTCATTTCTGAAATAGCTGAGCCATGTTTACCTTCAGGTGTGTCAGTGAACAAGTGTGTAGTTTTCAACAAGTAGTGTTATTTGGGGTCCTCAATTTTTTAGAATACTACTAGAAAGTCAATTTGTTAAGGCAAGTGTGTTGAATATTTTTCTGAAGACTGGTGAAGCCAGGCACTCAGAATGGCCAGCTACTTTTGATCAAGTGGTGCCTTTCAAATACCTTTACATTCTTATTCAGGAACTGTCACTGAACTGGAAGGAGTTGCTTTGTGCATATGCCATGGCTTGTGTTTCTCCTGCCTGCCTCTGAAACACTGGGAAGCATGTCTTGGTGGGTCACAGCATTAAACCTGGCAGGCAGGAGGCTGTGAAAACTCACTTTCCTCATGAAGACAACCCTCCCTGGCTGTATTGTACCTTTTCCACAGGTACACGCTGGCGGCGCAGGACCTGGTGATGCGAGCCAGGGGAGTGCTGAAGGACCGGGGCTGGCGGATATCCAATGACCGGCTGGGCTCTGGAGACGACATCTCTGTCTACGTCATCCCTTTGATACACGGGAACAAACAGTCATGAAAGGAGCATCAAGAGTGGTTATAGGATGGGGATCTTTTTGGGAAGGGCCTGTAAGAGACAATATGCTTTTGGTGGTCTGACCAGGACACTTCCAATTGATGTAGTCTAGTCAAAACTGATGCTGGAGGGGTATTTTTCTGCCCAAAAGGTAGGGCTCTGCACATATACTGTATATGATTAAAGATAACCCTTAAGATTCCAATTTCCCTACAGAAATGGTTTTGGTGCTTAACAGGAATGGGATTTAAATGCTGCTAGCATATTATGGATTCTGTCATCCCTCTAGGTGGGGTGGGGAATTAATTTTTTTCTCAGTTTACCTTGTAGCTTGGAAGAGCCATGCCAGTTGTGAAAGTAGAAGGGGGTATCAGAAGCCAAGGAGGCTCCTAAAATCCACCCCCAAATATTCAGAAGGGGGCTTGGGTCACATCTCATTTAAGAATATATATATACATTTATGAGACTCAAGAGTTTTCTTCTTTCAAAAAGTTGTATTCATGACTTACGTATGGACAACTTCAAACTTGGGTAATCCTTTGAGCCCCCATTTTCCTCTCCTGTCTCTTCTTCAGTAGACTGTACCTCCTGTATTTTAGTAGGAAAACTGAAATTGGTTTCAGTGTGACTATGCCTGTTTACTGCAGCTAAAACAGTCACCTGCAAAATTGTCCAGGAGAAATAGGTCACAGTCCTGTATGGCAGAATTTATTCTGGTATGAGGAGTTACTTGTCAAGATTTCTTCTTGTGTGTATACCATGATTATACAGAGCATGCAAACTCAGCTTTATGTGATGTTTACCTGGAGGCCGCGGTTTCTTTGGGATCAGAGATTTACATTCATTGAATGGTTCTGCCTGCTTCGTCCTGTTGAAAGGATCCCTGACCATAAAATTTTTGCATCAGTTGAGATGTAGTAAATTTTTTTGGGCTCCTGAGTGTACTTTCTGTTAGACTCCTATTTGAAGTAGTGGTATTATTCTCATTAGCAATTTGGATACCCAGATCATGATGTATTTCAAAGGTGTTTCACTTCTTCCTGCCTCACTTATTATTCAGTATTCCTTTGCCTGCTTGACTTAAGTGATCAGAAAGGGACACCTTAAAACTTTGTTTCCTCCTGGCATTGAGAACTGTAGTCAAGGATCACAAGATGACTGTGATAGATACAAGCCCTTGGCTTGCTTCAGCAGCTCTTTTTTTTGCAGTGATAAATCAATTTAAATAAAGAAAATTTGCATAAAACATTATTGACATGAAGGCAGTAGTCCAGGAGAGAAACAAGTGAGCAAGTCTGCAGTGTAACCTGGCTGCCTAGTCCACACAGGCAGCTCTCTTACTTTATTCGGAGGAATTTAAGAGAAAACAAAATCAGAAAGTTCTAGCATACAGGCAGGTATTGGCTGGGGAGCCAACTTCCACATCATTGCCAGACCACATTGGTGTGGAGCTGTTCATCTGGTTTGTACTTCTTTTTGATAAGAAAAAAGACAGGGAGCTGACATCATTGTAGGGCACTGACGAGGGAGCTCACAAATGCTGTGTCCTTTCCAAAAGAGAAAGAGATGCTGTGCCCTTTGCAGACTTTCTCCTGAGCAGGCGTGGCCCAGAGCTTGCCAGGTCTGTAATTTATGATGTGCTGTGTAAACAGGACGCAGCCCGAGTGCGGTGCAGCTGCCCAGATGCTGTATTTGACTGCATACGGAAGTACAGTTTGGTGGATTTAAACTACTCTTGCTACAAATCTCTAGACCCAGAAGAGTTTCAGGATGAAAGCAGACAATGTGGAGAGTGGAATAGCTCAAGCATTGCAGCAAGCTGCATGATTTTAGCCTGAAAACTGTTCCGTGAGTTCCCTAGTGCCTGATGTGATAAAGCTGTACAGAACATGGATGTTTTATATTCTAGAGCTTCAGTATAAATCAATGGCATATCTGAGTATGTGTTTTCATGCTTTCTTTCCTTACTTTTTTTTCTCTTACCTGTTTTTCTGTGTGCATCTGGGTGTAAAGAGGGGCTTGGAGTCTAGAATATTTTTCACATGGCCCCTCATATGTTTTAAAGTTTAAGCAAGAGATCTTCTCTTGCACTTTTTTTTTTTTGGCCTAATAAACTTGTAAACATGCTTTTCATGCTCTGTGTAATCCTGTTGTCTCTTCGCAAATGCAGTTGTGTAGTCCTCTAGCAATTCAGATCCTCTTCCACAAAGAAATTAGTGCTGGCAAATCTGGTGAAATCATCTGAACAGCAAAGATGCTGGTGCTTGCTGGTACCAACTAAAAGCCCAAGTCAAATATATCAGTGCTCATGCACTGTTGGTCTTTGTTTGGTAACATGGTGTCAACACACGTAGCAGTTGCTGTAAAACCACTGAGTGCAATGTGGTGGAAATAGATTTCCAGTGTAGCATTTGCCAAAATTTGAAAGTGAAACTTCAAGGCAATGGAAAAGAGACCTTCTCATTCAGGGGTGTTTTTAAACATACCCCTGAAGAGGTGGGTTAGCAGAGTACATGACTTGGTGGGAGCAAACTAGCAAGTGGCTTCTCAGAGCATGATCTGGTGGGCTGGTGAATCAACCTGCACAGTGTTTGTTGTTCATCTGAGGCATTGCCATCAGTCAGAGCTTCTCTGCAGTGACTGGGCCCAGGCCAAGTTACGTTCAGTGTCAGCCCCTCTCCCAGAAAGGGCAGAAATACAGTATCAACAATTAATATCAGTTAGCATCAATTAAATAATTCTGAGAACTTTAATTAAAGGTTTTTCTAGTCAGATGTATGTGACTGAAACTATGCTGTGACACTTTTTGGTTTGGTTTTTTGCAAAGTATCTGCTACACATTTAGGTGCTTGCCTCCCTGGAATGTGTGGCACATCTCTGATCCATGCATTAGTACTTGGGCTTTCACTTTTACCTGCTTTCAGTAGGAGCTTCTTGCATCCCTGAGCTGGGGTCGTGCTCTGCTTCAAGGCATGGTATAAATACATATATACACCTAAGGCTCGCAGAAATAGCAGGCAGGAGTCATTTATTGGAGAGGTATTATGTGAGAAGCAAGAATAATTAAAAGCACTTCTAATTCCCTTTAAAGGCTGAATTACTTTGCATTACGCAGCATTAGAAAACACTGATGGCAGGGAGGATCCCTGGTGCACAATGCCATTTTTCGGATGGGTGCAGGATGGGTATTGCCATGTTCAGACTTGCAGCTGCTCTAGGACTCCTGAGTTAGGAGCAGGCAGTTTGTGTCGTCAAACTGGAGCAAGTTAGGCACCAAGTCCAAATTTTAGATCCCTGGCACATCACCTTAGTTACTGCCTGATGCCGGCAGTGCTCTGGATTTTGCTAGTCAAGTTCCCTTAGTATCCAAAATTGTTTCAGCCTCAGCAGCAAGGAACCTCAGTCCTGAGTTACATCTGCATTCATATTGCTATTGCACACAATGCTCTGCCCTGCCTGTGCATAGGCACTGCTTAGAAAGTTGGGCAAATTCTTGTCCTTCCTTGGATAACGGCAAGGAAAGGCGCCAGTAATGGAGTTCCAGTTACCTGCAGTGTATCACCGTCTTCTGCTGCCCAGTCCAGTCCCATTTCTAGGAACTCAAAACCAAGAAGTTTTACCATTCTCTTAGAAATACAGTTGTAGAAAGTAGAACAGCCATTTCAGATATTTTTCTCTTGCACTACAGCCTAAAATTTTCTTTATTTAATTTGATGAAAAAGGTGCTTAGAAATTTAATTTACACCTGATTATGTAAGGCACACAACCATCTTCTGGTGCATTAAGACAATAATGCTTCCTTCATGAACACAAAAGTGTATTGTCTAAGAGAGCTGCTGTTCAGCGGCCTCACATTGGAGAGAGAATTTTTTTAATAAATTCTAAGAAACAACAGGGCTAACAGGCTAAAGGAGAAGTGGGCAGAATCTGCTGTTAATAGTAGATTTCCATTTACAGTTACTTCCATGTTGAAATATGATGAGAGGTTTGTGAGGTACTGTCAACCCTGTCCCTCCAGGATGTTTCTGAAGAACTTCTCTTGATGTCTGGGCAGATTTTGGCTCTGAACTTCTGCTAGGTTTTTAAAGAACACTACATGCTTTGAGCAAATCTGCTGTGTTTCTTCCAGCCTTGGTGTTTTCCTTTTATTTTACATTTTATGTAATAATACTTTCAGCATTTTTCTATCAAACATGAATGGCAAACTGTGTGGAATTGTTGTTCCTCGCGCATATTTGAGGTATGTAAATAGTTTTCTTCCATGTGTCTTAGATGAAAACTCAGTGATGTGGCTGTCATAGAGAGAGTGACCAAATGATGCTGTAACTGTGCTGCTGTATTTCTGCCTGTGATGTACTTGAAGGAGGATGCCCTTCTCCACCTCCATGCTCATTCTGTTTTCTTTTTTTTCTTTTTAATCCATTGCTGTTGGTGCTCTTTCATAGGCGTCTTATTTTGATTTTTTTTTAATACCTGCCACATTTGTCTTTCCTTCAATGGGCACTTCATCTTAATATCTTAATTTGAGATCTGTACAACTGTCTGGGGTTTATATGTCCTGAAGAAAGGAGGACCTGCTGGAGGAAAATGTTTTGGACCAATGTACTTCTGCTTTGTGACTGTGAAATATTAATCTTTTTGTAATCTAAGAACAAAAAATGTTTAGTAAAGGGATATATTTTGTGTTTTTTGAAACTTTTCAGTGCAATGAACAAAAGAGGAGGATACTGAAGAAGTGTATGTGCAAAGTTTTAAAATAAAATTTTAAATTATATTATATATATATCCATTTAGATGTATAATTGTTATTATTCTGCCTTTATCATGAACATTCCCTGAGTCTCTTTATGTGTATTACTAATTGTGCAATGTGGACAAGTAGCACACTCTGCTTTACAAGGGAACTGATGATTCACCGACAAAAGGTCTCACTCTTGAGATAGTGAAGTAAATTCCTGTGAGGTGCATTAGTTTCTGGGTTGATCTGGACGAGTTCAGCTGTAGGATAGTTGTGAGAGCTTTGTGCTGCCATCGGATCGTGATTCATTGCTCAGACTGCCAGTTCCATGTTCTGACTCAGTGAAGAGCTATGCAAAGTGATCCAGTACCAGCTCTCTGAGGCATTGGGTCTAATTTTGGAAATGACAACACAGCTGGAGTAAGTTTTCCCTCATCCTCAGTTCCTTAGGAATCACTGTCTTAAATTCTGCCCTGAGTTTATGTTTGAGTAAGGGTGAATTCATAGATTCCACTGAAGCAAGCACTCACGGTTATTTAGTAACCCAGGGTGCTTTTGTAGGTACTGAAGATGCAGGAACAAACACCAGCCTTGCCCTGTACCAGCACAGCCACAATGCCCACCTGGGTTGCCAGCAAGAGAATGAGAGCTGGGCATGTTATCTACTCATTATATTTTGAAATATTGCATTGTAGCACAGGTGGGTCTCCTGCTTCCTATTTCACCTCATGCTTGGTAAAAGAGCAGAGAAAAATCTGTTCTAGTGCTCCTCCGGTTTTTAAAGTGCTGCACATGCCCATTGTATCCACTGAGCACAATGGAGGGCGCAGAGAGAGGCAGTGTGTTACTTTCACTCCTGCTTCACTACTCTCCCCTTCAGTCCTACAGTTTATTACTGCAGTCCGACCTCAGTGTCAAGTTTAAAATTGCCGTGCAAATAAAACTTCAGCACAGCTTTGCCTGGCTTGCTGGTGTCAGCTGAATAAGTGCTGGTAGCATGCAGTGACAGGGAACTGTTGCACACCAACTGAACCTAAAGGACCTTGTTCCACATCATCCTCTTCTGCATTTCCTATGCCCTAAATTCTGTAAGCTTGTAGATCAAGTAAGGCTTGTTACTTTAAATTTTTTTAGGTGATCCATACAACTCTTAAAATTTGGACATCAGTTTCTGTAATTCATGTAGGAAATAAGTCAGTGCTTTGCCAAATACTCCATTCATGTATCCTACTGAATGTACTCAGTTAACTAAAGTGACATAAGGGAACAATCCCAGTAATTTATTGTATTTTGTACACTTTCTTTAAAACCGAGGCCTGAAATTTTGTCTTCTTAATGTATCCTGGCAGAGCAATGCACTTTCACAGAAAGTTGACTTCTTTATGCTTTTACAGAGCGGCTTTTACTGATTCCAGAGTTTCTCTCATGCTTTCCAGGAAGGCTTATATAAATCAAAGTTTTTTGCACATCCTGTTCTTGTTAGGAGGAAGGATGAAGGTTTTTTTTAAAAATCCTCCACTTTGCAAAACAAAGGATGCCATAACTTTATTTCTTGGCCTCTAAAGAGTCAAAGTGTCCCTCATCTTGACCACAAGCATTTATTCCGTTAAGCAACAGAAATCAATCCCTCATAGTGTTCCTCTGTCAAGATGGCACTACAACCAGCTGTAATGGTTTGGTGTTTTCCATGAGCTTCTCAGTCATCCCTGGATTTACAAGTCTGTTGGTTGGGTGTTCTGCTTGTCTGTGGTAAGTCAAGGACTTTCCCAACAGACTGTACTCCAACAGAGCATCTTCCCAGTTTATTTTTCCTTCCTTTCCTCTCCTTACTGTGCCCCTCTCTGATTTAAAACATTTTGGAGTAGTTAACTGCTGTTTGAGATGTGCCACCGTGTCCTTGGCCATCTACCTCCTCCCACCACTTGCTTCCTGCAGGTGCTGTCAGCGAGAGCATCACCAGCAATGCAGGAATGCTGGTAGCTAAAAGGAAGACTCACAGAAGGGGAAATGGTTTCTTCATTATCTTAACATTGCTCATTACCTCAAAATTGAAATTTACATGCCTGTAATATTTTAATTCTCCTATTTGAAAGGGGAAACTTTAATGGTTTTTAAGTTGGTTTTTAAGTTGGTTTTAGAAGGCTCAACTTTTTGAGCCATTGTTACCCCAGTTCTTTGGCTCAGTTATTCTCCAGGAAAACTACTCCTCCTTGGCAAATTAAGAGCTATCTGGAAGATCCAAAGGTTACCACACAAGCTCAGATACCGCATTTAGCTTCTCATATGATAGTCATTTTGTATTTCTGTAATTACTACAACTTTTGGGGGACCAAGCAAAGAAACCTGGAATTTTGCTATTTTTGCTTTAGAAAGGTAAAACTTAAGGATATGGAAATTCTGCAAGATATCCATGAGTAAAATTACAAGAAAGATTCTGTTTTCCCATAATAGTTAATGTGGAAGACAAATGTCTAGGCAGTCACCTCATGAAATAGCACAAATTGTTCCTAAAGAGAGACCATTTCTCTGCCCAGTATCATATTCATTAAAACTCGAGGATGTAAAAGCAGCTGACGGCCCTGCAGTCATTTCAGTCTGTTCAGAATTTAGACTGACCGTGCTCATCCAGATCTTTTAAATGTTTATTAGTTTAATTTTTAATCCTACAGCCCTTTGTGGCAGATGTGGGCTGAGGCAGCTGCTTCAGGGTACAGTGCAGTATCACAGCACATACTGGGATGGGCAAGAGGAGACAGGGAGAAGCCAAACCCAGTTGCAGTTATCCAGGATCTAGAGGCAGACAAAACAGTTATTTAAAGAGGGAATTGCCAAAGAATGCACAAAGAGCAGGGAATTCCTGCAGACATGAGCAGTTTAGGCCTTAATTCTGAAAAATCCTCTTGTCCCTATGTCGTGCCTGTTTACTTTCATTCCTGGGTTGGTACCACAGCTAATTGCACCAAATGTCTTATTTCTTACCATCCGCCAGCTTTCCCTAGAGCTTTGTCTGCCAAATGTCAACTGCATCTCATCTAGCTGAGATCAAGGTACTCCACGAACAAGCTCCTAATACAAAGTTCTTATGCTGCATTTTCTGAGGATTGTGTTCATTGTGCTCTCAATTAAAAAAATAAATTTACTTTGCTGGTCTTTGCACCCCCTCTTAGTGCTTGTTTTTCACCAGCACTCATGCAACTGAATTTTACATCTGGGAATTCAGAATATGTTAAAAGAGCTGGAACATCATTCTTACTCCTTCTCTGCTTGAGCACCAGCATAGAAGCAGTTTAAATGAACCAGACAAGAATCAAAACACAAGTTTCAAACTCAGTTTCATATCCAGACATATAAGTATTCTGTGAATGGCAAAAATATAAAACACAATGCTGAGATGGTAAATCTTGGTGTGGCTACATTTTTTTAAGAAGGGTGTTTTAGGGAATGTCTGTTAAGTGCCAAAAAAAAAGGAAAGAGGGAAAAAAAAGAAAAATATTTACTGTTATATAAAATTTCCCAGTCATTCTTGTCTGCTACTGCTCCTGCAAGGTTTCCCTGGTGCTGGCTTCATTAGGAAAGCTGGTAGCCAGGGACTTGGGTACTCAGTAAATTAGAAAATGGGAATAAACACCCTACAAACCGGGAGTCCTGAGGTTAGCTATATGGCACAGACTGAGTTCTAATAAATAAGCTTTTGTAGAATATAAAAACTGAATATACATAATTATATACATATGTAGTTACACACACACATATATATATGTATAGGAAAAATTAATAACTAACTTTGAACAGCAACTAACAAGGCACCTGTTTCTCCAGGCACCTCACACTCAATGGACACAAAATCGAGTTTTAAACACTGAACTGGGAACAACTCAATTTTGTTCATTCTTTGGAGGATTCAACAGCTACCTTTGTACTGAAAAGCTGCATCTCTCCACAACTACTGGGAATGCACCAGACTATGGCTGTCAGACAACCTGGGCAAGTGAAGCCACCTGCCCCTGACAACCAGCAGCCTTCTGGTGATGAGTTGAGCCTACACCTCATGAGGAGCTGCAAGGTTAAGCAATGGCTAAACAACAGATGACATGAACATCTAAATAAAGGGATAAATCCCTCAGGATATAGGCTCCTTTCTTTTTTTGTTTTCCTTTCCTTTCTTGTTGGGGTAGGGGATGAATGCTTCTATTTGCACACCACCCAAAACAAGGCTCAAGAGCATGAACACCAACCCTTTTAAACCTCTCCGTAGAGTCACTGCTCCTCCACTCAGGAAAATGGAAAATAAAACTACCCATCTCTCTTTCTGCTCTGGAAACAGGCAAAGAGAGATAAGCATGATTTTGCCTGCAGTCAAGAACCAGCACAGCTGCTGCACTTCAGACCATGGGCTGCCTCACAAATAGAGCTTGGTGGAGAGACTTTTGGGGAAGAGAGGTTGTGGGGGTCTCCTCCTTGTTGTACTGGGCTATAGTTGGCACTTAACAATGTTGGTTGTTGTCTTGCAACAGCTGAAGTGGATTTTTTTGCTTTTCACCCATCCAGTATTGCTTTTAAAAACAAACGTGCTGAGGTTTCTAGAGAAATAGTTACTGTTATTTTTTAAATGTATCTAAGGCCATAGTGTGGTGATTGCATGCCAGCCTCCCCCAGACACTGGTCACACTCTCCCCTTGCCCTCCCCAGTATCATAACATGCTGTGTGCAACAAGCTGCTTGCTCCAAAGGAGGTAATTCATTTCCAAGAGGCATATTTGTAGGAGAAAAATGCTTTGAGGGTGTTGGCTGTGGCTCTGTGTGACCTGCATTGGGGATGAAGTAGAAACCTCAACATTGCAGACATACCCAGGGTCATGTTCACAAGGGTAGCAGTGGGGGAAGGATGTGAGCAGAGCATGAGCAGCTCTCTTGCGTCATGTGAAAATAAACTCTAATAGCAATTAAGGGAAAGGAGTAGGAAATTAATAAGGCAGTAAAGATTTTTCAAAATTGGTCACAAACCATTAGTTTATCCCTTGAAAATCTTAGTTGCAAGGATTCTCTCATCCCTTTGTCCCCCTATCTCTTTCAATAATCATCCTTCTTCATGCAAATATAGATGGAAAGCGGGGAACAGTGAAAGGTTAAAATGTAAGCAGGCTATCTTTCATCAACATGGTAATTTTGCTGCTTGGCTCAATGCCAAGCGCTTACTGCAGCCACTAGCTGCCATTCCAACATGAGTGAAAGGATCTTTAATAAGAGTGTAAATAAAAGCCAGGCTGAGAAATGAGTTTTCCATCCCAGCAATCACTGGCCTAACCTCGGCTGTAAATAGTCTCTCAGAGCAGCACAGATGGAGTACCAGCACCTGGGGATCAAGGCAATCTCTGCACAGTGCAATTTAAACAGCTGGGTACAATTGAAACACGAATTAGCAGGGATAGACAGAGGGATTCCATTTTGTGTGCTAGGTAAAAACAAATAATTCAGTCCTTTTTCCCCTTTTTAAAAAAAGGTGGTGTTTTGGGGGAGAACTTTTGACATGATCTTGTGGGAGGTGGTCATTGTGGCAGCTGTTAGATTAATTTAACCATGAGAATTTCCCACAAGGTGCTGTAAAAACAGAGCCCTAATTTATGATCATTGATTTAACAGCTCGAAAGTGATTTATCTGACCTCAGTAAAGATAGCGAGGACACCAGAAGAATGATCGGTCATGCTGGGCTTTGTGTGGCTGTGATTGGCCTTATTAATTTAGAGCAGAAGGTCTGTTTCAACGTCTTATTGAGACAGTCAAAGGCAGTTGGCAACTGAACCATTTTAAATACTTTTTTTTTTTAAGCATTACTAATGCTGCTAAGAACTAAGAATTTATTCCACATGGAAAATATTCTCATTAGTTAAGAAATGGTAAGGCTTCATTTAGAACTATACAGAAACAGACGTCTGGTCTTGGATTTGCAAGTTGTTTTTTCTTAAGTAATTGTTTTTCTGTTGTTGGGAATCTAAAGCACACTGTGAAATGGAATTGTTAAGCATTACAATAAATGAGAAATAGCTTTGCAAGAGATAAAAGAGGATGGCACAAGGGATTGCTGGCTCTTGCTCTTTTTAAGGGTAGATTTCAGAAACACCCAAACGCTTCACATATTTTACTATTTTTGTCATTCAGTCCTCTTTATGGAAGTTACAGGGCTTATCTGTTGACAAGTAAAAGTATCTAGGTTTTATTTCTGAAGAATCTGCTTTCGGTTAAAATGGGTGCAGCATCCACTACTGAAATGTCACAACTGAGTGATAGAATTTCTTCACACAAATAAGAAGTGGAAGGATGAAAGGCAAAGGGAAAGGTGACTACTCTCTCTCTCCAGAAAGAACAACTGTTTTTAAGAGGAGCATGAAATGAAATTCAAGTGCTTTAAAAGTTTACCTGAACTAGAAAATTTGAGTACAGAATAAAGTGTGTTTGCACAAGTGTGTGCACCTGCACAAAATTCACCCAAGAGTTGTGTGATTAGGAGCACTAACCAGGAAAATGGGCTGGAAACAGTTCTTACCAATTTCTCTTACCACCTGGACTGACGTGTGGTGGGGTTAAATGTCACTGATTTGTATGGCTCTGCATTTCATTCACCACTGGATCATGCCCAGCTTTAAAGCCCATCTACAAAGATCTCAGTAATCATCTTTTCAAGGTGGGAGACAGAAATGCTGCAGGTTGGGATTTCATCCATAGGGGAGGAATGCTTGCAGTCATTTTGCTGTGCTGGTGACATCTTGACCTGAAACTAAGATAGTCCACTTAATCTCCATACAAAAGGGGAAAAAACAGAAAACAATATTTCAGCCCTTCAAAATAATATTCGAAATAATAACAGTAATTTCAGGAAGTGAAAAGACTTGGACAATAGAATAAATTATGATGTATGTAAAGCTTCCACAAAAATCTCATACACATTGTCAAGAGATTGAAGAATAAATGCACAAACAGCTATAAATCTCACTGGAAAGTTTGAGGGACCAGTGGTACCTGTAAAACCAATCCTCAAATCCCATACAAATAAAACAAAGCTGAAGCCCATGTTAGCAGCCTGAAGAATACAGAAAGCCTGAGCATCTTCTTCCCATCTTCTTGTGTTGCCATCAGTCTTGTGCTGTTCCCTATAGCACACTATAGAGACTTTAGTAGAGTTTTATAAATTATGTGCAGTTTTACTTTGCCTAAATTCAAAATTACAGGGAAAAAATTAATCAATGAGTAGCACACTAAAATGTTTCCACACACTGTTTTTACCTGTGACAAAGGTCTCCTAAAAAATAAAATAAACCTTGAGAGCACTGACCTGCATCTTTGTTCTTCCCAAAATAATGCTAGGTATTTCTTCCCTCTTAAATCCCATTCTGGATGGGTTCAAATCTGCTTCTGGAAAATTACAAATAAGCATCCTCAACAGCACAGATGTCACAAACACTTTGGAAGAAATGACTGCTTCTTAGCAAATGATTTGCATTTTTTTTTCCTATCCCTTAATTTACCACAGACTTATTCTAACCCTTGACACGATGGCACACACAGATGTAAATGAATCTCACAGGTTAGTTTAAAAGCACAATTATTTTTCATCACAAAAACAACAACCTAAAAGACATTCTCTTTTAGGGGCTAGAGTCCACATGACATCCTGGAGTACTGTTCATCTCAGACTTCTCTTGTTTAATATTCTTAAGGAATGCTTAATTGGCATCTCAGGATCTAATCTATGGTGTGACTTGTTTACTGCTGAAGCACTAGTAGTACAGGACTAGAATCTAGAATATACAGATTCATTTGGTTGGGTTTGGTTTTTGGGGTTTTTTTGGTTAAGAAAAAAATCTCAGTTACCACATTCACAAAAATATTCCTGCTTAACAAGAGACAGACAATGTGACAGGACTGAACCTTTGAAAAAAATGTTAATAACTGATGAGCTCTACGAGTTGCTCTTTTACACATCGTCCTCCTTCATTTCTTTGAACTTCTAAGAACTATTTTCATGAAAAGGTGTCTTTAATTACTTCAAGAGCAATCTGCAGACAAATATGCTTAAGTGCCAATGTGTTTACCATTAAGACACGGAAAGAGATATTCCCTTCCTTTGATGCTACTTGACCTCCCCAGCTCTGGATCAACCCACTCCCACTCCTGCTTATGGTCCCAACAACAAAGACCAGAAGCAGACTTTTCTTGGAAAACACTAGAAGGAAATCACTGACTGCCCAAGGCTGCGATTAAAGCCACTCTTATATAGTTGCATACAAAACACTACAAAAACTGGTGTTGCAAGTCTCTTAAAAGTAGCCACAGGTTAGGAAAGGACACTGCTTGGGGGTTTGCTGGGCTCGGATTATGTAGCATGACCAGGAAAAGCCTGGTTCTGCCTAAGGAGTGCACAGCACAAACAGAACAGGCTTCAGGAGCACCTCTCTGCAATCCTCCAGTCAAAACACCACATATCTTACTGCTAAGTATCCTGCCCACAGAAATGCATGACCTACACGTGAGAATTAAAATCACAAGCTAAAAGCACTGCATGCAGTGACGTGTGGAGGAGCACGGGCACGAGGAAGCGTTTGCAGTGAGGAAGCGGCGTGCGCGCTTGGTGACACCCTCCACTGTGGGCACACAAGCCCCGGCGTGAGCCCACCCAACACCGCAGGGGCACAGGCAGAGGTGCAGGAAAATGCCACCGTGGGAGACCAGCCACCACCATGGGGGCAGAGCACCAGCAGCAGAGGAGCCACAGAAACCCAAAACAAATCTGCCTGGGACAGCAGGTTGGGGGTGCGCTGCTCTGTGTATGAAGGTCTACAGCTAACTCTGGCAGCTGAAGTGAACATTGTGCTCACATTCGCTTCAATGCTAAGAAAACTGCTGGACAGAAGCTCATGGAACTGAATTAGGATACCTGTGGGATGGGGCGTTGTTAGTTTATGTTTAACATTACTTGAGATCTCCTGGAGAAAGGATCAGGCCCAGTAACTTCCATCCTGATTGGGTCTTCAAAAAAAAGCTGTTAATTATCAGTCACGTGTACAGCATATTGCTTATAAATGCAGAGGTAAGAGAAAGCCTCCAAGTAGAGTTTTAATGTTGCAGGACCTTTAGGAAAGTCCTTTGTGAAGCTGCATTTTGCTCCCATACTGGCAACTTTGTTGCCATCCATAGACCTATGAGAGGAGGGGGCAGCAGAAGTTTTGCTAGAGAGAGTATAAATCATCAGTTGCTCGTGTGCAAATGCATGACGCTGCAGTACACAACTGGCTGGGGATTAGCAATGTGAGGGTTTGTGAGGTCAAAGATGTATGATCAACCTTGCTTATCTTTAGGTTAAAGGTGCTGACTCCACCTCATATGCAAAGAACTGTATGTTGGATTACAGCTATTACTGACAGGTGTAAAAGTGGTACAGAACATATGAGTTATGCATAAAAACAGTCTTGTAGATGAGAAGAAGGAAATGGAATGTATTTGTGTAACAGAAAAATGCTGAATACTGTATTTCCTGCTCTCAGCCTCCTTCCTATGGAAAGGAATTGCTAATTATTGCTAATTGCTCATTATCATCAGTGGTAAATACAGTCAGAGTTATTTAACTTAAATTTCAGCCTTTAGTGGAAACATGTTTCATCTGTACTGTTACTATTGCTACCATCATTGCATTCATAGTCATTTCTTGTGGCTGGTGTTGGGTCACCTTCTGTCATCTGTACTGATGGGCACACGTAGACAAGCAGGCTTCCAAGAAATTACTCAGAAGAATAAAATTTGCGAAGTCATAACTTCAAAATAATTACCCTATGTTCTTAAAAATTGCACTTCATGAAAGAACCGCCATGTAACAGTCTCGTTCTCAACGCATTCTCTTTTCTCCTAACAGCAGAACTTCCATTTTTAAAATAGACTGTTTGAATATATGTTGATCATGCACCACTGCTGAGAAACCCTATGCTAGTTTTTAGCACACTTTCTGTAGATACTTACTCAGCGGGGGATGAGCAGTAGTCCTTTAAAACTGGGACCAGGAATGATTCATGTATGTACGCCATTAGTTTAGCAAAGTTCTAGAGTTTCTTGTATTTTTCTTACACTGCTATTTCCTCTGGAGTTGTGCCTACAGGATGATTTCTCATGTGGACTGATGAGATTGAGCTCTTACAGCCTTTCCACTAGCAAGCTCTCTTTACAGAGCTGTTTAGATAGATAAAGGCATAATTTTTTCAGAAACTTAACTTTTCTTATTTTTCTTCCTGTCAGTTAAATCTGGATGAAATATGCCAATGAATTCAAGGAAAGATTAGCAGGTATTGGCACAATCACATAAACTTTGTTTTCTTAAAAAGTCAGGTTAAAAGTGTTCAGCCATAGCAAAGTAATTGGTTAAAAAGGCAAGTGAAATTATGTTATAAAGCAGAACAAGCTTCTGAGTAAGAAAGAACAACAAAGAAGAGTGTGGCCATGGATTTATTTTATCTTTCTGTTTCAAGAGACATGGGGAAGGCTGAAATGCTTAAAAACTACCCAGCTGCAATGTTAAGCGTGTAACAGTGGCATGACACTACAAAATGGCAGTTAACAAAAAGAAGTTGTCATAAGACAGAATCATGAGAAACAGTTAAAGACCATCTTGATAAACATTTAGGACCATACAATAAGAGGGGCTCTTGGAAACCCGTATTTTATTCCTCAATGGTTTTACAACTGTCTCACATAAACCTTCTCATGTGTGGGGTTTTTTTGTCCCAGCAGTCTGTCTAGGATGACTGTTGGTCTAACAGCACTCTGTGTCTTTCTCCCCACCATACTCTGTGATGAGCCTTCATATCCTATGCTCTTCCATGTGTTCATGTAGTCATGGTTTGTACATAAATGTAGCTCTCTCTCAACTTTATTGCCCACTGCATGGGTCTAAACTGAATCTCAGAAAGTATCCATAATACCAGAATACCCATTATGGAAGATTCTTTTTCTGTACTGTTCTCAATAATCCATTGATCTCAGCACCAACTCTTGAGTCATCTGTTATCATCGCACTTTTACCCTTCCTTCTTCAGGAAAAGGGAAAACTCCACTGGAAGTTTCTAGGAAATCTGTACACTTCTGTTCACTGGATCATTTTAAGTTTCAGATCAAAATCTTTAATTCTTATCTTAGAAAACATGCTTCCAGATTCATTATAATGACGGCCTACCCATTTTTCTTAAGAAAGGTGTACCAGTTACATCATGTCTTGGGAATGGACACAACTAAGCCAGCTGACCCAAACTGACCAAAGAGATATTTCATACCCTACGTTGGCTCAGTTATAAAAACTGAGAAAATGAGCAGGAAGGGCGGCATTCATTATTCACAATGGTTACCTTTCAGGGCAACTGCTACATGCACTGAAGCCCTGGTTCCTGGGAAGGGCCAGACATTGCTTGCTGATGGGAAATAGAGAATAAAAATACATTTTTTTTCTCTTTGCTTGTGTACACACAACCTTTCGCTTTTGCTTTATTAGACTGTCAACCTACAAGTTGTTTTCCATCTTATTCTCTCCCCTGTCCAGGTGAGAAGGGGGAGTGAGAGAGTGACTTGGTGGACACCAGGCATCCAGCCAAGGTTTACCCACCACAGAGAAGTAAAGAAAATAGCAATATTTAACTGCAATTACCCACCATCTTTTCTACATAACCAGATTAGGTAAGGTCAGAGAGCTTTGAGAAAGGGCAAGTACATAAACTACTTCAAAATGCATGTTGAAGTGTTTACAGTTTAGCATTTCTTATGAAATACTAAGCTTGCTGCCAGAGTTTCAAGCACCAGTAGGACAATAATTAAGTAATAATCAACTTGGTCATCAGAACTCAAGTGCAACTAACTAAACTTTCTTTCTTTGAAGGGTAAAAACTTTAAGAGAGAGAAGAAAACACTGCTACTAGTATAAACTGGAAGAAGATCTAGAAATGTGTTCTACTAGAACCCATTCCTACAACACACTTCTCTATGTAGTCACTAACAACTGGAGGAGGAGATTTTTACCAGCATTATTTGAAAAACAAAACAATAAAAGTCTAGTCACTATAAACTCAATACCATGTTGATAAACAATCACAGAATTATCTAGGTTGGAAGAGACCTATAACATCGTCAAGTCCAGCCTTTGACAGATCACCACCCTGTCAACTAGACCATAGCACTAAGTGCCACATCCAGTCATTTCTAGAACACTTCCAGGTATGGTGACTCAAATCACTTCCCTGGGCAGTCTGTTTCAATGCTTAATGACCCTTTCCATGAAGAAATTCTTCCCAATGTCCAACCTGAACCTCCCCTGGCACAGCTTGAGGCTATCTCCTCTCTTTCTGTCATTTGTCACCTGGGAGAAGAGGCTGACCCACCTGGCTCCTGTCTGGCAGTTTTTGAGTGATAAGGTCACCCCTGAGCCTCCTTTTCTCCAGGCTAAACATCCCCAGTTCTGTCAGCTGCTCCTCATCAGACTTGTGCTCCAGCCCCTTCACCAGCCCTTCACCAGAGAGAGCCCTTCTGTGGACTCGCTCCAGCCCCTCAATGTCCTTCTTGTAGTGAGGGGCCAGAACTGGACACAGCACTTGAGGTGTGGCCTCACCAGTGCCAAGTACAGAGGGACAGTTACTGCCCTGGTCCTGCTGGCCACACGATTGCTGATACAAGCCCAGATGCCACTGGCCTTTTTGGCCACCTTGGCACATGCCGGCTCATGTTCAGCTGCCTATTGACCAGCATTCCCAGGTCCTTTTCCACTCAGCAGCTTTCCAGCCTGTCTTCCCCCAGCCTGTAGCACTGCATGGAGTCATCGTAACAAAAGAAGTCACCCTAAACAAACAAAACATCATGAGGATGTGAAGTCTTCTTCTGATAGGAAGGAGAAACCAAATTCAGAAAAGAAAGAAGGGGTTAAATTATAAGAACACTGAATCAGGAGATATATTTTATGTTCATTACATGGTAAGGTTATACTGTTCCAACAAAAATAAACCCCATATATTTTATGCAAGACAAATTAGGTCATTAGTTTATGTTTGAAACTGGTTTGATTTCAGTCACAGGCCTAGGATTCTCTCTAGTACAGTGTATTTTTGGGAAAAGCTAACGAAAATGGTCACATGGGAATGGTCAAAATAATTAAAAAGAAAATAAAAGGAAAAAAAGGTCTGTCAGGCAAAGGTGTGAAAAAGTGCCTGAATAGATGCATTCATTTTAAGAAAATTATTTTCCACATGTATGTAAAGATCTGTCCTTTTTTCAAACTGCTAAATCACTTGAGGGAGAATGGAAGTTACTTTTTAAATGCAAAAAGAAAAAAAGCAGCCAAAATGGAAACTCAGTAAAGAAGTGGAATTATTGCTGGAGAAAATGATCATACTTTCATCTTAAATTTGTGCAGCTCTTAAGGACCTGCTTATTTACATACTTCTTGATATAAAATAGCATGTTCTTACATGAAGCAGCAGGGACTATCAAGTCAAAGAGTGTAAGAACTCCAATTTCTTTACATCATTTGCAAATATCAACACAAATAAAATAATTCACCCATCCTGCAGTTTGCCAAATTCAGGCTAGAGTAGATAAAAAAAAAAAAAGGAGGTGAGAGTGGGAGAAAATAAAAATACATGTGTTGCTTTTCCAACAGTTCCTTCTTTTCTTTTGTAGATACCAAGAACAGGCATTTCTGATAACCTCGGCATGACAGTGAGATAGAGAAGATTGTTTGCTCCTTCACCTTTTTCCTGTAGCTTTTAAGACAAGCCGAGCTTTGCAGGCTCTTAGTAGAAATACAAAGGCAGCTGAACAAGTTTTATTATACAGCAACACACCTGAACTACAAACAGGAAACTATGTTCTGTGTCAGGTTCAGTATCAGGTTTCAGAATACTGCCTAACAATGCAGCGAACGTGCCAGTCTGTGGTTTCGGTGACAATACCACGGCAGGTGGCTGCAGACTCCTCACATGAATACATCCAGGTTTCACAGAAACCTGTCATGTTTCACAGAAACCTAGTCATTTTTGGCATAGCTGCAGAGTACTTCCAAACCACCAGACCCATCTGTGTACCACTGTGTTTGAGTCCCTGGTCTCTCACTGCTTCCCCAAGTTCACTTTGGGCAGCTGAAAAAATCTCAATCTATGTTTCCTGAAAAATTCTCTAAACAGCTCCTTTCAAGTGTTGAAAAAGGCTGATATTAGGTTTAGCTGGTTATCCTAACATAGGAGTGTCCTTGGAGAGGAAGAGCAATTTCTGAGCACTAGCTTAAGAGAAAAATCTGTTGGCACAAACACAGACACTTAAAATTAAATGTACCATTCCTGTATAAAAGAAGGAGGAATCTAAGGAAATTAGCCTTTATCACGGCTTTTCTGATTTTTTTAAATTGAAAAGCAGACCATTATGTAGATTGATCTAATGGCCCGGGTTAAATGATAGTTTCTTGCCGCAACAGCTGCTCAGATGCTTCCATAAATAGAGCATATGACCTGTATTACTTCAAAGGAATACTGACCATACTGGCAGTGGATCTATCAATTCCCCAGTTGCCTTCTACAGCCAAAAAAGACATACATGGAAGATCCACTGCTGAATGAAGATCCATATTCAATAATATGGAAAACAAAACCTGCTGGAATTAAGGTGAGAACAAAGAAAAGGGAAGTGTAGAGAGAAGACTAACCTTCCTGAAGCAGAGAACTCGAGTTTGTTTGAGGCGGGTTTTTTTGCAGCTGTACTTGAATAAGCACCCCAAGAGAAGCAATGTGCTATTCACAACCAGAGCCGATGAGGACAGCAAAGGAAGCAAAGCTTCAGTGAAAGCAAAGGAAGTATTCTGTTACAGCCATGCCAAGACACTAAAATGATTGTAACCTACTTGCCAACGCAGTCCCACTGACAAGCTTTAACCCACAGCATGGAAATTCTCCATTTATAAGCAGCATTTTTAAATTGCAACACCAACAAGTATTTACTAGGTATTTGCCACTGATTGCTAAACACCCCCCCCCAAACAACAAACAACCAAAAAACCCAAAACAACAACAACAAAACCAACCAACTAAACTAACAAAATCAACAACAATAAAAAGTTCTACCTACAGTCCAATCAGCAGTGCAGATTGTGACTTGTGGAGATTTTCTTATTAGCCCTTTTCCTTTAAGATGACAGCATAACACCTCCTGAGTCTGTTCACACTCCAGCATATAAAGCCAGGCAAAAAGAGCTGCAGGGCTGTGAAAAAAAGCACAAGAGGAGTGCCTTTCAGCGTCAGCCACTGCTCCTCACCCTTCCCAGCTACAGCAGTAGCTATGTTTCCTTTTGGCTAAGTTTGCAGCAGCTGATCAAGCACGGCAGAGAGTAGGCTTCTCTCACTATCACCCTACCGGCAAACCTGGGTTTTCGCGACAGGGAGAGGAAAATGAATTCAGCAGCTGCTCAAGGAAGGACTAGAACATCTCTCTTTTTACAGGTTAGGATGGGCAGACACTGCTACAGCTACAAGGAAGAGACCTAAGGACCCTGGGCTTCTGTTGACAAAGCTATGGGCTGGGTGCTGTTCCCAGTGGGAGGGCAGAAGGATGTCCAGATGCAGGGAAGGAAGACAGGATCCAGAAGTGGGTTTGGTGGTTGGATAGCTCTGAGCACATTCCATGACCAACATACCTGTCAGATGCATTTAGATGACCATGAGAGAGCTATGTCCAGCAGAAGGACAACACTAAAGATGACTCAAAGTCATTACAGAAAGAAGCAACTCATTCTAAGGGCCAAAATAATGTCTCTAAGCTAGAGACGACTTGTGAACCACCAGGAACATAAGTTTAAGCATGATTTCTAGGAATGGTGAAGGCAGAGGGATGTGAAGCCAAGGAAACACTAGTGACAGGCATGGAATAACTGTATTTCATAGAGGAAACAGTGGCGTATAATACTGCAGAAGTGCATTGTTCACGATTTCCCATCGCCCACCNGGAAGAGAGAAAGGAAATCACTGACTTTGAATACTCAATTAATAGCCATAGGCATTCTGCAGATTTTTATTCCACAGGAAGAAGAGAAGAACCATAACCACAGTCATTGACTCTTTTGGACTCAATGGAGCTGAGGACTTTAACTACAGTAAGGATGGTAGGATTACCACCTCCTAAAAAAGAGAAGTCCAGGACCCAGACTGCCAAGTAGGAGTTGACTGTTTGAAGACCAGGCTTTGAAATCATTGCAGGAGCTTATCCATTAAGCAGCCATGGAGTCTGATGCTGAAGACAGTCTCAGGTAATGTTCCGGCCTAATGGTATCGCTGTTGTCACTTGCTCTATACAACAGCCTTATAACTTTTTCAGATGTCAAACATCAAACATGGGTCAGTGTGCATTGTTTAAAGACACAGTTATTGAGAGCTATAGCATGCTTCAATTCTACCACTTTTCCCAGTCAATTGTTCAAAGGTTTAATCACTCCTACAACTCAAACTGTAGAAATTAATGGCATAAGATAGAGCTGCATTTTCTGTGACTCTATATATTATTAAAAGCTGCCCACAATCTTTGATATATATAAGTGCTATATTACCTTCCATCCTGTTCTTTGATCTGCTGACTACATATATCTTGACAGTTTTTTCCCCAAACACTTCATATTTTGAATTCTCTCCAATAGACCCATTTTCTTTCTGAATTAAGATGATATGTTTATCAATATACAATAATCAAGTGTTGCATACTGGGGAAATCACTTTGTTCAGCTTGATAGCTTTCTTTCTGTACAATGAAGCTGTGTTACGTAAGTCCACTTCAAGAGGACTACGCCAGCCCCTTTTCTATACCTTTGCTTAATGAGATACAGTCCCTGTGGTGACTACCTTGGTTCTTGTGTATTGTCAAAATCAGTGCCAAGGAGTTAACATGAGGCTGCCTTGCACTGCATGAAATGTCAAAGTTATGCACCCAGAATTTCATCCTGCTTACTTCCATTGCAGACTACCATACCAGAAATATGCAAGTGCTTTATAAAGAATGTGGGGGAGGCAGTACTAGTCCTACCCAGTTGAAGTATTTGAAGGGTAACCTAAATCTTCAGTTGTATCCCTTTCCCATTATTTTAGATACACAAAATATAGAACAGAAATAACACTCCTGTTTTCACAGTCTTCACAAACCAAAATGTTGGTAATAGTGTTAATGGTATTTTTAGGGATGGGAAACCAAATTGAAATAGCTTAGAGATTCACAGTGTGAAGCCAAAAGGGATGTATAAACATAACAAGAGAGAGGGGGAGGAAAAAAACCTGAATACTAAACAAGCAAGAAAGTGCCATTTGGTCTTACTAGGTTCTCCCATACCAGCCACTATTAATGAAAAGGTGTCATCTTTCAGTCACTTCAAGCTCTACCAAAACTATGGTAACATCAAAGGCACTGCTTTGTACCTGGTCACAAGGTTGCAGAAGGCAAGTTTTTGGCTAACTAAATGAAACTTGATTAGCATAAAGGAAAAAATCAGAAGACTAGAAAAGAAAGAGAGAGAAACAAAAGCACAAAGGGGCAAAAGGAGTGAAGTGGTATTTTGAATAATGTCTGGGAGTAGCTCAGTCAGTAAAGACGGCAAAATCACCTCAGTCCTTGCAACCTTGGCTTAGTCTGAGAACTTTGGGATTTTAAAGCATCATGATTGTACCCTGAAGTGTGGTGACCCACACTGGTGTTGACTTTGAAGGTAAAAGCTGCACATCTTTTTACTTAATCAACAAATTCCAAAGGAGATGAAAGGAGGGGAAGCCCTCCTCTTCTACCATTTAGGCTTAATTTCAAAACACTGGGTCCACTGCAATAATTTTCCTGTCAAACACTCCTATTATCCATCAGATATAATCTCAGTATGTTCTTTAAACCTGCAGGAATTTTTGACTGAATTAATTCTATTTTTATCTTCTTCCTGACGTTTACAAATAATTTTATATAACAGACCAAGAGTTGCCATCTGTTACCTTAAACTACTTTTAGGTCTCTGTACAACACATCCTGCAGATGTAGCCTACTTTTTTTGCTAGTATATATGGTACTTCATGGTTGACAGAGTTAAATATGTTGGACTGTGACTAAGGAAACAATTTGGATTGCTTTGTAACAGTAAATGCTCCATGTGTACTGTCCCATCAATCACTCTGTCATCTGCAGTTGTCATTATGGATGGTATTTTGCCTTCCTGAGTATTGATAACTGGAATGAACAATACTGGCATCCATATACAGAACTGCAAATTTTAGCCTTGAGTAAACTGCCAGAATAAGAGTGCCAGAGTAGATGGGCCTTGAGAAGCAGCCCTGTGCACAGCTCAGTTCCAGTGGTTCAGTCTCTGCTGGTTGTTGACAGTGGGTCCTGCTGCTCCACAGCTGCCTGCATCCCCTCCTGCCACTCCAGTCAATAGGAGGCTGTGGAGGGTACCACAAAGACCTCAGAATTACCATAAAGGATTTTCTGGGCAAATGCCAAGTCCATCCTTGGCATGACCAGAGCCATCTGGGCAGCATTACACATGATCATCATGACCAGCTGAGCCACCTGCATTAGGGCTTCCTGACACCGAAAGTCCTAACGGCACCTGAACTGTTCACACACCGCCTCCAGATTCAGCTTCAGCTAGCTGCAGCTCATGTGGTGACTGTTGGAGGTTGTCAGGAGCCATGAGATATCCTAAGCATTCCACCATCAAGCTGCTACAACAGCAGGGCCATAGGTAGCGTAAGACTGGGAAAGGGAGAGGAGAACTTATTACATAAATATTTAAGCACCTATGCTCCCACTAGACTGGGCACTGATAATTTTGTGCTTTGATTAGCATCACTACTATTTATTTACTTTCTTCAAGCCTTGTACTTCCTTGCATTATCAGACCATTTTTACTTTTCAACTATTAAAAAGGATTGGCAAGGTTAAGCACTTGCTTCCTCTGCCATCCTTCCCTATTTTCTTTTCTGCTCTGACCTATAACCATGTACTAATGTAGCAAAGGCAGTAGCTGGGTACAGGATGCATGACAGATCATGTATGACATCAGGCACTAACATGATGAGAAAGCAATCTTTCAGGTGCTGGAAAGAAGAAAGACATTCATGAGGCTGGGGAGTAGTGGAAAAGTCAGTCACAAGGGAGGGAAGAAACCTGAGGGACCTGGAAAATAATGGCATCTTAGCTGGTAGACTGGCACACCTATAAACATTTAATGTGTATAGCAGTGCTAGCTCTCACTTGATACCAGTTCAGACCTACCTTCCTCCAGGCATTCTAGCCAAACCTACATGAGGTTATACGAAAGTAACCTACTGCATCCTTGCTGACAGAAGCATTTCTTGGGTCCATATGCAGGTTTTGCAGCATGAAAGGCCACTATGATACTGATGGCACCAGCAATGAGCCTAGCTCAAATGATTACTATTTCACCACCACACAGTATCTCTAGGCTGCCAAATTTCAGCACGACTGAAATCACTGTGTAAATCAGATAGGGTTACATGACCCAGCAGCACAAGACAGATATGGACCGTGACAATGCATGTGTGCATCCTGATAGCAATTATCACCTTGGGAAAGAAGACCTCAGAAAGCACAGATACTACATATCCAGTACAGCCCACTGTCTACATAGATACTGGCTCCTAATGAGGTAAGCAGGTAGGTAAGTGGAGGTAAGGAAGTGATTTATTTTCTACTTAGCCTGAGAACTGCAGAAGAAACATCATGCAGTAAGTTTTTGCATCATCAGGATACAATCCGCCCAGTAACAGATTCAGACATCAGATTTACCCATTGTAAAGTAATTGTCCACTCCACCAGCTGATCAGAACTGGGTGCAGCAAGGCTCATATAATCATAGAATATCCTGAGTTGGAAAGAACCTATTAGGATCACTGAGCCCAACTCCTGGGCCTGCACAGGACACCCCAAGAATCACACCATGTGCCTGAGGGCATTGTCCGAATGCTTCTTGAATTCCGTCAGGCTTGGTGTTGTGACCACTTCCCTGGGGAACCTGTTCCAGTGCCCAACCACCCTCTGGGTGAAGAACCTTTTTCTAATATCCAATCTAAACCTCCTCTGACAACACCACTTCAGGCCATTTCCCTGGGTCCTGTCACTGGTCACCACAGAGATCAGTGCCCACCCTTCTCCTCACAAGGAAGCTGTAGACTGCAACAAGGTCTTCCCTCAGTCTCCTCTTCTCCAGGCCACTTCTCCTACAGCTTCTCTTCTAGACCCTTCACCATCTTTCTAGCCCTCCTCTGGAGTCTCCATAGAGGGTAGTTGTCCGCTTGACATGTACTGATGTAGTTGGGAAAGTGACAGCTCTTCACCTACAACCGTGAAAACGGGCCTACAAAACAGCAAGGAAGCTTGGGGTGCACAAGAATTTAGGAGGAGGTACAGCCTGGACAAATAACCCCAAGTGACCTAAGGGATATTCTGTTCCCTATGGCACCACCTCAGTATATAAAGCTGGGGGAAGAATGAGGATGGAGCAATGGTGTTTGCCTTCCCAAGCAAACATCAGGCATGTTGGAGCCCTGCTTCCCCGGGGATGGCTGAACACCTGCCTGCATGCAGGAAGTGGTGAATAAATTCCTTGTTTTGCTTTGTTTATACATGGAGCTTTTGCTTTACCTATGAAACTATCTTTTCTCTCAACCCACAAGTTTTCACTTTGACTCTCCTGATTGTCTCCCCACCCCACTGGGGAGAGTGAGTGAGCAGTTGCTGGTGCATAGTTGCCACCTGGGGTTAAACCATGACAGGAAGAACCCCAGGGCTTCATGAACAAGAGTCAGGCTACACCATTTAGCCTGTGTGTTTATTGCACAGACAAAGCATTTCACAGAGGACTGTACTTCGGCCCTACATCTCCCTCAGCTTCTAATACATGTGTTCTAATTAGGAACAGAGAGAACAAAAAGAACACACACCATTAAACATCTACCTCCTTGGCCTCATCTTCTTCCTGGCATAACTCAGGGTTCATCTACAACTCATCTAAAAATCATCCAAGGAAATACACAATAGCAGAATCTATCCCCTCAACACTGGGGGAATGGAAAAACTGATCCAGGTGATGGCTTTCTTACATGAATTAGCACCTATTACATAGATCATTGACACAGCACTATATTTTTCAGAAGGTTCTGAAGGCCCCATGCTCCAATACCAGGAGTGGAAACACCAAAGAGGCTCACAGAAATGTTCCAGGTTTTGAGATCACTTTTGGCTCCTCTGTGCTATTTCTGTTAGGCACCACCACACTTCTCCCTGCATGAAAGATGAACATGTCTGTAGTAGCTGCACACACTGTTTGCTGCCTGATGAATCCCATGGTACTGTACAAAACCACAATGCATGTCAGGTATCATTTTTCTGGACAAGACTGATACAGCTTTCACTTACATCTACTTAAGGAAAAAAGGCACCACTTCATATTTTAAATACTGAAATGTAATTCACTAAGCTTCTAGTAATTAAAACTGAGCATTTTTAGGCTTATTTTAATCTTGCAGAAGCTTCATTCTGGAAGCTCAGCTGGATCAACCTCCCCTTTAAGAGCATGGTGCAGAAACTCTGGCAGTGAACAAGACCCTTCTTAGACTGAAAACTAAGCTTCAGCCTGCAACACAACACCTTGGCAAAAACCACACACACAAAACACACTGATTTTACCAGATACACTAGAAACCAGATTTTAAAAATATGTAGATTTTAAAGCAGCTGAAAATCTGTTGCCTTTTTTTTTTTTAACTTGCCTTCACACCTACTATTTTTCTTTGCAGGTGGCACACAACAGATGCTCTTGCCTTTCTGGTCAAAAGCCTTGGCACCAAAGTAATGTTCCTTCTAGGAACATACACCACAGGTAATATGAGGTCACTGGGCTATCACTTGGAGAGTTCCTATGGTGGTACTTCAGAAGTTAACCAATGGCAAAACTATCCCCTCTTCTCTTCCAATACACACAAACCTCCACAAAGAAGATAGGATAAACAAGACCTCGTCTCATTCAATGCCAGCATTTTTACACCCATTCCTTCATCTCATTTTTGTGGGACAAGGCTGGTTAATTTGAAGACAAAATCCTCACTTCTTGCAAAGGGTGAAATGAGGAATTTGGATATATCACACTAGTTTAACAATGAGATGTTTAAACCAATTTTCAGGGCAGTCAGAAGTACATAATTTCCTTTTAAAACATCAACATTCTTTCAAGTGGCTGAAAAGAGTTGAAGGTACCGTGGAGAGAGTAGAAAATAAGAATAAAGTGATCAGGAACCATGAAGGGTTCTGATAACTAGGTGCCATGGATGCTATTTTCTTAGCTGGCCTAGAATAAGAGACTTCCAGCACTTACGAAAGAATATGCAAGACTGGATTTCTTTTCCATGTGTGTACTGACACACTGGGATCACTAAGTTCTGGATGTAGTTGATCTCATGCACCAACACAGTTCTTTGTTGCAGCCACTGCAAACCTTCACCAGAAGCCTAAAACACGCAGGCAAACTTCAAATGCTGTTACCCAAGAAAATACAGGCAGTTTCGCTTGGGTCGCGGAGGCAAGCAGGCTACACAAACTAGTAAGGTGAGAACTTTAGGTACAAAGGATACAGAGTAACAGCAGAAGTAACCAAACTTGGGAAGAGAAACTGTAAGATCTGGTAAGAGAGCCTTTTCTGCCGGTAAAATCTTGGACAGGGAAAAGAAACAGGAATTCACTTCCAGTCTTCAGACTCGCTTCCCAGAGCAAACATGGCAGCTTTCACTGTGATGTAGCACTTTCCATGTCCAAGGAAACACTCCTGCCCCTTTCCATTAAATGCAGGCCTTTCACTTCAGGGATTCCAGTAGAATCCCAATGCAGGTAACTTTTTCTGTTATATTTCTCCTCAAGTCTAACACCTTCAGTGGCAGGGCACGTGTTCATTTTGGACAGAAGTTCACAAAGCCTATACATTAATATAGCTGAGAGGCTAAAAGACTTAGCTAAAAAGCTCAACTTGCTCAGATGAAAAGACTGACTACTTTCTTAAAAATAAATGTATACATTTGTAAAAATAATGACCCAAAAATATATTAGAAGACTAATATTCAAGACATTCTAGAGAAATGGAATCTGCATATGTAAGACCAGTTTCCCAAACATTCACACTTTTGTTTTGAGTGACACTTCCATTTCTGCTACAGAATCTCTCTACAGGCACATACCATGTGTGTGCGTATATACACATATATATATATATACACACACATATATGTGTGTGTATGTAACAGATACAAAACTTCCTCCAGAAGCAATATTCTAGAACTAATTTCTCTGATTTCACTGAGTAACACTTAAGCACAGGATAGTGGAAGATGCACGTAAACTATTTAAACATAAAGAATGCGGTCCCCTTTCATTTGTGATTACTAAACATTTCCTTATGTTAATTTAGTACTCATTCTTATGGAGAAAGTACCAAATGAAAAGCCACACATAATTTATTTAATGCACTGAAGCATTTTAAGTAAGTGCTTATGTATTTAGAGATGTAATTGTCTAGAAACTGGCATTTCCTCTTTACTGTCTCAAGCTGCTTCACAGTGTAAAGCAGGAGGTCTCAGTCATTATTATGTGCGTGGTCCACGACCTAATAAAGTAAAAGGCCCAAGCCAGCCCCCAGTGAAGACAAGTTCTCAAATATGAATTTTGCTAGCATGGGAACACAGCACTCTCCTTGGTGACAGAGAGGGCAACTGCACCCTGCAGGGAAGCAACTATCTTGGATCTAAGATTTTAGGTTGATGCATGCCAGTATCTTTAGAAGCAGCATTGACAGACAGTAGCTGGAGGGGTGAGCAGCTGGTGACTGCTCTTCACAAAATAGGTAAGACAATAGCACAAAAAGACATCAAACCAGGGAATAAGAGCATCTAAAGCTTAATCGACTATGCTGTGAATCTCAATGCATTTTTATTATTCCATGAGTCAAAAGAAGTGCTCAGAAAAGCTACAGACAAACATTTCTTGCAGTACTTTCTCACCCAGCACAGCAAACAATACACAATAGGGACACTATAAACTAAATAACTTTGCAGAGAAATTCCACCAACTCAGCCATGTGCCTATTTCAATGTTTCTATAAAAAATTCACACAAAAAGTTTGAGTGAATGAAACCTCTGAAGAATAAAGCGGAAAAAAATTTCAGGAAGCAACGATGCCATAGACAATAACGTGCCAGCACTACTGCTTTTTAATTGGCATGATGCAATTTTTCTTTCCGAACTAATTCATCAAATCACAATAAAGAATGACTAAATTTACAAGATATGAGCTACTCTTGCCATTTTAGGTTTTTACAGTATTTTCAGAGCCTTGACTTTTACAACATCTCTAAGGTAAGGCTCTCCATTCCACTGAAGAATGAATCTTTTTGCCTCAAAGCCTGATGTCACAGCCTTCATCATACAAGTACACTAGGGAAGGTGGACAGTTAAACAGTAAGGGCTGAGACTAGGACAAAACTAAGGATGGAATTCGACTAGATTAACTGCTCTATTTTGAATGCTGGGTTGAATAGTGTTCTGAACCAAGAAATGTATGGACAGCCCTAGAGCAAAGCTAAGCATCTTGTATGCAACTCCTCAAAGCAATAATTCACAGGTACTTACCTAAAACCTATTGAGCAATACACAACCAAGACCCATGTGGACATGAGGACAAACCACCTCATGCATTACACAGCATCTCAGCTGTCCACTACATGCATTATTTCAGTACCACTGTCTCATTTTAGTACAGGTTCTTAACATTCTCCTTAAGTCATCCACAGTACAAAGTGCTACTGTTCAGGTGGCAAGTGAAGTTTAAGGGAGGTACTTTACACAGGAGATAAAACAACTCAGTGCTTAATGGCAGCATGGTCAAGCATATTTTCTCATTGATTCTTTCCCTCAAACCCAAAAAGCTACAACAGGAGCCAAGATCAGTCCTACCCAAGTTGCCTGAGCATAAGGCAAAGCAACAGGGAGGACAATTTCACACAACCCACCTACAAGGCACTTAGCTTAGCCGAAGCACCTTCACTTCCTTTACAATCAACATACACAGACAAGCTCCTTGAAAGGCTAATTCAGATCAAATAATGCTAAGGCACTTGCCAGCATGGTTAGTATCAGGGATATATCTCTGCTATCTCCACTGAAGAGAAAGGGACTGGTGGATTAGACAGTTAAAATAAGATGCCTAAAGGCAGATGGTGAAAACACCATCCTAACTTCCAGATCAAACAAGCCCTGCTTGATATGTGCTGTTTGTTAGGATGTGAAAAGCAGGCAGCTATAGCATCATTTTTGACCCTTCAATTAAGTTAGGAAAAAAAACCAAGGGTGTTTTACATTTGGAATCAGTCAACAGCTACGACTGCTATTCTACTTCAAAGAAAACCTACTTAATGTATTCATTTATTAGTGAGCATGAGAAAGCATCATAGCTTTTGAAAAGTTTAGTTCATTACAAAGGTTGAATTACCAGAATAATGCAGTGCACAGGGTAAAAATGAAGTATTATCAGATTAAACTTTTTCTCTATGTTCTGCAAGACACTTTACAATTAGCAGAGGTGCAAGAGCAACCTTGGCATGTCTACTAAACACATAATGAGTTCAAACAATTCAAAAGGAGAGGTAGGGTTAAATATCTGTAAGTTTCTTGCCAATATTATAAATACATTAGAACTGTGAATCAGAAGCACTACTAAAGCACCAACTTAATTTCAAATGTTTAGCTACAGCTTTAATTTTCACTATAAACTTAACAGGCTCGTAGTTAGGTCTTATAAAAATTCTGACTGAAAAATTAACTCTTGTTTTTAAAAACATGAGACAGTTATGCACATTTATTGTAAAGGTTTTAATATATTCCAAGTTTAAGCCATTATAATAAACGATCAACACACTAAAATTTGTATCAAAAAGATACCCTTAGCCATCACTATACATATACGAGCAATTTTAATTAATTCACAATAGCAAGTTCATGACTTTGCTTTTCACAATAAGTCAAAATATACAGGAAAGATATCTCAGGAGTTCATCTCAAATTGTGAGCACCAAGCAGTACAATTAGTCAACTATAATGTAAAAAGATTCTCTTATCAATATAAAGTGGTAATTACATATTTTTTTCTTCTTTAGAGCAATACTCAAGATTTTTTACCATTCAGACAAAAGCACTTAATATCACACACACAAGTTTTGCATATTCAGAACACAGAAAATTCAAGTCACTGATCTCCATCTTCACAAAATAGAAAATCCACCTCTTTCAAGGACGCCAGGTGAATAATAAGGTCTAAGTATGAGAAGAAATGCAGGCACTTGCTCTTCAGCCCAATTCAGGCACCCTCCAAACAGCATGAAACTAGTGATTTTTCATCCAGCTCTGCAAAAGAAGGAGCATCCTACTGATGGGGTCGAACCCCACTACTCGTCTCGGTGGCCAAGGCTAGATTCCTCCTGCAGAACTAGGAGGAGAAGGAATTGTTGCCACCTCAGCAGCATGCAATCCCGAGAAAACAAAGGGGATTCCCATTGTCATTGTCTTCATCTGCAGCTGATCATCACCAGCACTAGCAAGGCAGTAGCTTGCGCAGTTATCTCCACAGCGGGCAATGTCACAACCCGACCAACAGCACAAACTACTACCTCAGCCAGGGCCCTGGTGCTCCCGACCCCTTCTGAAGGGGGAAACAAGCAGGCAGACAATACAGCAGCGACAAATGAAATTAAACGGAAAAAGAGAAGAAAGATAAAAGGGCTCTGGGGTCGTTTGATGATCCTCGTCTCCTTTATCTGCTGCAGACATCAACCAGACTCCTCTCGCCTGACTGTGAAAAGCAAAGGGAAACCCCGCCCAGCTCCCTCCCCAGTTTTGCCCTTTTCCTTGCATGACCTGAAACCGACGGGAAGAGCTTCATTTATCAGATACATTANCCGCTCTCCAGAGAGGCGGCGATGGGCCGGGGCGCTCCGGACCCAGCCCCGCTCGCCCGAGGACGCGTCATGTCGCCGGCTGGGGCGAAGGGGCCGCGGAAGGACCCCCGCCCCGGCCGCCCCAGCGGGGAGCCCCCGCCGCCTCTGCCGGCGG
>VWZW01002078.1:1257026-1406710 GCA_013397115.1 Edolisoma coerulescens | reverse complement strand
AAGGAGGAAGCCGAGCCCTCTGGCGAGGGCGCCGGAGGGCCGGGGAAGGGAAAGCGCTCGCCTTGCCGAGGCCGCAGACAAAGGAGGCGCTGTGCGGGCGCCGCGGCCCCGGTCCCGCCGTGGCTCCGTTCGCCCGCCCGTCCCTCGCCGCCGCCGCCCGTGTGTCCGGCTGAGCCATAGAGACCGCGCGGCGCGGGGGGAGCGCGGGGCGATCCGCGCCACGTGACCGGGCATGTCACTCACCCGGCCGCCGCCATCTTGCGGAGGGAGGGGGAGCGCTGCCCCCGGCGAGTGCCCAAGATGGCGCGGGCGGCGCGGAGCCGCTCCTCACATACGGGGGCGCTGCGCTCGGCCGGGGGCGCAGGGCAGGGCCGCAGCTCCCGCTACCGATCCGCCACTCCCTGGCGACCGCGCGAAACGCCGTGGCCGGAGCGGGGCCCAGGGGAGGCGCTGGCGGGCCGTGCGGGAGGCAGCGGACTCGGGCCGGCCCCGGGAGCGGCGCGGCACCGGCCGGCGGGCAGGAGACGTGCCACCGGGCTGTCAGCCGCACGGGCCGCTTTGGGGCGGGAATTTGTACCTCCTCAGCCCAAGAGGCACAGCGGGCCCGGGCTTTCAGGGTACATACAGTACCTGCCTTGGCTCTGGACTTTTAATTTGGAAGCTCTTTTCTTTCTAAATGTGAACAGACTCCATGACGATTATTCCACAGAAACTGACCTCAAAGAAACAGCCTGTGAACCTCATTACAGATTCACGAAAGTTATAAATACTAACACTCTTATTGTTCTGCCCTTAACCACCAACACATCTATGAACAAATCTATTGAAAAAACAGCTACCGGCACACCAGAGGGATTAGACTGGAAGAGTTTAAAAAAAATTAAAATGTGTTACTGTGCTTAGACTGTATTAACATCAGTGGTGCAGAATATGGAAATGGAAATACAGACAATAGTCCTGAAGTTTCTATTGCAAAAGTATCTACAACATGGGTTAAGAAGGAAATGCAATGACCTTTATGACAACTTGAAACAAAGTTGCAGTTGAGCAAGTCCCACTGGAAAGGAGCCACAACATTGCCACCTTAGAGACAAAGTTAAAATACTTTACAGTTATGTAGTTACCCCTTTCTGAAGTTGCTGCCTACATGAAGCATCAGGCACAATCAGATCACTGGTCACTTGTTTAAAAGACATTTAAACCAGTGACATTCTGTTGGAGAAAACATGCCAAGAGATTGTGTATGACGAGGTGATCCTGAAGTTCGTGTGGTTTTGATAGTGCCTGGCACATTAAAGAACATTCTACAGCGGAGAAAATGGAAGCATCTAGTAACTCAAGAGTCCTTTACTTCTGGTTCTGCAAGGGACAGTTTGATCTCCTCCAGACCACTTTCTCTCAATACCTGTTTTCCTCCATAAATCCATATTTCTCATAGGGACAGTGAGACTTAGTTGTTGAAGTTTTTGAGGTCAACTAAGGAGAGGCAAAGTATTACAAATACGGATGCACCAAGGAAATGTATGCTCTGTTCCTACTCAGTTAAGTCAGTGTACACATAAAAACCCAGTTTTGAAAAAGAAACACAGTTTAAAATTGGGAAGTTTAAGTGTTTATTTAAAAGCATAAGCCAGATATTTTCATACTTTTTTTCCTATTAAATAATCAGATTTAAGTATATTACAAAATATATTAGCAGTGGAAAAAAAATCCTCCAAACTTAGAATATTAAAGTTTTTATTTAATTCTGGGTTAATTTTTACTTTTTTTTTTTAATGTGCTCCCTTCTGATCTAAGGCCACCTCAACTATAATGTAAAGCAACTTTTACACAAGACTATCAGTATTTCACATCTCAATGACTTGTTTTCCTGAATTAAGGTCTCTTTTATATTTGTTCATTAACAGACTGAAATCCATCTTAACATCATGAGAACATTTAGAAAGTTTCTTAGGCAAGGAGTTAGCAATTTGTATTTGAAGAAAATCAGCACTTCTGGGTGAAAGTAAAATGTAAATTCAAACCACATCATTTGGATGAATTTATTATAAGAAGGGGAGACAAACAACTGTAGAATACTGTTTCTTTTTGGAGCTTGGTAAGTTTGATAATTGATATATTTGTCATTTATCATGTCTAAGCAGAAATTGTTTTTAAAATTGTAATCAGATATCAGTACAAACTACTGGCAGATACTCAGCATACATCACCGTTTCTTATATGGCAAATCAGAAGACCTACACATCTTTTTTGATTTGCATTTATCTAAAAAGTAGAAGTCCAAGATCTATTACAATAGATCCTGGAAAGCAATGAAAAATTAACTAAAAGGGTAGGAAATATGCAAGCCTGATACAGGCACCAATCTTCAAGCTTTTAGTCCCTAATGTTTGTTGGAGTCACCCATCTTGCAGATTCATGCTGTAATGCAAAGCTCTGAAAGATTTTGAGGATGAAAGCTCTTAGTTACTTTCAGTAATTCAAGTTTTGTTTATCAAGAGCGTAAATGTGCAGGGACTTTCAAAGAACTCGTGTTCACTAGCAAATGTTTTCTCATTTTCCTAAGAGATGAGAAATTCAAATGCCAGAAATAAGCGTTCAGGCACTGAAGTTGTAGGTTTCAGAAGTAACTGTAACCTTGCTGACCTGAAACACTTGTGAAAAAAGCAGCAGTTAAATGTAATATATAAAACAATCAGAAAAATTCTCTGATGAGTGTACAAAAGTGTAGCAGTACTGGAAATGTTTAGTTCAGTTTACTGAGTTTATGAAGACAATAACGTCATGTTCTCATCCAAATTGGGAATGGAAAACCAAGACTGATCACTAGCAGGGAGAATTTAAGGCTCAAAAAGACCTCAGCTTTGTACACTAACAGTAACTGTAGATCTCTTAACTCTTCATGTAATTATTTAGACCAATGCCATGACTACAAGGAAGTCACAGCATGTTGTCCCTTGCAGATACAGGGTACAACAGATAAATATTTGAACATGATCTCCACCCAGGAAAAAACCAGGCAAGCCTTAGAGCAGGTCCTTACAAAGGATACGTAAAAACCCAAAAAGCAAACAAATAAACAAAAGCCACAAAGAAAATGCTCTTAGGGGAACTCAAACTGTAGCATCATCAACACACTGCAACAGCAAAGTCAACTGCATTTACTGTGGCTCTCTCATCTTCTCCATTTTGAGATGTCTGAAGTACACTAGAAAAACACCATGAAACACCAGATGCCTAAGCCTAAGGAAGTTGTCCTATGCTCTGGTAGCAAGAACTGTCACTTCCACATAGCAACTTACATGACCTTTTAGGATGGAATGGCTCTCTTGCCAGGCCTGCCTATTTTGTCTTCCCTGACTGCAAATGAAAGCCAGGCTACTTAATCTTGTGGTAGACCTCAAAATTTTAGTTACCTAAATCTCAAAAGAGAAATCCAACTTGTGCATCTCAAAGCAGACGCTCCATACTGCCTCTCCTAAGTTTAATTACAGGAGGAATGATTTCTGTCAAAAGTGACTTAAATAAACAAGAAACTACATTTTAAGCTTGATTTTGTATCTGTATTCATCTCCTCTAAAATATTATTATTATTTCATTAGCAATTATTTAAATGTTTGTTTGCAATTAAATATAGTCTTACTAAATCTGATAACCTTTTAAAACTAGGGAATACATTTTACATAGCTAAGATTATATTGCTTGTTAGATGCTAAATGGTTACATTTTATCTGAAAACATCTAAATACATTTTTTGATTATTTAACACTTCATTAGTTTGAGAAGAGCTCTTTTGGATCAAAGTACAATAATATGAAAAATGGCATTCAAAATAATTCTTAGATTGATCTCTTTTAAATGTATTGGATACATCCATGACATACATTTTGTTAACAAAGAGTACAGAACTGATTGTTTCTGGTTGCCACTGCCTTCAGCTTTTAGAGAGAGCAGATTTTACCTTCAGAGATCTATCCTGTGTATGGAAGAGGAAAAAAAAATGCAGAACTTTTTCAGTTCCTAACCCATTTCCAAGTTTGACCTAGTTGTTTGAATTGAGTTGGTTAAAGTGGTATTAAACTGCAAGAAAGAGCTACTACTATCAGACTCTAGCACTTCAAAAACTCGCTTCCCACTCACTCTATAAAGAGGCAGGGGCTTGTGCTACATCATTCATCAGTTCAGTGCATTCTCTTTGAGACTCTGGCAACAAAACTGCCTAAAGTTTTAAGACAGTATAGTGCATACAGCTGTAACAGACATTATTCATTTTGTATTTTGAGAGAAAATATTTAATTTAAATAACTCTGTTCTAGGCTAAATGTTTACCTTTCCTCATTTGTTCTAGGGCAGTACTTTGTGTAGACTCTGGAGCTCATTTTAGTGGTAAGGTAGTACCATATAATGCTTCGCCAAGCCCAGAGGCATGAACAGATGTTCAGTAAGTAAATCTGCAAGTAATAGTCATGATGTACTCCAGAAACCAGCTCTTTGTACATGTACATCCCAGCAGTACTATGCACTTAATATTCCTGTCCCCTTCCATGTTTTCTCATGACAGAGGCCGATCAAAACCAGACTGCTCTCTGTGCCCTCTCTGAATTAGTGGCAATCCAGTTTTGGCTGCCACTTTTCTATGGAGCCTCTCAGCCCCTCCCCTCATGACCAGGCATTGGTCTGTGATGTGGTGGGGGACAGAAGTATGAGTCTTCTGGCAAGGAAGCCAGAAATCCAAGCAATTCCTTGGCAACTTTGATTGTTCTAAGTAAGAAATAGTTAACATTAGAAAACATCAGACTGAATGATATCAGGCTTCAAGTTTCCAAGCATCACACCCTTCATGAGCCTCTGCAGCCCTAAAGCAGCTTCAGCTTTGAAGATCTCACTGGAGACTCGTATCAAGTCTCAGGCAGATATTCACAAAGAGCACACAAAGAGCAGCAGGTATGACTCCAGTTTGAAGAGCAGGGTCTTCAGTAACAAAAATGTGAAGGTGCCAGATACTCTGACTTCCAAGGGCTTTTCTTTCTTATTTAATTACTGGTAATCTCTTCTGAAAACAAAGCAGACCGAGGGGCTGATGCCTTTGAGTATGTTTCAACATCACAATATTTTTGATTGAAGAAAAATATGGTAGCTGTACTTAACTCATTCTTTCCATAAGGAACACACTTTAGGTGAAAAGAGGACTACACTGCTGATAAATGAGAAGTACTTACGAAGTTCTCTCTGGGGTCTGTAATGTATCTGATAAATGAAGTTCTTAAGGCAGGCATCTGGACCACCAGCGGGAATAAATGTGTTGACATGGAGAGAGAAAAAAGCTTATCAAACTGATTATAAAAATAAGCTTATTTGAGAATTCCTCTAAACATAGATAATAAAGTAAATTCAAGCAATGAATAGTCTCATCTCTTGCTAGTGAAATCCTGTAGTTAGCACAGTAAACACACAAATAAATCTTACCCTTTTTATCAAAGTTGTTTCATAATCAAGACATAAATTCTTAAATAAGGAGCTTAGAAAGAGAAGGGTCAGTTTTTAGCATGTTACTCTCTAACTGATAGGACACAAAGATGATCTTAAAAATGCTGAAGTTACTCAGATTAGTTCTTTAAATACCAGGAAGAAATTCTTCAGGCCCAGTAAATTTGACAACACATAACCATTTTCTCTCCTGTTTCCCTTTTTTCTAGGCAAGCTTCTTCAATCTTTGTCACTCATATCAATTGCACAAGCAATACACTGGCCGTACATTTCTGATGTTTTGGATTAGCCCTCACCATAACAAACCAAAAAATTCAACTCACAAATTGCAGCTCTGAACCAAACACCATCACCTGTGTAAACAGCCATACTCTTTTAGGTAGTCAGCACTTTTGTTAGTACAAACCTTTTACTGCTTAGGCATTTATTCTCTGTCAGCTGACAGATGTATCTACTTTCATCCCTATCTGTTAACATTTATCTTGGTGGTATCCAAATTTCCATCTTTCATTGGCCTCCTGTCACTGTGTTTAAAGTTGATGAAATTCCTTGTTCAACTGAGTTGGTCTCTCATTACAGCTTGTCTGGCACATACTTTCAGTTGTGACTTTCACATCTCCAAGAAACTGTCCTATCTCCTCAGTTCCTCTCTTCAGACTTGTATTCTGTGAGATCTTATCAATTTTCTATGGTCTGCTTTCTTCAAGTCCAGTCATTTTTATTTTGAGGTTCTCCCTCTCCCCCAAGAATTGTGAATATTTAATTTCACTTTCTTTCTTATACAAGTTGTCTTAAACCACCCATCCAATACTTTGATCACTTGCTGCTGCTGTAGTCATTCTTGATCCCAGCAACTGGTTCCTAGTGGGTGTAATGTTGTCTGTCCTAAATTAGACAGCAGCCAGATACTTTGAATATGACATAAATCTGAATGCTACAATTCAGCTATGAACTCTAAAGAGCATCTACTCTCCAAATGAAATCTGTGTTCTACACTGATGATTATTTTTATTGGACTTGTACTTGCCCCGATACACAAAATGCTGTCTAGACAAAGAGTCCCTGCCTCCAAAAGTTACAACTGAAGCACACACAGAGAAGCACACAGAGAGAAGCACATATAGAAGGTACTGTCAGAAGGTAGGGGTGAAAAATCCAGGAAGAAAACAAGCTTTTCTTGGGGAATAAAAATATAATATCAATATTTTGCTGATGGCTAAATGGTTTTCACCTACAGATATAGACAATGTCTGTGTACTATTTTGGCTTCCAATTCAAACAAAACCTATACACTAGAGCTGACTTATTTGGAACTTTCTGACACACCCCACTCTGAACAGTCTTACTGGGCCTATAGCAGTAGCACAGTCAGAATGTGCACTGCTCACAAGGCAGCTGGGCACAGCAATTTCTTCTCATGCTTGCACAGCCTCACCTTATTCAGGAGGACTCAAGCTGAAGGTTGCCTGCCCATACAGAAAATGAGTAGCTAGCTACAAATGTGAGGCAAATAACTAGTGAAGAGACACAGAACTGAGCTGTACAGAAACAGATGAAAAGAAGATGTGCTTTCCTCCTCCCTCCCCCCAAGAACACTCGTATCCTGAGCTTCTAAAGGAATTTCTGTAAAATACACTGATGACTAGTACTTGTGTTTGCCATGTGCTGAGGAAAAGAAAGGTAGTAGCCTCACTAAAAACATCTTGCCTGAAGAGTTCAAGGCCATCTATGAGAAGATTTGCTCTTTGGCAAGAAGAAACAACTCAACCTGCGTAAAAAAAGAACCCCATCTGCAGAATACAATGATAAACTACTCAAGTTTCGCAGAGGTACTCTTACTTACTCTTGTAAATAACTAACAGTGACCACGTGTTTCATGTGGTTTAATGTCCAGTAGCATTCCACAGTTCACCAATAAAGCAGGTGCGGAAGCAGGCTCATGTACAAGGGAACAAAACAGATGTCCAGTTAGATAACCATCTCTGATGATAAGCAAATAACTACTGTAGGTTACTTCTAGGAATAAGACTTTCTATAAGAAGTTCCCAGCTTGAGACATCTGTTCTTTTTCCATAATCAGCTCTATGCAATGTTAAATCCTCGTGTACATCAAGGCAATGGTCATGGCACTGAGACATACAAGTTTTCCCAAGTAATCCAAAGTCTTGATATGAACATGCTAATAATCTAATAATTTTCTCTTTGGATTCCCATCCATGTCTGTTTTAAAGCTGTGGACAAGAAGGATAAAGGTGAAGATTGTGGTTACATCTAATAAGCAATTAATGCTTATCTTCTAACTTCCAGCTAATGCATCTCTATACAGTCAGCTGTACCGCTTTTCTAGCTGACTTCAGTGACACACTGCAGACCCCATCCTGAAAATGTCCACAGGTTTTAATTCTCATGACTAAGCAACCCTACAGATTTGAAAAGAACTTGGACATGGGTCTACTCAACAGGTAATGTTAAATTAATTCAATTTCTTCTGGAACAAGATTTACCTTGCTAGGAACATGTGAAAATGTGAAATTCAAATATTCAAAAATGCTGCTGCATCAAAGATGCCCTAAGAATGCTTAGTAAAAAGTACAAATAGAAAAAAGAAACTGATATTTCAAGTTGGAAGAAATATTGGAGTGTTGGACAAGAAGGCACAGTAAAGGGAATAATTCTTGTTCACAGACAAAATTAGTCAATGAAAACATTTTCTAAGCTAAGTAGCTTTGTTTTTAGTTTTCAAACTATTTATACAAAATGCAAAAAAGCAGTTCTAATATGGTCAACCTCAGACTGCATGGCCAAAACATGCCTCAAATAGCACAGATATTATTCATTTTCCAATTAAGAGAAAAGGATGGTAAGTTAGCTCATTGGTAGTTTATTTCAAAACCTTTTGAAGATTAATATTCATAGGTGTAAAGCAGTCTAAGCTCTAGAGTCAGGAAAGACTCATGCATCCCTTTTTCAATTACAGATAAAGATGAAGATTTGCTTCAATGGACAAATGCATCTGTATTATCACTGAAAAATCCATTAGAAACTAATTAGAAAAAAAATTCACCCATAGCTTGGTCTGCACACCTGTATATTCTAATACAAATTAATTCCCTTCTTTCCTGTCCTACAGTTTGTTTCTTTAATGACCTCAACTTATCTTCCACTAATTAGGAGAGCAGTTGTCAGGTTTTCACCTTCAGAGTATGGATAATGTTGTTACTTGTATGTAAGACCCAGTTCTGCCATGTACTGTAAATGTTCCTCCAGAGAAGGTATTTTGACATTAATTCTATTAATAAGAAGCATTTGTTTCCTTAATATAAACTGTGTATTCTCTTAAAACTATTCAGGTTTGACAATTAGGTTCCATGCAACTTTGGTCACAGAAATGTGCAAGGTCTTGAAGCCTCTTTAATATTTCCTGTACTTTGAAACAGAAAGCTTTTAAAAAGAACCATAAACTGGAGACTTGTGGGAGCAAGCTGTCCAAAGAACTGCCTGGAGAACATTATTCATGCAGGGTAGCCCTGACCAGTTTATCACACCTTCAGCTTGAAGCTTCTGCAACTTTTACACCTATTCACAGGTACCAATCAGTGTCCCTTTAGCAAGGAAAGCGCAAAGCAAACAGATGTAATACCACTCCTTATGCATGACAATCTTTTAATATCTACAAAAGACTTGAAGAAATAAAACCCTAAGGGTAAGCTCTGAAATCCATAGAAAGGCACCTGTCTTTTTTTTTTTTTTTTTTAACATTTGGCCTTTGTGCTTTCACATCACAGATTAAAAATGTGAATACAGGTGAAACATTATTGAAATCAAAATTAATTAAATAAGAGTTTAAATGCTAGATCACAAACTTTAAAAACAATATTATTAAAAGTGGTTTGCTTCAATTGTGTATTATGTGAAAGTGAAACATTCACATTTACTTAATGACAAATTTTACTGCATTTCTAAATGAGTAACTATCTTCAAAAATACACTTCTCATGGTTTTTATCAGACACAGTTTATAATTAAAAGACTAGAACAATTCGATTGGGTTGAAAAGACATTACAAAGCAAAACACTTAAAATTACTGAACAAAATACTACAGCCAAGTATTTTAGATATTTGAACTTGCCTTTCTTGGGTCATGATTCAAAGACTGTGATACTTGCCAAGAAGGTCAAAAAAGGCTAACAACCCTCAAATATGTTTGTTTTCTTTTTAAAGCAAGGCTGCAACTGCAAAAATGGATAGAGTTAAGTAGAACAAACATCTTGAAACAAATTTATTATGAAGTGAGGTATGGTAGTGTTGAAGTGCTACAGTGGATTTCTGCATATTCAAACTTATTTCAGGTCAACTGCTCTGAAGTTTGAGATCAGCAGACTGTGACTGCTTGCTTCAATCTTTTGTTGTGCGACCCTTTGCAGATGTCCAATGGCCACAAAGAAGATACATTCAATTAAGCAAAAACTAACATGATCAGATATGAATGAGCATATCTGGCAATTTAGAAGGCAAATTGTAAGTAAAAATGCAAGCATACAACTTATTCATAATAAATACATTTTCAAGCATTTGACATTATCAATATTTTTAAAAGAATTTAAATAATAAATGCAACTATTTTATACATAACTGTACCATTTATTATACACACAAGTATATCAGTTCCCTTTGTTTACAAAGGCTGGTTACAGATATATGGAATGTTACAGTACCATCTTGCATAAAATTTTAGTACAATTCGTACTTCAAAAAAAGGGTGCAAAACACCAGCCTAATAAATCTGACTGAATTGAAATATTTTTAATTACATCATTAACACATACACAACAAGCTGTACATAAGCCCACTTTTCAATCACCACTTCAAGATACTGTAGCAAGTACATTAGATTATAAATGATTCCAACTAGTCAGTTAAATTTATTAAAGGTTTGCACTGCTACTCACTCTAGAACCTTTGAGATAAAGCCTGTATTCACGACTTACTGAGCTCTTGTTAGTACAGTTAAGAGGCAGTCAGCACTGGTTGCCAAAGTACTAGTCACAAGAGATTTCCTCAGAGAAACTTCACCCGGGAGCAAACATTTTTGGATATTCCCTTCAAGAATCAAAAAGGAGTTTTATGGGGTCAAGATTCTCCATTCTGTACCTTGGATGCTGGTGGATGCATGAAGTCCTTAAAGGGAACCAGTGCCTCCTTCAAAGCAGAGCACACTTCTGAGGATGAGCAGGTGATACATTCTACTAAAGTCGGGTACAAGGCAATAACTTGTGCCCATGTGCTAGAATCAACTGCAGGGAAGAAAAGAACAGACTGAATCACTTACTACTGTCCAAATACTGACAACAGACTTTTTTCAATATCTCTAGTTAAGGGCACATTCACAGTGTGCCTAAACATAGGTACTTAGTGGTATACAGACGCTGTGGCATCCAGGCAGGGCACTCAGATATGGGCCAGGACTTCTGCAGAAGAATAATTTGTTTTTTCAGCTGCAGCTGGAGGCCAGATGGGATAATATCCTTAAAGTGGCGCTACACACCTGTGTTTTTACATATGAGTCGTTCACTGTGTTTTTGGAATGAAGAACTGACAAATTTAAGATAATACTTCTATTGAATCTGTGTTTTCTGCCTGCTTTTCTCAACTATTGACAGAAAATTGAACTGGATGCACATTTCACTTTTGGAAAATTGTCAGCAATAAGATTTTCTATTGATTTCAGATCATTTCAGATTACAAGAGCTATACAACGCAAAGGTAGAATCAATGGACAAAGACAAAAAATATCCATGGTAAAGTTTTGTTAGTCCAACAAGTAAAATTAAACATTGTAGCATGAATCTTATTATAATGTCACTTCCTTGCTTATTTCTGTTTTAGCTCTGCTGTCAAAAAAGAACAAACCCCTGGCTTCAGACAACATTAATAATTATTTTAAACAAATAAAACTATTAAAAGGTAGAAGAAGCAAGAGTGAAATGATTCTGTAATTTGTCCAGTGGTTCTCTTTCTAAGAAAGTGTGTGGGAGGTTTGGCAAGCACTGCTGCATATGGACCGGGGAAAGTATGTCTCTCATTGCAGGAAGAGCGATGTGGGGAACAGTCCAGCTGAGTTGGCTACTCTACCCCTCTAGGAGGAAGACCCACCAAAGTAGCACTTCAGTTACCTTCAGGGTTAGTCAAAAGACTTTATGTATCCGGGCATAAAGCTTGCACCCTTTTGCCATGAACCTTGGAAACCGCATCATCATAACTCTGGCTGCTCAATGATGATGCAAATGAGGCACTGCCTCTTTCCAGAAACCCACCTGCCTGTGTTTTTCTGGAAAGGCTGGTTCATTTTTTGTTTCAGGATTGAAAAGGGTGTTTTTTCCTGTTCCTCCTAATATCAAAAGCAGGGAGGTAGAGGGAAATGTTGTATACAAAATTCTGTCAGAATTTCAGAGCCCAATACAGGGGACTTAACCAAGATTCATGATTAAGTTCCCTTCTAAGAACTCTCTATGCATACTGAAGGTGAGCTTACAGGAGGAACAGGATACGTGATTATAAATGAAGCTGAGGTCTTTCATTTAATTCAGCCCTTTAAATACATCTGTCAGCCATTTACTCAGGCATCAATGAGCTAAGCTCAATCCAGGGGACAGAAAATAATAGAGCAGGAAGAGAGGGAAAGCAAGACCACAAGTTTAAGTATCTACCAGCCTGTCCGTGCATTTGAGTTGTACACCCCTTTAACTGCAGACTGCACCTATGTGAACATGATCCATAGCAACCTAAAAAAGGTATCATGAGAAGGAAAGAAGGATCTAGTCAGGCTTCATATATTTAAGAATTCTATTAATATTTTATGGAACGGGTTTTTTTTCTTTGTTTTCAGAAGACACCAAGCTTTATATAATAAAGGACACCATAAATGGAAGTTTTCTCTTTTATTAAACACATCTTAGATCCTTATACTTTCAGGCAGGCTGGAAAAACTTTGTGGAGTTTCTTGCTGTCTACCTGCCACCTACATATACAAAGAATTACAGAATAGTGACTCTTACAAATTACACTTTTCTTTCAAATTTCTGGGAAGACTACTAAAGGAAATAATAAATGCATCTTTGGGGCAGATATAATGTTACCTTGTTTAGAACCATGTTATTTAACAACCATTAACTTACCATTTTCCGGTTGAGTCTTTTTAAGTGAATCTATGAGAGTACTGACAGCTTTTAAAACAAATATGATTTCTGTTACTTGCTGCCTACAAATGAAAAAATGCAAACAGTCAACTACTCGTTTTTGTTCCAAGAATGTAAGTTTTACGGAAAAACTTTCCCACCATCATTGCTGTTATCTCAGCTAGGACAGCTTGAAATGTGATACTGGAAACAGTAACACCATACAAATCTCAGTCTGAAAACACTCATATCAAAGGACATGATAAGGCTAACATAAAGATAATCAATTTCCACATTCATGATCAAAACCTTCAAAAGTTAGGTGAATTTCAAGTAAGTTCCCATTTTAAAGAATTTCTTAGTATTTTGGTCAGCTTTTCCATTTCAAGAACAATTACTTGAATAATGATTCACAATATTTCTGTTTGGATGTTTTATCTTATTTTTGAGGAGATTCCACCTACCTCTCAATTTGGAAACTACACTTAGCTCTACTGGGAATAAAAGGAAATCAGATTTCAGAAATATTATGCTAGAGCTATCAGAAACATTGTTTCAGTAACTGAAAATGTTGTAACAGCACAGAATATGACCACTGTTACTTAAAGGTTTTTTTAAAAAAAATTTGGCACCAGCATTTTCTTTGAAATATCTTCCCCATAAACATTTCCCTGCCTTTTAAATTTCATTCTCTCCCACCCTCCTCATTTTTTTCATGACTAAGTGATATTTTGAAAGCAAACTTCTTCTCATAAAGTCCTGGTAATACCTTTATTTCTAAAGACAACACACATACCGTGGAAGAGGACATTTGCCACTCAATCTCTCATCTTCTATGTAGCGATGCAATACATCCTGTGACCTTTTCAAGAGCACAGAAAGTGCCATTCTAGAGATGTAGCCTTCTTGAGGAGTTGTGACTTTATTACTGAATGAAAACTGGAGCAGTGTTTCAAAACACACCTTAGAAAACTCCTCTCTCATTCGAATATCTATTTCGGCTTCTGTCAAAGTAAAATGATGCATTTAATTGTGCAGTGTGCATGATGCTGCATTTCAATCAGTTTATTGTAAGTTGAGAAAAGGTTATCACTGCTCTAGTATTAAAAAATATTTACACTGATAAGAAGAAATATTAAGAATACATTCCAAGAAAAAATGACTGTGCAAAAATCACAATAGTTCCAAAAATAAGTGATGAATTATGCCACATTCTCAGTAACATGTCATGTTGACATTGCTTTAATTATAAAATACATGAAATCATCTGAAAATAGCAAACGCAGGCCTACATTGTAAGTACTCATATTTGGTACTGTGAAATTCAAGTATTTTTCTATGTAACAGTTTATGTCCATTTTTTTCATCTTTCCAAAACCCCCTATAAACGTTTTTTCTTAAAGGCAGAGAAGGTATCGGGTTAAGTACACTACATAGTTACACTAAGGTAATTTAGTTTTTAAGAACAGGATATTATGTCTGTCTTACAATTGTCTGAAATGATTGTTAGAACTGGCACAAAGGAAAATAAACTATGTAGAAAGTAATACAATATTATATACGATACTGTCCAAGCAGTAAGGAAGTAATTTTTTAAAAATTGCAAGGAAAGCTTGGCAATTTCCACAAAATATAGTTTATAAAAAATGCTGGATATCAAATGGTCTATACTGAATTTGTGCCAGGGAACTTCAAGTCTTTATCATAATAAGTACTCTCAATATTTTAATTATTTTTAGTAGATTTAAACACTGTATTTTTTGTCATTCAGGTACCATACCTGTAAAGGAGGATGACTGAGAATGTATTGAGCCTTTATTGAGCATAGTCATTATTTGACCAACAAATTCCTTAGGAATAAAATTAGCATATGGCAGTATCTCTGTGCTGATAAGCTGCACCACCTAAAATAAATTACATATATTTATATTGGTTTTCTAAATACTAAAATTGTACATCTAGTATGAAGAAACATTTAACAAGAGAGAAAGGCCTAATTAGACTTCACAAAATCTTCTATTGCTAGCATTTAAAATTTGCAGATATGTCCAAAAGTGTGGTCTTGCATGGGACAACTAACTTGAAATAATAAACCTTTCCCCCCGCCACTTTTGCCAGAGTTTCTGATCAGATTTCAAATGACATTTGAAGTATTTTCTTCAAATCGAATTTATGGTTTTGAAAAGAGAAGACCTAATGTTAGGAATCTCTCTCTCCCTTAACCGCAATTCAATACCCTCACTATGACATTAACACACATACCACATCCCTAACAATGTGACATCAGCAAAGCAGAACAAGTGTGTTAATTATCTAAACAAGCTTAAGGCAATACACATTAACAGAAATGCTCTCCATCCTTGTCTTGATGCTCCCATTCTGGAGCCAAGTGGGTTTACATCTCCATAAATTAATCCATTAGATGTGAGAATTTTGCTCACTGCAGGCAGAACCGCTCCCACTTTTCGTCCAGATAACTTTGTGTTCCAGCCACCCCTCTGGAAAGATGACGGGTGATGAAACCACAGATACTGCCATGTCTTCTCTGCAACTCCTTTTGTTTTGTACCCCTAATCTCTGTTCTGCCACATTTCTTTGTCCTGGAGTGAAAGGAGACAAGTCCCTCCTCGCTTCAAATATCATCTTCTCTTAATTTTCTTCAGCCTTATGAAACCAAACATTATCTCTTTACAATTACAGCGATCTTTGTGCTGCACAAACAACACATAATTTCTTCATTTATGCCAAAGCTTCTCAGTATTGAGAACATATCTTCAGGGCAACAATGTCTAAGAAAAAAAAGAATTTTTGCTGATCGCCCCCTCAATGCAGAAAGCACTCATTTTAGGTTTAATTGTCAGCTTTCTCTGTGGTCTACAATTACCTGTGTAAATGCTCAGCAATAACATAATAAGTAAGGATCACATAATGAGTTAGAGGCAGAAACACATTCTGGTTTAGCCACTCTACACTGTTTTGAAGTTGAGAGGACAAGAAGTCGTTTTTGGCACCCCACTTCCTACTTTTTGCATCACCTTGAAGCAGCTGAATTCTGGGCCTATGAATTTCCTGTCCTGTTTTCAAAAATGAAAACAAGATCACAGAAAAAGTAATGCAAGGGTAACTTTTCAAAAAGTTATTTCAGAACCAAATGCAACTTGTCAATGTCACTGACTTGTTACTTTCAACAGTATATTTGTTAAAAGCTCCTTACCTCAACATCAATACTCTCATTCTTCTGAAATTCTTGAATTGAGAGATTATCAGGAGGTGTACTAAAAATAAACATACTACGTTATACTTTAAATTTACAACATGTGTAAGGAGATAAGTATGTGAAAGTGCATAACATTTACAGTTACTACATACATAAACTTGGTACTATTATATGGTAATGATTAATGATCACAAAGCCAGGTTGGATGGGGCTTTGACCAACCTAGACTTTTCACTCACTATGCAAGAAAAATACTTTTGAGTTTCAGCGGTTCATCTGTAAAACTTTTTTTAATTTTACATTTTCCTCTACATTAATGAAACACTTTTCATTAACGGGACATCACCATGTCCTTTTCCCCTACTAACTGAAATTATGTATTTGTTCTCATTCTTAATGAATTTTATTAAAAGAAAAAACCATTTTATAAACAATAGTTTTGGAGAAATTTAGAACTTTCTGGAGTTCTTCCATTATATAGATATATATAAAAATTTATTTTCAGATGAAATGTCCGGAAGCTATTCAACAGACCCTGTGGTGTGTAGTTCAGAGCTAAGCACATGCTCACAGGCAATGCAGCTGCCCAGTATAGGACTGTGGACCTGTGCCAATCTTGTCCTCTTAAGGGTACTCATCTGGGCCCGTCTTCTCCATCCCATTGCCAATTTTAATGAAAGTTTAAGAACCTTGAAGGTTTTGAAATCTCATTCAAATCTGGTTAGTTTAGCTGACAGATGTTTTATTTTGAGTGATCTTTTCTTCCCGTGCTGCTATATGTTGCTGACCAAGACAAATACAATTTTTCCGAGACAGGCCTTTTTTTCCCCATCTTCTCAGTGCTTAGCATAACACACCAGAAGATCAGTCTTCACACATACAGCTAATTTTTAGTTTTGACAATTATGAATGTATTATGTATGTACCAATGTTTCTGCTTGAAAAATAAATATATCTCCGCTCCTCAAAGAGGCTTTATATAGATAAAGTCTAGATCACTTTATTTTTGAAACAGAGAAGTGTTACATGTTTGACTAGAAAAAACACAAAGAATAAAATATGAAATATTGCATTTATTATTGGGTTGTGTATTAAGCAGTCAGGAAGTTTGGAATTTTATATTGAAAACATAGAATAAAATAAAATATTAAGTAGTTGTTCAGTCAGTACCTTTTCTAACACAGAGTTGTTAACTATGCAAAACCTTTAAACAGTAATGTAAGCTATTATGATACATAGAAATGCAGGTCATGTTCAAATACATGGGAAGATTTCAGTCTGACGCTTCCCAATTTATGACTCACTTGCTGAGCTGAGGTTTACTTAAAGAGGTGTTAAGACCTTTCTGCCCAGTCATCCTTATCTGATCTACCTTATAAACTACAGATTATGGAACATATTTGTTCATGTAGCAAATTATTCCCAAGTAAATAGATTTTTGTAAGGTGTCTATATGGTTACATCTATCTAAGGGAAAAATGCTTTGCTTTTCTGGCACAACATATCCAAACCACACTGAAGGGTCAAGAGCCAGGAAAGATAAGAGTGTGATGCAGCAACTTTCCCCAGTACAGGGCTCCCAGCCCCTGCCCACTGAACAGCGAGGGCTTCAGAGCCAAGAGCAAAGACCTAACAACCACCTGGAGTCCTGCTGTGCACAGCACTCTGTTCAGAAGCATCTTTTGGGAAAGTATTGATTTAATTCCCTCACGTGAGCATAGACTCCTGCTCTAATAAATTATATATATATATACACACACGCACATTTGTTGAATTTTATTGTATATAATGGCTTGACATGCTTCTATGAAAGCCTCTGGGAAAGAAGAACAGTATGAAATAATAAACAGACCAGCTTCTTACTAGAAGACAATTTTGTGTAAATTAAGTTATATGAAATGTATTAATTTTAAATGTCATTTTGATTTATGACAAAAATCAAGATTATTGACTCTCATCAGCTGTAGCTTGCTTTAAAAAAATTTTTAAGAAGATGAAACTTCTGTCTTGGAAGTTGTTAATTCTCTATGACAGTAATATTCTCCTTTTTCATTTACCTGGGCTCTCTGGGCTATATTTGAAATTTCTTGTACAGATCTGCAGAGACCATTTTTGCTGTGCTTTGTACATTTTAAACAACAGTGAGTATCCCCTCTCATTTAGCCCCATAGCTGGCTTGAAATTCTGTTCCTGTCCAAAAGACAGAGGTGGGACCATGCAGAGGAGGTTCACTATTTTAAATACAGTTATCCACAGAGCTTTAATTTAAGAGTTCAAATTATAGTGACCTCTTGCCTAATCAATGCCAACTCAGTTTCACTGCCAGAAGCAATATTAGGTTATCTACCCATATGATGTCTAGGACCACGGTGACTGGAAGGGTTATGAGTTAGACTACAAAAATGTTTGAAATATTGGTTAAAAATTTAGAATGTCAGTGAAATAGTTTTATCTTTCTACTCAATGCTCAGCCAGGTAGAAACTTGGAGAACATGCATACAAAAATAAGGCAATGTGCACTGGCATATTTTTAATGAACAAAGCTAAAGGAGAAAAACTAATCAAATCTGTTATGCAGTGTTGCTAGGAGAACTGACTGCATTAAGGCTTTTGTGGGTCTCACAGATATGCAGATGTTTCATATTTAGAACCATCCCAGCAGTGCTAAGTCAGGCTTGGAGAATAAAGGTTTGAAGAGAAGGTATAAAAGGAAGTAATTTACCTAGCTTTGCATAAAGCCTGGACAGACAATAGCTCAGGACATCTAGAACATTTAATAGTGGAAAGTGTGGAGTATGAAAATGTACCAGTGAAGGAAGAAAAGTAAGGGGTTTTTGTGAGATAAAATTCCAGTTTATTTGAAACAAAGAGCTTAGAAAAAATTACAGAACGCCAGCATAAGAAAGTAAATTTTCAGTTCTAACCATATTCAGGTCTAACTGTATATATCTAACTATTCCTGTCACAAGGGGTGACATGTTAGAGAATGCTAAAAATCCAGACAACACAGTAATGGGGTTACTCTGCCTCACTGTCAGCCTCCTGGGGAGTCAACTGAACTGCATTTCCCAAATTCTTTGTGCTTCAGAACCTTTTCAATACATGCTGGCCTTAGTCAGATTTGTACACTCCTGCATCTAACTTAATAACCTCCCTGTCCTGCGTGACACATTTGCCAGTTGGAAAGCCACCAGAGATGACCTGATTTACAGCTGCAGTAAAGACATTTGATCAGGTTCAGCAGGGTTACTAAAACCAATTCAAGTTTACAAGTCATGAATTTAACTAAGAGCACTCTCCTCAGCTGTGGCTTGCTTAATTGATTTCAGTGATATGGACAAAAGTCCAAGTAGTACCAAAAGTTTTAAAAAACACAACTCAATATTAATATAAATAAATCAGGAAACACACAAAAAACCAGTTCTATACCACCTGGCTGGCCTTAAATAGAGGATCAACATGGATAGTTGGAAAGTACATTCTCATCGTCTTCCCCTGCAACCTGAAGGCTGACATGCACCTCAACTCAGCAATAAATCTTGGCTGTTACTTTCAAAACAGTGAATAGATTCTCTCAAATTACCTTGGAATAAGGCACCACTATGACTAACATATGTTTTCTATTAGAATTACAAAAAAAAAATTGAAAGAACACTAAATTTGAAAATTCTGAATTCAATTTCCTTACAAGTGGAACAACTACAACTTCAAGAGACTGAGTAAACTGCAATTATAAACCAGTAGAAGACACAACTTAGCAAATTTCAAACCAAAAGGGGCAGGTTGCCCTACTTGCCAAGGGTAGGTTCATAGCATCTTGCACAGAGTGTGGAAAGATTTAAGCAAAAGAAATCAGAAGAGAATTACCTCAATGTGGGGAACTTCCACAGCTATCTCTAGAGCCCTCCTTGCATCACAGCGAGAGAGATATGCTCCAGTAGCAATATGGGGAGGAGGAGGAGAATGAAGAGGATGAAGAGGAGAAATGACTGCTATTACTAATTGTCCTGACTACTGGCATGAGGAAGATGTACTCCCTTTACAGCTTTAATTTTTTTAGGAGCACAAGGCTCAGGCTGATAGAGAGAACAGAAAGGCTATCTATCCTAAAGCTACCAAGGGACAGGGCTCTAACTGTATGTAGGAGAACCATACACTTGGAAGGCAAACTGCTATTTAGAAAAAGATGAACATAAGGGAGGTAAAAAAAGGGCAACCCCAAACCAGACATTCTGTAGCCACACAACATACAACTACGTAAGCAAAATTCATCTACTCACAAGAAGCCTGGAAAGCGTAATGATAATGGCCATTAATTACAGTAACAGGTCAAATTTTCTTGTTGTAGCCATGTGGTTCTATAAAATACCAGCCTATTTTTAGTGGTTTTAATTATTTTGAACCTTAAAGTTTCTAAGTGAAAGAAAAGTTTTCTACACTTTTCTAGGGACACTTTTAATTATGATGAAAAAATTTTCTCTAAAACACATTTCATATGTAAAATTATGGTATACACTCTGGTTGCTAAAGAGGCAAAACCAGACTTAAGACCTACATCATCAGACATCATAAATATTCACACAAGTACCATTTTTCTTCCACCTCCAGAGAATATTTGCCCATGTGTAACAAATGGCAAAAGGTATTAGAATTAACGTAAAGAGTAATAGTTTCTAGCAAGCAATACATTAAGATGAAATTTCTATGGTTGAAATAATATTCAAGTAAAGTATAAATCACTCACTGTAAATTAAAAAAAACAGACCACATATTTGGCCAAAAAGGTCATGAAGATGATAGGGGATTATCCTGAATTACACCAAAGAGCTGTGATAATGTTACTTCCCTGGATTTATGAACAATACCACAACACTGTAGCAGTACCAGTCTTGGTCAGCTAAGAACATGCAAAATGGAAATGTTTCATTTGCTTTGCCAATATTTAGGCATAATTAAATTACAGCAAATAGTAATATGTATTCCCAAAGCAACTTTTAAGTGAACATACGTTCTTCTACAATAGCCTGAAAAACCTTCATTTTAATTCTGTAAACCCAACAATGATATATATTATAGGGTGTTAAGTGATGTGGACTGCCTGTCCAGAATGGAAGCAGGAATACTAACTGCAGCTGAAAACAAAACCAAGCAAGATACTGCAAAGATTATTTTACATTAAAGAAACAGTGAAGTATAAAATAAAAACTTGGATGACTGAAGTGTCTTTTAAGTCATCATGATGACCTTTTCTATTTTAAGGTCCTCTTATTCAATAGAATTTTCTTTCAAGTAAATGCAAAAACAATAGGAAGGTTTTTTACATGATTGCCATGCAATCCTATAGATGATGTTCCAAACCCATTCATTTTTACACACATTTTCACTAATGGATGTGTCTCTAAAATAAATTTTCATTGGTATTTCTTTTTTGTTTGTTTTGGGCAAGTTGCTATTTATCCATCATTAGTAAATACAGCTGTGTTTGGTTGCTGACTTTTGTATGTTTCAAAACTAAACACACAGCATATTAGCATAAGACACTGAAGAACCTTACTGTTCTCTGTTAAAAAGAAAGATTCATTTGTTATTGAAATCAGCATATACACTGAAAATCAGGGAATTAAATTTTTCATGTTCCACTGTGTTCTTTATTCTAAAACACTATTAGATATACTTAAACTACTCCTGAAAGATGCTTGCCCACAGATGTTTACAGAAGATGCTAAGAAGATCCTAAGCAATTATCTAAAATACCTAACCTTCCTTAAAGTAAAAGGTTGCCTTAGCGTCTAACCTAGATAATCTTTGCTGTACGGAAATCGATTTTTACCCATTGCCAAGGGACAAAAAAATTTTTTCTCTGAAGCAAGCTTTTACTATATTCTGAAAATTGACAATGTTTTGCTAATGATATATTCTTGTGGTTGAACAAATTAATAGATCCAAGGCCAGGCTGGATGGGGCTCTGAGCAACCTGGTCTAGTGAAGGGTGTCCTGCCCATGGCAGGGGATTTGGAACTAGACGATCTTTAACATCCCTTCCAACTCAAACCATTCTATTATTCTACGATTAAATTGTCTGTCTCTGATCATTACTATTTTTCACTTCTGGACTTTCTCAACCTGCCCATTGTAAATTGAGAACGTGTTCCATTCTTGAGAGGAATCTGTCCATCTTTATAGTCATAAATATGACTATTTAGCTACCTTTTTCATAAAGTATCATAAATAAAGTGCTGTTAATTATTAAGGTGCAGTCAATTTATCTTAGGTAGAAACAAATGCAACATAACTATGGGCTTCTAAGTGAACAGCAGTGTATGAAATAATTTTCAAAAATCCATAGTAAGTGGAGTATTTTGAGATGGAACCAGGAGAAATACATATAGTTAATGCTATTCACCTTAATTAGAAAAAATACTGTTGCAATTCTGTTCAAAGTGAAGAAAGGAACAAATTCAATACATATCAGCAGCTCTTTATCAAATCTGTAGTAAACGTCCTTGGGAGTCCATACAGAACTCCCTGTCCTGTTCAGAAAGATGCCATATATTGAGAGTTCAGCTGAGCTCTTTCTTGCTCTTACACTTCACCTTTTGATTGAAGCTTTTTCTACTACGTTCTAAAAGCACAGCTTTTTGAAGTAGACTGATTGGTTACTTTTTCTCCATCATTCATTAAAATAATTTTCAGATATTAAATAGCTCTACTGACACATATAGTGAACAAATTACTTTTAAGAATTTTCCTTTAAAAAATAATAAAAAGGAAATTGTGTTTACCTTTTAGTAAATAAAAAGTCTTCAAAAGTATTCGCTAGCTCTGGCCACATACTGTCAAATTTTCCAGAAGATGCATGCTGTCTTGCAACAGGTAGTCCAATGGAGAGAACTTTGAGAAGAGAGGACACAGCTAGCTTCCATGTGCTTTCAGAAGGACAGGAGTACTTCAGACTGAGTGGTATTCTTAGTGTCTGCAAAATGAAAGTCGAAACAAAATTTATAGTTGTGCAGACAAATCTAAGATTACAGCAAGTTTCTGCACAAGATCTTGGAAGACACCGTCATAGATGGTAGTACACATCCCTACCTTTTCAGCTAGTATATGAGATGACCTCCTACAAATGTAATTCTGAGGATGATTTATCATATACCAGCTGGTTAAAGAAGGGTCTGTCACCAAGTACAAGGTTAGAAGTAAGAATTGATCCATTATCAATTCCACTATGAAATCACATACTAATTTTTCTTTTTCTGTATTGCCATCCACCATTTCTGCTAAGTCTGACAAATGGGCTTTCCTAACATCTAAGAGACTGCAGGCAGTCTATCATCAGTGTATTCTGGACAATTCAGTCCCATTCCTATAAAGCCATCCCAAGTGCTTCCACAGTAAAGAAAAAAGCCTCATTGAATTTAGACTTTTCCTAGTAAAGTTGAACTATATACATAAACACTGGAAGAAATCTGGTCATTATTGACTGCTAAACCACATGAAATTTGAAAGTAAGAAGTTGGTGATATTCTAAGATAAAGGCTGCAATACAACTCAAATGTAAAGCAGATGAAAACACAGCGATTTTTAAGTCTTTTAGATAGAAAGTTATCTTCAATACCTATAAAATAAAGTCATTAATAAATTTGAAAACATTAGGCATATGAACTATTCACACTTAAATGCATTCCCTTTAGTATTGTTAGTCAAACTGACTTAAAACCTGATAGTAAGTTATCTTGGAAAACCAATTACTTACTTGACATTTCAAATACATAGTGACTAAATTCAGGTACTATATGCATGCCCCCCCCATGCTTTTACTGTAGTCTCTGATTTGAGGAAAGCAAAGGGAGGAAAGACTCACTCTGACTCTCATGAGGGAATCAGTTATAATTAACTCTATGGCAAAAAATTATGACAGCTAGAATCTAACCCTAGAGATAAACAGATTTTTTTTTCTGCTGCTATTGGTCATATGTGTCAAATCTAATTTCAAAATCAAAATGGGCTTTAGAGACATGAAAAATAAATTTAAAAGCATTTTCATATATTGCAATAGATCATATTGTTATCAACTGCAAATGTCACAGAAAAGGGGTATTTCTATCAGTTTCACCAATGCCATTAAAACAGAAGTGGAAAACAACTGCATTAACTTTGAAATACAAATATTTAATTCATAACAGATTTCAAATAATATCACCTGCTTTAAACACATTCAGGTTTCTAAATTTCTATACATGAAAATCCTGATGTCACCCAAGTCATTGCAAACAAGCTAGGTCAGATACCTTTTTATTTTCCAGACATTTACTATTACTTCTATTATTTACTAAAATTTTTTGCTGAAATGGAATGGTCCAAAAAAATGAAGCATTTGACATTTTCACCCTAAAGATATATTTGCTCACCTTTAACATTTCATAGCTACATTGACACGTGAAGTCATTAAAAGCAAATCAAAAGTAATAGAGCACACACCCCCGAAGTATATATGCCAGCATACAGAAACTGGTCTTTGGCCTTCAATGCCATATTTACTAAGAGGCCTACTTACCACCCTCAGGTGCTAACACTTTCAAAGATGAAAATTTTGTGGCCTAACACATTTGCTGATTTTTATCTTAACACTGAAATACTGAAGCTGACATTACCCAGCTAAGAACAATACATATCGTCTATCTGTAGTCAACAGCCTTCCAGCTTCAAAAGAAATTATTCCCTGCTGCTCATCTTCATAAAATATCAATCTGTTTACTACAGCTTTAAGCTTCCCAGAAAGCGTTTGTCAACACTAGCTGAAAATAAAACTCATGATTTTCAATATAAGCTCATTAAATTCAGAGCACATGCAGGTCAAACTTTTACCTTAATAATGTTCTGAAGAACCTTCTCTGTTACCACAGCTTTATGGCAAGCTGTCTTTTGGTATAAGTCCACCACAACTTCCAATGATCTTTCTGCAAATGGTACATAATTCAATGCCACCCATTCCGCCTAGGAAAAGAAATTAGTAAATTACTAAATTATACATGAAAACATATTAATTAAGGAACAGAAAGTGTATGTTTTGCATTGAACTCCCAGTTTAACGCATGCAAGGTTTGCTAAGAATACAGTCCAAGCAACAAAACTGCAAATACAATGTAGTCTGGCTATGAAAATGTACTCTACGTTGAAGTAAAGTACATTTAAGTAGGAGAAATGTTGCAGTCTAAGCAAGACAACTACATTAGGACAATCTTTAAGGAAATTTAACTCACCGGTGCAAATAGTTGTATCTAGTGTGATTCCATTGTGTTGCAGGACAAACAGAATAAGAAGAATTAATACATACATAATAGTTACCTCTTCGATTACACTGAATCAGATGCTCATGCTTAGTGAACAGCAGTGTACACAGATAAAAAGAATTACTGAACACGTTCCGTTTCTTTACGGCACGTGCAATTCAAAAATCTGAAGCTTGAGGTCATTTTCTCCATTCAAAATTATCATGTCTTTGTGTTCAATTTAGTATCTCTTGTAGGACAAATTATTTTAGATTAATTCATGTACAAATTCAGACACGTTTGTCTGGTGTCCAAGCCAGACCCTTCCTACATGAAGGAGTACAAAGTATAAAAGCAAAGAAGAATGCAAAGGGAGTAAAAGAAGATAACAAGCATGTAAAAAAACCTTACTACACAACATGCACAGTTAAGTTTTTACAGATTGAACAAATGCATCTTGCTGAACAACCTATATCTGAAGCTGAATTGGATTAACCAGCCAGTGAAACAAGTGAGATTTCTAATTAATTACCTGATTATACTTTGCATTTGCAATGTGCTTTGTTTCCAGCTGTCCATACTGTGGAGGCTTGCAGGAAAATTCTACAAAGGCCAGCAGTTGGTCAAAGATTGCAGGATACATTATCTGCATACCTTCTGAGCCCACACATATAGCCTTTATCAAAAGAAAATACAAAAATTTAATATATATTTCTTGATATTTTGCTTTCAACACCTGCATCAGTATAAGGAACTCCTACAGAAAAATCCCCATAGAAGACTATGCAAGAGTCGTGCTGTATGAAAGACAGTGTACAGTTCCAACAGTGTAAGGAAATTAAAATTTGTTACGTTATTGAAGTAAATAAAGTGGCAAGACACCCAGGCATATATAGTTCAGTAAATACAGCTATCTCATCCAATAAAAGATATCTTTTCTTCACAAATTCTGCTTTGTCATGTCAGTAAAACAGGAGTATTATATAAGTCTTATATATAGATCTCACCCACAACATAAGTTCTACTTGAATAAATATTTAAATCTCAGAACTAAATCATAGAAGGCTTCAAAAAATAGTTTAAAAAGTGTCTTATAGAAAGGAATGTAAATAAAATGAGAATTGTATGATTTGGTATAGCTGAAACTCATAATCTTGCTTTAAAATGGAAAACATTTCAGGAACAGTGTACTTATACTACAAAAAACCCCCAAACCCCCTTATACTACAGCAGTAAAAGACTAGAAGATGAGTTCTGATGAGAAATAAAAAGACAACAAAGAACAAAACAAAGGGTGTAAAATGGGCTCAACATATGGAAGCCTGAAAGGAGATCCAAAGCTCCCTTTCATTCCCATGTTCTTGAGTTGCACTGTCCTTTGTTAGTGAAATCACATTATAAAACATCTTTTAAACTAGTCAGGGCTCAGTCTGAAAAATGTTAGGGTTTTTTTATGCTATTCAAACTGCAAAGTTGTTTCTCAACTTCTGAAAAAAACAGAACTGTCCCAAGTCTTCCTGTATCAGCAAAGAACCTGATACCACATGCAAACACAGAGACGTGTTTTGTTTCAAAGACTGCAAATATTTACATACTCTTCTTTAATGCTTCCACTAGCTTCTGTGTGTACTCCTGAGAGCATCAGTTGATTTCAAGAGAGGAAGAAGGTACTCTGGCCTAAAGCAAAACCATCTGACAGATGGCCTTTGCTTCACATCAGCACTGGCTGGCTGCCTTGCCATGTGAACTGTACTGTGTTTATATAGACAAGAGGAGCAATCACGCAACTTCACAGAACTTACTCATGTCTGAAAATACTTTAACTAATGTTTTTAGGAAATTCAGTGCTGTTGTGTTAGTAACACAAGTATAGGTGGGATGGGAGGTTTGAGGAAGACATCTTATGCAAGTCTGTATTTGCAAAGGCTTGTAACTGCCATGGCAACACATTGACACTGGGAGGGGGGAAGGGGAGATGTCTCACTTTCTCAGGTGGAGTTACTGCTTTTGTTATTGTTTAGAAACCCTCAGCTAAAACAGTTTAACATCTTGACAAGAAGAAGAGTATAATAATGTACAGTTTGTCCTCATGTTAAAAACTCTGGTAACCCCTTCTTTGAAAAGCTCTAATGCCTGCAGCCTTTGGAAACTAAGATTATCTGGATAAGGAGAACTAAAAACCAGAAAAATCTGAGATGAATAAATGGACTGATCCAACGGGGAAAACAGGATTTGGGCAGCACTGAGCTGCTGGAAAAGGGAGGATAAAAAAGGGTCAAGCCTGACTGGAAAAGGATGAAAATGTAGTAGACACGACTGGTTTTAAAACTTCATGTTATTTTTATATCCACATACAAAACTGAGATTTAATACCAACTTCTATCCAAGCAAACTGAATTGAAGTTCAAACAAAATAATTCACTCCATAGCATTTCCACGGCAGGGATGGTTGGAACTAGATGATCTTTAGGGTTCCTTCCAACCCATGCCTTTTTATGATGCTATTCTTATACCTCTGTTTTCAACATACATGAATGAATATTTGTTAAAACCATTAACTAAAGGAACAGCTGCAAGGTAATGATCCTGCCTTGCTTGTTTATGTTTGAGATAAATCAGCCCACACTAAGCAAAACAGAAAACAAGACACTGAATTGCTGCTCATTTAGTAGCCACCATGTGTTCTATGAGCTAAATGGGGCAGAATACTGACAGCAGCAGGGGGCAAGTATGACCACATAGTTAAGCAAAGTAGTCATAACATGAAAGCTCAAAGGGAATGAAGTCAGGTCACATGGATATTTTAATTCTGGCATTTCCCAAGTAACTTTTTTGGGGGGGGTTGTTTTTTTAAAAGTAGTGCTTAATATAAATACATGATCTCATTCATTATCAACTCTGCTTCTTTTGAGTAAATAAGTTTTGTGAATGAGCACTGAGTTTTCAAGGAGATATTTCACAACTGCAAAAAGAAAGAAGCAAGCAGTACTCTTTTCTGTTTTTCAGCTTTCCAGAAAAAGAGCACCCTCATTTGTTGTTTATAGATTCACTTGCATGAAAGGTGCTCTCTGAGGATGAGTTCTACAGTAAGAATTTCTTAAGCAGAGATACAGCATTTTCCTTAAATAACTGATTAATAAGAGGCAAGAATGTAGGTAATCTGCCAGACAGCCTTCTATATTTTATGCTTTGTGTAAACTGTCAGTTCTCATAATCACTGTTCTTCTAGACTTTGTTCATGGCAGCACCTGGACAACATATGGAATGCTGTTAGTGGGACTGTTCCCCTATCTCCATGCACAGACCTTCAATATCAACATCAACAGTACTTCAATATTAGATGGACAAGCAAATGGCTACAAACACCGCACAACACTTATGGTACTTCTGCAATCAAGCAAAAGTGCATTTCATAAAGATTACACCATTCCTTTCAATGCAGAGCATCTATTTTGCAGCAGGAATGGAGATCTGATTATTATAATACAATACACTGTGCAATTATAAATAATTTTTAAAATCATGTTTAAATCAGCACACTGTAGATCTATAGAGAAGAAATAGGACACACTGTAGGTTACCTTTCGCACACTAAAAGTTGCATTATTACCTTTTGTAAAACATCTAAAGCTGTAAGCACCGCTTCCTGTAAACTTGTCAAAACTGCTTCAGTGTAAGATGGAAGGATGAAAGGGGAAGCATCTGAACTGATTGGAACTGAAACAGCACCATGCAAAATGACACCCAGCTTTTGGAGATCATCCATGCTGAAACCAGTTTTGATGTGTTGGTAAAGAGCTGGGAATATTTGAATTAAAGCTGTAAGAAAAGGCTGGCTGGGAATGAAAGTCAATTTATCACAAGTAATTGGAGGCCTTGTACTTTCTGAACCAATCCTATACCAGCTGTTCCAGGCTGCCCACCAAAGATTCAAATCTTCAATCTCATCTGCTATTACAGGAGGTTCAGATCCATTGTATCTTCCTATTCTTTCTCCTATGGAGTCAGTTCTCATAAATGATCTGCCAAGACTAGTGGCAGTTGTTGTCCCTACCACCAAAGGTACAGAAACATTGATGGCAGGTGGTGTCTCAGGCTTCTCAGAGTCTCGAGCAGGAGAAACTATTTGTAGGATCTCCTGGAAGCTTTTCAGAGCAGCCAAGGAAACTTCATTATTTTTGCTAAGTGCTGCTGATTGGATGTGATCAAGAAGAACATCCCAGGCTTGAGAGAAGTCTCCTATTTAAAAAAAGAGAGAGGAGGGGAAAAAAAAAAAATCAATTTGGAACTTGCTTCCTATTCCCATTTCCATCAACTCTGCCTCTCTAAAAGGCTGCTCATGTACTTGTCACTCTAATACACAGAAAGTTCAAGAGATTAGGGGGCAACTTGAATGACTTTTATATCAGTTCAACCATAACCTGAAAGAATGAATGTGACAGAGAAACACATAAATATGAAGAATGAAACAATATACCTATGTTCACGCTAAATTTGCTAGCAAAAAATCACATACCACATCCCATACCAGTAAAATACGTTTTCTTCATTCAGTATAGTGAAACAGATTTGTTCTTATACATACCAGATGCCTGTTGATTTCAAGAAGGGTTAAAGACACACAAGGAATTAAGGGTCAAATCTACACTCATGCAATGCATTTATAAAGAATTGGTTTTAAAATGCTCTGATAATTGTACTGTGGAAAGAGTTCATTTGAGTTTTTCATTAAATTTAGCCTCAACCTTCAATTTTCTCTATTACTAATTACAGGGCTTGAATAATTAAAGTAGTTCTAATTTTTTTATTCAGTTTTAATTCAAGTTTAATATAGCTTAAATTCTACCACATTTCTGCAAATGACTAATACACTTACTAGTTGTTAATATGTTGATACCTGTATCACAAATGACCAAAATGAAATAAAACACAACTTATATCCAGTTAATATAATTAATTGTATACTACGGGATGGTGAAGGTGCATTAATCTAATGAGGACTTTTCTTTATAAGCATTCTCTATTCCTTTTACACTTTTTCCTTGTAGAAATTACCAAGCTATTGTAAAATATTACTACATATGTACATATGAACAATGTAAATGTTCAATACTTCACTGACTTTATAGGTAAGTTCTCTTTACATTTTAAGAGTTCTGTTAAATTTGACACACTGATGCCACAGAAGAGTTCCAGGCAAGTGTTGCATTCCCTTAGAAGACAAAAGGAAAAGCATATTCTGACAAAAACAAAGAAAAGACAAATTATTATTGTTATCAGTCTACTATAATTTAAAGCTATTTAGCACCCAGAATTGGGACTGAATTGTGACTACTGAGATTTAACCTCAAGTACTGTGATACAGAAGAGGAAATCTGTAGTTACAATTTTTGGCTCTAAGGAGCATGAATTAATAACGCCATAATTTTCGTAACATTTGAGGTGAAGATGACAAAAAACATTTTTGAGCTAAGATTAAGATTCTTGCCCAGTACTTTAACTGAAAAAAACATACAAAATCAGAAAGTTTATCATTGTGTCTTTTAATAACTATAAATTTTACCTAGAGGCTGCAGTAAGTATCTCCTGGTGTTAAATATTCTTGCAACTCCAGCCAGTGTTAATACCCATGTCTCGGCCCACTGCTTCTCAGCTGTATCCCTTGAATGATGAATGAGAATGTTGCCTCCTCCCGATTCAATCTTCTCTTTGTCAGCTGTCGTAGAAGATTCTCGAACCCTATCCAACAGGTGAAATAAAACCTGTAATAGCCAGAAAAAAGAAAAATACAACTTTTCAAATAACATAGCTGTATTCATAGTAAACCAACAAAAAATAGTAATTCTTTCATTATCCTTTCAGTCACTGTGTCACCCTGAAAATTCCCTTGTTCTACAACAGTCTCTGCAGCAGCCAAGATTAACAATCAGTCAACCCATGATCACTTGAGAAGGGCTAGAAATAGCACAATCAAACCCAACAAGAACAGTGTCAGCACCAACAGAATGCTAACACCACTGGATCTCAGACACTTCACAGGTACAACAGGCAGGCTCAAATATAGCCTAAAGTTTCCATAAAGCACAACAAACATGATTGTGACTTAGAACACGGCATTTGATAGATCCACTCGAAAGATTCAAAACAGAATGCAAAGCAAGGCTCCATCAATTACCAGATCAGCCCAATCACATGACCCTCAAACATGTTCATTTTCTCACAAAAAATATAAGTCATTCATTCTTGTAGGAAGGAAACCATCTTTTTATCAAACTTCTGAGTAAAAAAGAAATAATTAGGATATCAAAATTACATTCTAAAAGCAGCTTTAAAGGCCAGAGACAAGAAAGTGTAAAAGACATACCCAAAACCCAAGAAATCAGATTTCTGCCACCTTATGTTATCTTTAAAAAGTCTTAATAAATTATCTAAGTGATAATGGTTATTAAATGGTGAATGGTCAATGGTTATTAAAATGTGAATGCTCTTTACAAAACCTTCAGTGGAAGCTTACACATCATACCTTCCATATTACTGTGTGCCACGTTGAATGCTGCAGTAAAGTTCCATGAGCACCAATAGTAGAAAACAATGTCTGCCCAGCACTCTTTCTGACTGCAGGTCGGGGATCCACACACAGTTCTCCAAGTTTGGCATACAGGCATAACCAAAGACAGTCAAATGGTGATGCAGGATGGAAAGGTCTGTTCAGCATCACTCCCTTTTCTTCTGCCTGTTTCTGCAACACTGCTTCTTCTTTGTTTAGCTCCTTTTCAATTATTTCACCTCTTTGGAAAAAATAATCTGAAATATTCCACTACAAAATAAATAAGACATATGGTGTTGTACGATAAAAATAGGGTAATGCTCGTAGTGATCATGAAATAAACTGCCTCCTTTTCAGAAAGTATTTTGCAAACTACATCAAGATATTAATTTCCCTTTATTGGTGAAATAAGATCAGCAAATAAATATTGCAAGGTCCAAACACTACTCTTCTTTATCAGCTTTTAGGCCTCAGTTATAGAGGGCACAAAAAACATGTATTAAAAATAAGATACTGATGAACATGGTTACAATGCAATACTATTTCTTTTACTAAGCCTGGAATCATGCAGATTAAAGGTAAATTGTTTTAATTTACCTATGATTCCAAATAACAGCATGGGAGTTCAGTAAGAATCCAAAAAGCTAGGTTGTGGCTTTCATTTGTATAACTGACTACAGATAAGTTTTCATTAAAAAAGGAAAGAAAAAAATGAAAGCCAGAAGAAGCATCACTGTAGGTTAATAAAAAACTCACCAGCAAACCAATTGAAGTTAAGCTAATATTTAGCTCTTGATTGTGAAGTCCAAAGCTTCCTGCAACTTCAACAACTATCTGCAGACAAGTACATGGCATTGTAGGAAGGAAGTCGGTCACAACCAGCTGAAGACACTGGAATGCAGTCCGTATTAAGGACTCTCTTAAAAAAACAAAATAGAAACAAAGAGCACACACACACTCATTTCACATTTCTTTGAGAGCACAGAAATGTTTTGAATACAACACCTCAAGGGACAGCACTATTAAATAAAAAAAGAAAAAAACCAATTTAATGTTTTTCAGAAGAATTTACACCATTTTAAACGGGTTTTTTGAGATACAACTTTTAAGTTGAAGCTTGAAATTCTGACAAAGTAGTTTACTACCTAGTGGACTTGAAGTTTACACTTTCCAGTGGTCCTTAGCTTATTCTATACAGTTAAGTCCACTTCTCTGTTTTAGAATTCTAAGACTTGTTAGTTCAAATGTGTTAGCCAGAACATTATAAAAAAGCCACAACAGACAAAATAAAGCTTAACTTAAGCATGATTGTTTTCCAGTGAGTAAGCTGTTCTGAAGAATTTCTTGTATCAGCAGTTACAAATTACTTCAAGTATGCCAAAGAGGTGAGCAAAATATGTTTTTATTTATCAGGAAAGATGCATGCTAACATAATGGTAGTCTTACTTGCTTCAATACTACATTATATCAGACAAAAACTTTTCAAAATATCTGCCATTAAATAGATCCTCAATAATTACTTTGCCTTCAGAATTAGATTCTGAATACAAACATAAAAATATAGTACAGAAGAGGTTTGCAAGAAGGAGTTCTCAGAAGCAATAAGGCCATTTACAACTAAAATCTTGTTTAGTGAGAGACAAAATGAATGAATCAAAAGGAGTGGTGGAGTGTAGATAACACAAAATAGGGAAGCTGCATTTAAATTTCACTGCAGGTTTTTTTCAGTGTTTAACGTACAACAGAAAAAATTTCAAATCTTTGTAATACATAAACTTGGTGTCCTTCAGGATATATATCCCAGAAAAGAATTTCAGACTATAGATATGTCAGTTACCTATTTCAGAATTAGAAATGCAGGGGTTTTTTCTGATTAATTCAAAATCAAAATCAGAGATAGGTCATTTCTACTGTATTTTAACAGCCGATATGATATAGAAACCAGAAGAAGACACAAGAAACTTCAGATGGACAGTAATGGTATAACTAATAATTCTCTAATATGATGCATACGGCAGAAAAACATCCACCCTACCATGTAAGATCAAAATATTTATCATTACTATACCAATGGAGGATATGCTCACACAATACTTTCCCCCATACTGATTACAGGAGTCTACAAAGTGAAATAGACCCAAAACTGCTGCAGTTCCCTCTCCAATACAAAGTTTCAGAGGTATGTGACCTTCAAGGGCTCTAAGAGAAAAGGGAAGGAGGCAGGAAATCAAAGTATAGTTCCACCACTCACTTTGAAGTACCGAGTTATTGGGAAAGTAACCTCTCTGTCTAAACTTCAAATGCAAGGCTACAAGAACAAATTCAAAACAGTTTTTCCCAATTAATGTCCCACACTACTGTGTGTTTGAAGAAAGTTTTTGAAGCCCCTCATGCAAGTAGCAACAGCAATAAAACTCTTCAAATTGTAGAACTGTCCTTGGTGTTACAGGTGACCACAAAAAGGTAACTATAAACAGAAGAAACTTAAGCTTAGCGAGACATCTTAAGATTGTATAGGGCTTTATCTATGCTTAAAATAAACAGAGGCTTTCCATTGAAAAAGTCTTCAAAGACAGGCTTCCTTTTGTTTGGCAGGCTAGTACTGTACAACCCAGAAGTGACCAAAGTATCAGTGGCTTTCAAAACAGCAATTTCTGTATTTGTAACAGCCTGGAAAGAAGGTCTCCAGGAAGGTAAATGGATTTCTGTCCTGGAATCCAGGATGTTCACTGAGCAGAGGGAAGACACTTGTGAAGAAAGTCTTGTGGTCAGTAAGTTAATATTTAAAGTACAATAATAGTATCTGCATCTTGTGCTCACAGCTGTAACTTAGGTAAGAAATAAAGTTCTTTCTCAAGGAAAAGGAGGCATGCCTAATTTTTTCCTACTGTAGTTAATATGATGTGGACAAACTGCTATGTAGTTGAAGTAGATTACTCCATATGCTTTGTAGGAGGAGACGAAGATATAACACAAGATGTTAGTAACATCTTGAGGTATCGGCCAATGAAATATGGGTTTGAGATTTAACGGGATCTGAAGACTGTCTTGGGAAGGAATTTGGGTTGGTTCTCATCCATTACTAACAACAATGAAAATCAAAGGGCGTCACATTGCACCAAGTGTGGAAACAACAAATAAAGGAAGCTTAGTTACCAAAAAGAGGATGCTCACAACCAAGAATGCCAAAATCCTTGGGAATTTTGGTATGTACTACCACCAGAGCAAACTTGTCCAAGAGCAAAATCCTTCAAGCATTTGAAGGGGCTTTAGGAGGTTTTTATATGGCCAGAAGACTAAAGCTAAGGTGGGACAAAAGGAGAGATATGCCAAGGAGAATTCTACTGACACTAGTGTTATATGATAACCTATCCTGCTGCTAGTCTTGACTAGCACCTACAAACCAATAAATATGGTTTGAGTATGTGGATATAATTCTTGGCGTTTACAGTCGCGAAGTCAGATGTTCAATTCACTGCTCATTTCAAAAAAACTCCTTGCGTGTTCATCTCTCACTTTCCCTTGTGGGCAGAGAACAAGTCCACCTCTGCTGGCAACAGAGTTAATTTTGTTAGTCAAGGGATTCACCCACAGCCAGTAAATAATCTTCCATCCTTCTGCTACCAGCAACCATTTAGGTAGGAAGGCTTCAAGAAAAAGAGAGAGCGATCAGAAGAAGATACACACTAGAGACTACTGGAAGACTTAAGAAGAAAAAGATACAATAGATAAACTCAGCAACAGCTGATTCACACAGAATTATCAGCAAGCACCAGAGGTGTGTCCACCAGATGGTCAAGATGGAATGAAATTGCACACGGAGTACTCCTCAGTGTATACTGCATATTCACCACAGGAGAACATAGAATGGAATAACATTCTGGTCTTCTGGAAGATTCATTCAGTAAAATAAAGCATGCTTCAGGAAGAATTAAAAAGTGTATTTTTGTTCAGTAAAATTTTTCACAAGCCAAAAATTACAATGAAACTATGATTATTGAGGTGGCTAATAAAGCACAAAAAATATAAGCAGAATTGTTTCTACTGTTCTTATCTTAGATGAGTTTAACATTTTATTTCCACCACTTACCCCTGATCACTTTGGATTGCCCCCATGACTCCAAGCACCAAAGGCCAACCAGGTCCTAAGCTGTCACCCTGACTCTGTAAAATCTGAAGCACACACTCCAACTGCTTGATCCTGATATCAGGATGACTAATGTTTGACAGCTCCTTTAGTGGATTCAATAAAAGCAACTGCAGTCTCTAAAAGTAAACAGTAAAGCATATTAAGGACGCTAACATTTAACTGATTCTTAAGTATTTTTATGTGAAGTGAAAACATACAGTACAAATTAAAGATTCATTGAACTAATTCAGTAGCTCACTCACTAATGCTCAAATTCAGAGCATAAAGGATCTTTGCAGAAAATCTACTTTCCTGGCTCCCGTTCTCCAGGTTCCTCAGGAAGTAGCTACAGATGCTGTTACAGATGCACAAAAAGTGTCATGCAACTTCATGCTCACTCAGCAGGGCTACAATCAGCTTCCTATTCAAGAGAACTTGGAAAAACTATCCAATGAGCCTCAGTAAAAATATGAAAATGTTTTATTTATCGTGGATTGAACAGCTGTAATTTAGAAGGTTAGGCAACATATTTTTTACATGCCACAGCATCATATATATACTTCCAAACATTCTGTTTTGCATTCATAAGGGTGACCCATAATTTGTTCTAAGAAATGGACATAATATGCAAGCACCACTCATTGTTAGGTATTTGAAAAAGGAAGGAGGATACTTTATTAGAATGCATGTGATGGTTCTCAATAGTTACATCTGAGTTTATACACTCAATAGTAAAGTTGCTTTATCAATGAAGGAGAAAAGCATCTGCTCTTAAACTTCCTTTACCTGATTTTGAGATAATGGAGGATCATGTCTGAATGTCAGTCCTGCTTTAATGAGAGAAGTTAAAGCTTCTGCTCCCCATTCTCTCATTCTGGAGTTGGGATGCTGACAGACCTGAAAACACAGCAATGTCTTGTTTAAAGTCACTTTAATTTAACCAAGATTTCAACATATATAATGTATTAAAAATTTGTATTGTAATTCTATTAGAATGTACATACAATAGTCTAAGAATAATAAAATAAATCTCTAATGATAAAATTTGGTTTCACAGTAAAAGAAGAAAATTATCGTTTGGATAGACATACCTTCTGAATAAGGAAGCAATAGGAAGCAGTGAAAGACAGAAGGAAACATAATGAAAGTTACATACATAATTCAAGTCAATAAAGTTTCAAAAATGCTTAAACTAACTGCTAATTCTGATAATGATTGATCAAAAAGCACTAAACAACCCTCCAATAAATGCCTGAGTCTCTCAGGTTTAACTTAACCCAAAGCGACTATAAAATTGGAAGTTTCATATACTGCTCAGCATAATCAAGTGAGGAACATGACAGTAGCCGACACAGAAAGTGTCTTCTATCCTCTCCAATACAAAAAGTAACTACATATTCAAAGTAAAATAAGCCTTACACTCCATTATTTTAAAAACTTCACAAAGCAATAGCGAGCATCTTTAAACTTGAATTGCAAATGCATACCTTCACTTCTCTTTGTCTCTAAATTCTCTAAACCTAACAATTTTGCTAATTGCTTTTTTTTTTAGAATATAAAAATTAAAAACATTGTGCATATTCATTTCATAGATAGCTAGGATGAATTGTGCTGTATCTAATACATTACCCTCAAACTAATATGGGAAGTGTACGGTTTCATTGACCTCTCCATAATTATCCCCACCCACCCTTCCAGCCCTAGCTCTGATGGTGTGAGAACCCAGAGTCAAGTCCAAGGCAGGATCATAAAGAAGGCTTATGGCTTTTATTGGTGGACCATTCGTTATCAACCACTATCCAAACTGAAAAGGAGGACAATGTAGAAGAGCTAGCCTAATTTTTAAAAATGCAGACAAGAAATAGCCACTCTCCTGATTTACTTACATTTTTAAAACTTTATATAAAATAAAAAGAAAGAATTTGAAGTACTTCATGCTCTGATTCTGTCCAGATAACCAGTTCCAGAACCAGGGAACAAGCTATTCCCGCAGGCTGTGTTTAATTGAATTATAGCTGATGTTGCCTCCTTCCTTATTGTACCTCAACAACTTAGGCTTAAAAGGAAATAAGGCAGTACTTTGAAAGAAAATGAGACTCTGTATTTCCTGCAAAACAGCGGCATATTATCCGTAACGCACGGGTAACAGACTGAAACAGACTGCTCCCAGATGAAAGCAGTCTCAAGATGTGGATGGTGAACCTTATTGTCTTGTTGGGCAAAAAATAGACAAGAGAAAGATGCCTGTGCTTCAAGTCTTTAAACCCAGAAGTATCCAAATCTTTTCTCCTAGATAAAGCAACATGTGGCTTCCATAAATAGAGATGGGCCAATCCTTGATACTGGTTGAAATAATGCACTGGTGCTAAGCAAGTGTCTGACACACTCTGAAATATGAGGAAGAAAAGCCTTTTCCTTTACCCACTCTTAAACAAACCCTGTTCTTTCATTTTACTCTCCTATATACTTGTGTGGAGAACTAAAACTACAATTAGATTCAACCACCTGTTTCTAGTTTTCAATTCAAAATGCATGATTTTTTTCCTTGATGAAGTACATTTTTTGTGTTGAAGTTAAAATACTGAAGAAATTGAAATAGGTGTATGACATATTTTTGTATTTGAACAGTATTCTCTTAAAGAAAGCATTCAAATGCTAGCTTAAATACTATAAAAAAATCTACCCTTTCTTAGCAAATGTCCTAGCTTCAATCTGTCTCAGAATCTTCCTAGATATTTGTACTGGGTGAAAGAGTAAAACATGTTTGTGCTACCTTAATTACAACAACTAGATGAAGTATAATTACTTGATCTTTTTAAATATTGCTGTGTCAAAAACACATAAAGACTGATGGCACTATAAAGACAAAGTTAGCAAGAGATATTAAAATATTGTAATTTAAATATATAAATTCACTTTTAATTTCAAATCATAATGCATTCGAGTTGCAAAACTAAAGTGCCTAAACCAAAATATATAATTACAATTTAGAAATTTTTTTTAAAATTACCCATTGAAAACATATTTCCACAAGTTCTTCATTAATACAAACCAAATTCTAGTACAAGTGATAAAAGCCATAAGTTACCTCCAGAAGATGACCGGTCAGAGGTCTCCAAAGAATCTCAATCCTGCGCATGTTAACCAGTCCCGTTTCCAGTAATTTAGCAACAGCAAAAAGTGATGGTTCCTTAACAAAATAGAATTTGAAGGCATGACTTTGAGGTAACTGAGATAATTTGCTAGGGGATAATTTCTAAATTAAGGTGCAGCTCATCCCACAGGCCGCGAAGGCTGAGACGCTCCCGCAGCAAGCGCAGTGCCGCAGGAGAGGCCACAGAGGGGCAGCAGTCTGACAGAGACCAGAGCACCGATGGTCCTGTAAAAACTCACATTTGCACAGTCCTCCCTCCAACCAGCTTTATAACACGTTCAACTAGCAAAACAGCCTTTTCCCCCATTGCAACTTTTCAAGTTAAAATTATATGTGAACAAACAATCTGGAATATTTAATTTCATAATACACTAATTCTTTATCTTTCATTCGCTTCATAAATGCTCTGCAGGAGTTTGATAAATTTCTCATTCATCAAATACATATTCAAATATTTGTGGTAAGCTTCTTTCAATTTTACTTTTTTTTTTTAAATCAACATATAGTCAAAATGACTGTTGCACTGAAATTATTATCTCTTCCCATTTCTGCTGATTTATTTTTCTAATTTTCAACGGATTTTAAACACAAACTTTCCTTGTTTTAGTTCATTATCTGTTGCTGTAATAGTAAAATATTATAAAACATGTTTTCTGCCTTTATTATCTGTAGTGTAATAGATTAAGGACAAACTTTCAGAAACTCTCCTCTGGGATTAGATTATGACTAAGAGAATATATATTCAATTTTACCCAGTCACAGGGTTTTTAACCTTTCTGGGCTAAAGGTTGTTCACTGAAGCTGACATGAATATTAGGGTTTTCTCAAATAAACATGACTTATCAGGTTTTGTAATATCTAATTATGTATGAGAAAGTTGAAATGAAAATGAGCATCTCACAGAACATACTGTGCTACTCAGCATCTCTAACCTCTGAAATTATAAGGGTTTTTAAAAGTTTCATCCACCCACAATCTTATTAATGGAAACACATGGCAGTCCTTAATTAACAAAAAGCACAGGAAAACAATGAGGATGTTCAGAGAATTTAGTAACTGTATGAACCATTAAAAACAAGACATTCTCTGGTTCATAATTAATTTTTTAATCTAGAGCATCAAAGGTATTACTGTTTTTAGTATTAGAAATAGTTTGCTTAAAGGATAAATGTGTAAGTCTTCTGCCTGTTTCAACAAAACATCTAAAAAGAAAATAAACAACTCTTTTTATACCTTATTGTTTCCATAGGCCATATCCATGGCTTCCAGAGACAAGGAGCAAAGGGCATTTATTAAGTGATGTAAAGACACATCGTCAAGGTACCTGAAAAATAACTGCTATCAAAACACTGTTGAGTTAGATATGCACACATTTTTTTACTTATAAGATAAGGTTTCTTACTGTGAGTTTTCAAAAAGCTTTGAAATCATGCTGGATATAGATGGCAGATCAGTCATAACTGCTGTAGTCAGAACCTTGAAAAAAAGACAGAAATATGTCTTATAGATTGCAATAAAAAATACTGCATAATCATTAAGTGAAAAACAAGCAATCATGCTTACTGTGCTGGGCCCTTCCACAGCTCTTCCAGGTTTTAATGCACCCCCAACACTAGGCTTCAGTCCCAGAATCCACACAAGATGCTGAAAAATACAAAAGGATCATTTTCAGCAAAAAAACCTTTTCAGGCACAGAAGAAATTAGCATTATACTCAAGCTAGACACCAACCTTCCAGCCAAACAGAACTCAAGGGAAATGCTACAGTACTTACTCAAGGCAGTTCACAGTACACCATGAGAAGAATCAAAGCTGCTTCTTTTGCTCGCTGAGCAACTGAAAACCCAATTATAGCAAAACACCAAGGCATAACAGCAAGGCATAAATATTTCCTGTGATACCTGAAGAGTCGCCAGGACAAGTTGCCACGATGTACCAAGAACAGCTCCATGGAAGTGAGCCAAGTTGAGTAATGTCCTCATACACTGGATATTTTTTGATGTCAACTATGAAAAAAAAAACAACAACCAAATAGCCATACAATTTTTATCATTCCACAATGGTAGTGTTTCTAGCAAACTTCCAATTTTTACTGGAGTGCTTAAAGATTACATTTTGTTTGCACTAGTGAAATATAGTTTTTTAGAGAAGTAGTTCAGTATCTATCCTCCTTCTCTCAGTCTTATCTTGGTAGGGCTGAATATGAGTACTTGAGTTCTGCATTCATCTCTGAGGTCCCCAACACAGGAAGGACATTGATCTGTTGGAGGGCCACCAGGATGTTTAGAGGGGTGGAACACCCCTCCTATAAGGAAAGGCTGAGAGAATCAGGATTGTTCAGCCTGGAAAAGAGAAGGCTTAGGGATGACCAAATTGCAGCCTTCCAGTACCTGAAGTGAACTTTCAGGAAAAATGGGGCAAGACTTTTTACAAGAGCATGTAGTGACAAGACAAGAGGGAATGGGTTCAAATTGAAAGGAAATAGGTTTTGGTATTAGGAAAGAATTCTTTACTGTGAGGCTGGTGAGGCACTGGAAGAGGTTGCCCAGGGAAGTTGTGGATGCCCCATCCCTGGCAATGCTCAAGGCCAGGCTGGATGGGGCTCTGAGCAAGCCAGTCTAGTAGAAGGTGTCCCTGCACATGGCCAGGGGGTTGAAACTAGACAATCTTTAAGGTCCCTTCCAACCCAAACCATTCTATGATTCTACGATTTGATCACTGCCCTCTCCTCCCAGTTTCACACTATTATCAAAGACACATGTTCAAGTACTCCAGCTTAATTGCATCGTCTCCACAAAGTCAGTCTCTCTTAAGTGAACCTTCACACACAGGCACATAACACAGCTGAGATCTAGAATTTTCCAAATGGAATGAATGGGAACTTCTGAGCTAAAAGTCAGAAAAAACCAAGACTAAGACTTCTTTGCAATTAGAGAAATTTCCTGTCCAAGGCTGTTCCAAATTAAAACCTTAGGACAATAGTTCAGATGGCCATTATTTGTAAGAATGCTGTTTATCTGCAGCCTGTTTTTGAGACACATTGAGATGCAGAAAGAAGTAGTTAAGCAAGGTAAGATCACTTACAAGTTGCACTTACCATAACTGTTCCCTGTGGCTGAAGAGCTAAGGGTTGCCCTACTGCTACAACTTGCTGGTGAGACTCACTTGAGGGACTAATCATTTGAACATTCTGTCCCTGAATGGAATATGCTGGAGGAAAATTGAAAACAAAAAAAAAATCTAAATTTAAAATCCAGTATTTACTTGTAGTAAGAACCATCTTCTGGCACTCTACACTCTAGAGAATTTTTTTTACCGTATTGGCTTTAACATACCCCACTTTGAGACCTTTAGTCATATTTAGATTACTATGTCATTGCCCTAGAGAGTTAAAGATCCAGCAATTACTCCCTGTTTCTAACTATTAGATCTTGCTTGCAATACATCCACATATTTTCTGTTGAGACTGAAATATTTATGCTTAAGATCCAAGCAGTAGACTGTCTCAACTCAGTTTTTGGTAGTAATTGTGTGTAAATCGTATCACTATGTGCTACCATTGTACTAATGCACTCAAAAAATGAAGGTGTCATCAATGCTGTATCATGATATTTTTCCAATATGGGACTTCAGGACACCCACTTGATAACTCACTTGTAAAAAGAAAAGCAACTTACATAAAAGAACTGAGGTTCTTTGCTTTGTTTCTATAGATATTTGTGTAGCTCAGTCGTGCATACTTCTTCACAGACTTACAATCTAATAATACACTTAGCTGGTACACTGGACTGAAGTAAGGGTGCTGGTCCTTGTTCCCAAAGTAAGACGTTTTTGTTTTACATTAAGAGGTCTAATGTTAGATTCATCTGCGTATTTTTCAGGTAGTTGCCTTTCTTAATAAGTAGTAATTTACTTTCAAAGTTAGAAAGAGAGTACATCCTCAACTGGCAAATATTATGAATTACAACATTCTCTCAAGATCAGGGATGCATCAATTCAGCTTTTTGTAGGCGGAATAGAGCCCAGAACTTAGATCTTCCACTTAGGCAGTAAGCATTACCATTACTAGACAATTGTAGAAAAGACTGTAGTACATCACAAATGCAGGATGTTCTAGCCAAAGCTTTAGAATCCAAGTTGTCCAGAGACCTTTTCAGATTTTGAATGCCTTAATTACCTGCCCTAGCAGATCTTTACAATGGTAGACAGATCTCCTTAGAATTTGAACTTCTGACATATGCTAAGCATTCAGGAAGTTTTAGGTTGATCAGAATGACACTCAGCAAATGCTGCAAGACTTAACCAGTTCTGGAAAGCAGGTGATGTACGTGCTGTCTGAGGATTCTAACTTACTTTAATATAGCCAAAAACTACAGCTGCATGTCTTTGGAATCACATCCTGAAAAAATTTGTGTTTAGAGGACAATACAAAGAAACACAATTAAGAAAAATTTATATATTTACATTTGCTGGACAGAGCTGCAGTTGTGCTGTTTAATACAGTAAGGGCATAGTGAGGAGGCAAGGATCCTTTGCAAATGGCAGTGATAAAGGCATCTCTTGATGTTACAAGACCCAGTCTTCCACAAAGTGCAGCCATAGTCAATTCTGCTTTTAGAATATTTTCAGTGGCAGCTTCATCAGTGCTAAAAGAGTACACATTGTTCAGCAAGAATTAATACAGAGCACAGAAGCAGGCAGCTAACCAAAACTGAAAGCCATGGGAACATATACTTTAAACCCATTAACACTATAAATATTGAAGAGCAAGCATAACCAATCAACAAAATTCTTCAGAATACTTCCTACAAAATTGGACTTTACTTCTCAGCGACTTGGTAAACGAGACTATGAGAAGATATTTAAAACTAATTTCAGAAAATGGTGTTTGCTAACAAAAGGCTCTTTGAAAGAGACAATTAATTTACCACAGTCATTACATAGTAAAAAGCTTTCCCACTTTAAAGATGAGATAGTACTAACAAGTACCAAGACATTACTTAGTCTCTTATCTGCAGTAATCAGGACATGGAATCACTTCAATATATTGAACATGCAGGCAAAGTAAAAAGAAATAAATATAATTTAAATAGTTTCAATGCAACACTTTGAAAATGCAATTAATTGTTCTATATTGAAATACATTAAAGGTTGATGATGGACTTCTGGAGACTTCTGTGTCATTTACTCATTCAGTCTAAGCCACAAACCTGACTGCTCAGATGCCACGAACAGCACTTACGCTGACAACTGTCAATTCGACTGGTGTCAAAAGTCAGTTCGAAATATAGCTTGGAATATCAACTTACAAAAAAATCAAGAGACATGAAAGACCAGATACCTTGCATCAAGTAGGAGGGATAGAGCAGCCAGAAGACCACACCAACAAGCATTCACCATTTCTTCCCAGACAGCTCTGCTAACTTAAAAGAAATATATAAACTTTTTTATAGCAGAAACACAGTAGTTCCCTTAATAACTTTCAATTGTATCACAAACAAAATGCTTGCTACTGCATCTTTTAAAGTATGTTTTTGTATGTACGTTTACACAGCCAGATACATGTGCATACAGAAACACACTCACACCAGTATTATTTAAACAGCTTGCATTTAAAGTAACATTTCTGAGGTAAAAAAAATGTCACCAGGGCAGCACTTTTTCTAAATAGCACCAAACAACCCACCAAAATCCAACTTAACATGGTATATATAACCATTTTTCAACTTTGTCTATAAAAATAAATATTCAGAAGTGCAAAAACATGGGACAAGAAACACACTGAAATTTTGCAGTGAAGTAAAAATTCTGTCCCGTGGTATCTATAATTCTCCATAACTTTTTTGTTTCTCTAATTTAATAATTACAGAATTAATTACAATTTTGTAATTAATTCTAGCAAACAGGTGGCTGCCCAGCCCATTTGCACACCTCCCTCTCTCCACGGCCATGCCAAGCCTCTGGGCGGAGCCAGAGCTCCGCAGCACCACGGAGAGCTCCCCGCTCCCAAGGCAGCGCCCGGGACAAAGCCCTCTGCTTCCCCCTCCTCTCCTTTCGGCAGTCCCGGCGCCTCGGCTCAAACTTCAGCTGTACTTCAGCTTCAGTCTTGGCTTCCTGGGGCACGAGCCAAACTCACTGTTCGAACACAGGTCTTTCTGTACATACACACCCCTATACAGACTCGTCACATGTTCCACAAAGAGAATCCTCAGTTCACATCAGTTCTGCTTTTAAAGAAGTCCTCTATATACTGCAATCTTACTTAAAATCTCTCCATTAAAACCTTCTTTTTATCTTGTTACTAGAAATATATTTTTCTTTAATGTGGTCATAACTCCATTTCTGTCAGTCAGGCTGTCTCTTGTGACCTTAGATCTCAGTGTTAAGCCAAAAGCAGAACATCAAGTCAAGTATTTTTTTTAATGGAACTGCTGTTCCATAAAAAAAAAAAACCCACAACACTTCATTGAAATTTTTTATATACAAATAAGAATAAATTTAAGCAAAAAAGCAAGAAATTTTAAAATCTGCTTTCTGTAAAACTGTCGTATTTCATAAAGTGTTTACATTTTCAGATACCTAGTTCTTTCTCTGATTGGTCAGAAACTGACTGCAAATCTTGCTCTGAAGACTGTGCTGGTAACGAAGTTGCCTCTGTTGTGGTTTGAATGATGGTTTCTGCCTCTCCCAACTCTCCTTCAATCATGGTAGTGATACCACGGACAAGATCCAGCAAACAGTGAAATGCCACTGACATTGCATAGCCTTCAGGGATTGTAGGTGGCTCTACTTTGTCCAGCATTTCCAAACTAAAAAATTGAAAACATAACAAGTGTGTAGCAATAACACTGTTTTTAAAAACAAGAGTAAAAAACAAGATTTCAAATGAATGTTAAGTACAAACAGACCCCAAATACAGTCCTTCAAGATTTATTGCAACTTAAGAAAAAAACATTTAAACCATTAAGTAAAAGAGTAAATGAGTCACTAAATAAGACAGTAATCAAAAAGGTACAAACCTGCAAAAAATATTTTTAAAAATTAACACATATAAGCAAGCATCATGAATAATTCTACTTGTATTATTATTTTACTTAGAGCCACTGCAACAGAACTTATTCAGAAGAATACAAGTACCTAGGAACAACAGAGGAAATACATCAGAAAGTCATGACAGTGTGAACATAGTTATAACAAATTGAGAACAAGTCAGACATTCTATTATCATTATCTTTGAGTCCACATGACTAGAAAAGCCTGTACATAGCTAGATATTAGATGGCCAAATATTCATCACCTACATGCATAGGTAAACAACGGAAAGAAGATTATACAAAGAGGGTATGTCTACATGATACACTGCTGAAAAGCATGCAATTAAAATATCACTATGCTGGAACAGCAGCCTCATTGCCACTTTTCTCCATCTTTTACCTTAAAAGCACATACAGAACTGCTGAGTTACAAATCCAACAGAAATTGTAGCTGACACAGCAGCATCATCTATACAAGTAGAGACAGTCTGTTACAAAAACTACCTGCTACCACAACAATCATTATTTTATCATTTTTAACTCTACAAACTACTCTTAAGAAAGCTACATATTCCAGCTAAAATATACCAAAGATACTTTTATACTGTAGCGTCACCACTCTTGTCTGCACAAATTTTTCCTTCTCCCAAAAATGCCACACATCAGTTACTACCTCTAATTTCCTGAAGATAGCTGCCTCAGATATCTGGGGGCACAGGAACTACAGCTAAATCAAATGGTCAGCATTTCAGTCTCTATATACAAGTAAGTGTGAATATATATATAGGTCTAATTTAAATTATTAATGGGTTTTATAATTACAATATATTTGTGAGGTAGAGGTCATGTCCTCTTACTTTCAAAGACAGGAAACGCTAACTACTGAATAAATCACATGAGTTGTTACTGTTACATGGCAATGGCCATGAAAAGTCTTGACTAGTTTGTCTATTCCTCTTAAAAACACTTAGTTCCTTATGTAAAGGGAAAGACAAGGCATAGTGGTCTGTGGAGAAGCTTGTATAAAAGTATGAGATGTGGCCATTGTATGAAAATCTAATGGCAGCAGAAGAGAATTGGTTCTAAGATGTGACCCATTATGGCAAGTCATCTCCTTACATAGAGGGACTACAGAAAAAAATACAAGATATGAGGAAAAAACCTGCTGTGAATTGCTTGTGACAGCTCTGGTATCTTACACAAAAGAAAAAAGGCAAAAATTATGCAGAGCAAATCATAGAGTCACTTGAGGTATCAAAAGGTAAAATACAAGCAAGTTTTGAGAGGACAGGAGACTATGATGGTGGCTGCAAGGTTCTTCAGCCAGTTAAGGCTAGAAAGTAAGAAAAAAGAAAAGGAAGAAAAGTAGAGGTTGTAATAGCTGACCAAATTAAAAATTTGCATTCCCTGAGAACAGGCAGGTAAACTAAAATAACATTCATGTCCACTGCTGGAACAAAAAGTCAACACATACACATTAACTATTGAAATCTGAGGATGATTTTTTTTTTCTTCTGCATTTTAAAGGCAGATAAAGGAGTTCCTACCCTAAAAATATTGAGATCCAGGCTATTTGCAGATTTCACTGAATTTTAATATGCCAAAATTTTATGATGGTACAAATAACTTCAGGTTTGGAAGAGCTTGTCCCTCAATGGTCATGACTGACATGAAAAAAATTGCACTTTTTAAAAAGTAACATAGTACTCACAGCTTTAAATTGAGAACACCCTCTCCATTGTACAAAGTCATGACAAAATAATTGGCCATTCTAAGGAGCATTCAGAATCTAGCCTTGGTATATAGGTCAATACATTGTTTGAAAAGACAACCAGACCAGTATCTACCACAATATCCTGCTCAATAAAAACTGTAAACACAGTAAAGCTGGTGTGAGAAAGCTATTTTTCATTCCCACTGATGTCCTATTTGCTTAATGCCCTTTATGTTTGCCATTACAAAACGCAGCAACAGGTATTTCAAAATTGTTATGTACTACAGGGAGGCCTAAAAGTGAAGAGTTAATACAGACAGTACAGTAGGAAAACAAAATTCAAGTGATGCTACAACCACAAGGGACATTCTAATCAGAATCCAGGGCATTTAGAAAAGACAGCAAAAAGACCAGAACATCTCATGGCACCAACAAAGAGAAAATTCTTAATATACTTCAATGGCAGTGAAATCAAGACCTCAATATTCACTAGTAAAAAAAATCCTTAAATCATTGAATTCAAAATAAAAATATTTGTTACAAACATTTTCAGAAAGATAGAGGTACTCACTATGTAGCTTTAGCACTGCCTTGTACTGTTACATTCAGGATGGGTATCCAAGTGCCTCTGTACTCAAAGGCAGGTAATACAGTTGCACCTCCACCCATTCCAAGCACTCCTGGGTTAGTTTGTGCTGAGCCACTATTCCCTGATGCATTGCCTCCTGTTCAGAAAAACAATGTGACAAAATCAACCAACCTCGTATTTGTGATCAGCAAACAGCCTTTTTCTACATTTAATTTTTGAGGCACCAGGATTAATCTGAAGACACCCAGTTCAGTAAAAAAACCAACAACAATACAAAAAACTATTTCTGAGCTCCCTCTGCTGTCTAAAACATAATCTTATGTTCAGTTCATCGACTCCAACTGCCTAATTTCCAGTCAGAAGGTAATGTTTCTGTGAAAGGTACAGCAACATTCATAACATTCTGTGAATGAATTAAACTCACACGGTTTTGATGAAACAATGTATGTTTTAGTGAAGAGTCAGATAGATACTTGAAAGTTAAGGATTATTTACATAGTTGCATCAAGAACTCAGTAGCTAGAAAGTTTAATTATTCCAATAACAAACTTCTAAGATTTCAGAAATGCAAAAACCACAAGAAGAGAATCGACAATGGCAACATTTGAATCTGTTCCATGCCAAGGTAGAATAAAACAAACCTCAACAGGGAAGAGCTGACAACATGCCAACCAACAGCTAGGAAGGGACATATTTTGGTTCCAACTGAGGAAGCCAAAAAAAGCAGCTAAAAGAACAAGGAATTCTGTATATATATACTTCCTTCATAGACAAAGATATCTACATTTATTAAGAATAGGTCCCACAAGTTCAGATTCTTTCTGAAGAGACAATGGGGAGAGAGAGCAGAGTCCCCAGGAAGGCGACTCACAGTGTAACTGCCATTTTGGTGCACTTCCTTTTAACATGTAGAGAGTAAACTACTAATTTAGGCAATAAACTACTAATTTAGGCAATATGAATACACAGAAGATTATGCATACACTTGAACACAGTAATACTTAACAGACTGAAACAAAAAAATCATGCTGCTAAACACAAATGGTTAACCAAACACTGCCACTAACACAGTTACACTGGTGTCATTTTCTGTGATCCCACTGGGCAGTCAGACATATACGACTATTTTTGTATTAATCTAACTCATTAAAGTGGGTGGTAAACATTGCCCAGTATACTAAAAGTGACACAGAACTTCAGTAGACGCAGCTTTCAAATTCTATGAAGCAGACAGCTTGTTGCAAGACTGAGGCTCAAAAATCAGGTGTATAAGGAGTGCAAATGTTCAAAGCCAGGTTGAATAAGGCTTCAAGCAACCTGTTCTATTGGAAGGTGTCCCTGCCCATGCCCAGGGGGCTGGAACTCTATAATCTTGAAGGTCTCTTCAAACACAAACCATTCTATGATTCCAAAAGACAGCCTGCTATGAAAGGATTGCTGTTACAATCAGAAGACTCAGTTCAAAAATTACATTGCATTGATCTGCTCTTTGCCTATCAAATATGGCCATAGGAGGAAAAAAGGTAGAAAGATACATGCATGAGAAAGTGACATGAGAAACACTCAGGCAGAAAGAAGAAATGAAAAGGAAAATAGAAAACAAACTTAAGTAATAACCCAGAGAAATAGCAACAGCACTAGAGGTATGACCCTATTGCAGTGCTGCTTCACATGAGGAAAAATTTATGCTTCCAGAATGAGTATTATAGATGGGCTTCTCATATGTGCATGATACATGACGAAAAGTGCTTTTATGACAACTTTAAGATAATTAAGCTAACCTAGAAATACTAATAGAAGTGTTTATCAGTTGCTGTACAGACAGCTACTACAGAACAACAGACACTGACACAAATTTCCTCATGCCATCACTGCTAAGTCCAGCATGGGATTCCAAATTCATGAGTGAACACTGAAAGGTGCGAGTCTAAACCTAAACTTTTCAATGTTTCTTAATTTAATAGTAGATATGATAGACAATAATTACACTTATTATTTGGCTTTTATCTCTTGAAAGAAGGCATATCAAAACACACCCTTACAAATTATTTTTATGTTGTTTGTTGCTGAGGACTCTGCTTCCAGAACTACAGAATGAAGCAGAGAGCTTTAACTTGGACATAAACACCTGCAAAGGCATTGACAGGATGATCATTTCTTCTTATTAAAATACAAATATATCTAGTGAAATGCCTGGCTGCAAAAAAAAATACAATCAAGTTCATTTCAATAAGTGTCTGTTTTCAGCTTACAAAAAAGACAGAGATCATTTGTAAAATACACATCTTTCATTCTACCTCTTGGCTCCCTCAGTCCAGTTTTGGCCTTGAACATCCAGAAGAATTAGCGATTGCCTCCCACAAACATGCACTGTCTTACTAGTTAAAATTGTGCACTGCCATAAATGACATCCCCACACAAGGAGACAGAAATCAGACACATTTTTTATAGTCTGAAATTGGAAACAACTCCATCAGAATTTCCCTCTGAAAAGTTGTGAAACAAGGAGCTTGGCCACTGCAGAAACAGGAATCAAGGCAGGAGCACTGCTCTGCTGGCTGGGGTCTACACCTTCCCCACAATATAGGTAGATAAAAATCCCCTGTTGTACCAGAGCTGAGAACACCAGTTTGTCTCAAGCTCGCTTTTCACCAAAATAAACACAGAAGTACAGAGCTGTACCAGAGCTGAATCAAAACATAATTCATTATTACAAGAAAATGATAGAAAAATAAAATAAAGACAAGGCTTTACCAGTTTGGTTTGGTGTTGCTGATGTGTTTCCTGTGCTTGGTACAAGAAATAGAGACTGGATAAAGGACCCCAGTGCATTCACAATATCTCGGAAAACTTTAGTGGAATGTTGCTTCATATCATACGACTGACAAAAAGACCTGGAAAGTATTTTATTAAACAGAAAGTATTTGACAAACTGGGGACTAAAAGAATATTTTAACAGTAAATTCACCCCCACACACACTCCAAACTGTAGACTAAAAGCACGTTTTAATGGCAAATATTTAGGTAAACAATAATATTTAATTTTAGGTAAATGCTCCTTTGACACTGCTAAGACACAGACATACTCAACTATAATTCGGCCCTTCCTGGATAATAAGCATTGCATAATGCATTATGCAAAATTATCATGAAAAGCTTATTGCATTTAAGTTTCTACATATTTGCAATGTTTTAGGAAGCATTTTTCACTAGAGAAAAATAATAAAAATATATGTTAAACTTTATGTAAAAGCAAAACTCAAAATATTTAATACCTTAATAGCTGAGGCTGCACACAAAGCCTGTGAATAGATTCTACTGCAACAGCTCGTAGCCACTGTGGTTTGTCTGCATCCAGAAACTTAACCAGCAGTGACAGAAAGATTTCACATTCTGTTACCTAAAATATAGAGTTTACAATAATTAGTAAAAAGAAAAAGCCTCCTACAAAATATTTTCTCAAAAAATCTTTCATCTCAGGAGTCCTATCACAGCAAGATTTGTACAGAATCTTAAAAAAACCCTTGAAGGAGTATTTACTCAGAATTATATAAAAATATAACTAATAATCATAATATTTTTGACAAGCTAAAACCACATATGCAGTTGTACTGAAGGAGTTAAATTCCTCACAGACATTGCAATAAAGGTCATACATTTGCTACAGTAAATAAATGAGACAGAAAAGTATCTTTTTTAGCAAATATCCCAAACTCAAGACATAAGAACAGCTGAACATGTGTTTTTTACCCACATTCTGTCAACAGCTTTAGCAACTCAAGTTGAAAGCCTCTTAGAAAGTATTAACAAGGCACAGTAATCATCATTATCTAAAGTCAGGCAAACAAAAGAAGATCAAAAGGTTCCCAGAACCTGAAAGGCAGTTAAATAGAGAAAAGACTACAGCTAATCCACTATGAAATTCATACAAGGCCATGTTTAACAAAACCATATATTTAGAATACATGTAAACACAAATACACCTAAGAGGAAAAGTGTATTTAGCCTTCTCTTCCCTCAGTAGACATCAACAGCTCCCAAGAACTAATCAATACTACTACTGATCACAGCACTGGCATATACATAGAAAAATGAAACTGCATAAAGAAGATTTGAGCACATTCTTACCAGCAAACTGTAAAACTGTTTAATCAAAACAGAAACTACTCGCAGCAAACGCATACAGATGGGAAAGTATGGTTTTTCCACTGGTGCTGGGGAAGATGAGGTGGTAGAACCTTGCCTGAATTTGATATTTGGGGAGAAGAGCTTTATAACAAGAGGGCATACCCTTTCTTTAAGAAGAAAACTGAATTCCTGATGCTGAAAAAGAAAACAGAGGAAGTTACATACTGATATTCCTTAATTGCTACCAGTAGCTCTGACAATGCATCTTATTTACATTTGTAGTTATAATCAAGCAGTTTGAAATCATGTAAATCTTGGTATAAATTAAAATCAGGAAATGAAAAGGCAGAACTGCAGACACCATTGTAAAGCTACCAAAAAGCATGAAATTACAATGGTCAGGTTCATGGCATGCACCCCTCTTCTTGTATTTTGCAAGTTGAAATAGGCTGCTAATACATCACTTACATATTTATAAATTGTTTTAATTTACCTACTGTCAGCAAAAACACATTACTGCAGGATTGCGGTACATTTATATGCAGTAGATACATGCAATTCACAGTCATGATTCTTACTTTACAAGTGGGGTGAGGTTAATGTTTTTGTAGAAATAACAATTCCACAAATTTAGTTACAGAGCTGTCATAAATCAGGCAAGACAAGAAAATGCATCTCTGGAGGAGATATAAACAGCAAAATCAAAAGTGAAACAGACTAAAACATGCTCCACAAAATGTATAAACATAAATTAAGTGTTTGGGAATAGAAAAACACAGTCAAAAAGCACAGGGAACTTTTCTATTAAGCCCCCCTCCCCCCAATATGTAAAAGCTACAAGTCCTTTAGGAAAATAGTATTCATGTTATATTAAAGAGGATTTAATGAAGTGTAAATTTTACTACGTATGTAAACAAAAGTCTTACTGTTTTCCATCCAAGAACTACTCACTTGTAAAAACACTTGTGGAAAGTCATTGAGGACCGACTCAAGAAGTTCAAGGCCAAATGTCCGTGTCATTTCTGTCATACCCACAAGCCAGTAAGGAGCATCAGCATTAACTAACTGACAAAGATCCTTAGAAAGAAACATAATAACATTTACATTCTCTGTACAGTCCTGTACCAAGAAAGTTTCCCGAGTTTATAATGAAATCTACATGCTCTCCTCTTTTATGAGTAGTTTTCTGATTTCAATGTAATTTTTCTTTAAATACTTTTTTTACATAAATTATAAAGCACAGAATACTTTTAAAAGAAATTTTAAACTTTGCTGGTATCCTTGTAGCATGTGCGTTCATTCCTACCTTCAGAAATCTCAAGACCAGTGAATTTGCTAAGTCAAGAAGATTTTTACTGGTGTCATGAATACAACTACACCTTTTCACAGCATACTTGCCTTTATGTCCAATACCAAGCACAACAAACAGGACTGAACCACAGTTGCAGTGGTTTGCTCTGTTTTGGGTCTGGCTGAGATGGAGTTCATTTTCCCCATAGCAGCCCTCCCAGTGCTGAGGCTTGCACTGGCAGCTAGAAGGGTGCTGATAACACACCACTGTTTTGGCTCCATCTGAGTAACACTGGCACAGCCTTAGTGCTGTCTCTCAAGATTTCCCCCCACTGCTACCAAGGGGCTGGGCAAGATCCTGGGAGGGGACACAAAAAAGGTCATCCCAAATTAACCAAAGATGTCTTTGGCTAACCTCAGTTACAGAATCTAAGAAATGGAGGAGGAAGGGAGGCATTCGTTATTTACAATGTTTGCCTTTGGGAGCAACCACCATGCATTCTGAAGCCCTGCTTCCCAGGAAGTGGCTGAACATTGCTTGCTGATGCAGTTTGCTCATGCACATGCAACCTTTTGCTTTTGCTTTAGTAAACTGCCTTATGAAAAAAACTATGAGTTGTTTTCCATCTCATTTTCTCTCCCTGCCCAGCTGGGACGGGGAATGGTAGAGCAGCTTGGTGGGCACTTCAGAGTCCAGCCAGAGTCAACCCACCACAGGCTCACAGAAACAAGAATCTTGAATTTAATGTATGCTTAGCTACTATTTAAGGTTTATAGTAAAACATTTTCCAAGGCCACTTCTTCTTCATTTTCCCATCATTCCCCTGTGATACAGCATATCATCACCAATTCCAATAAATACACATAAGAAAGCCCAAGGCTCTGGTTAAGGATATTGTCAATATGCCAACAGCAAATTCTTTAAATTCCTTAAGGAGATGTAGAAGCACCCAATCTTAACTGCAAATACATAAATATATGCTCCCCAACTACCTGAAAAAGCATATATGCATCCTTAGCACATGGCTTCAGCGTACTGACAGATCTTCTATTACTATTCCCTTGAACTGCAGCTGGCTGGTCAACAGCATCTGTGCAAAAAAAACCCCAAAGTTTTGTGAAGACAGGAACTGTTAAAAATCAAATATGCATTAAGTGTTCTTACAGAAATATTCTGTGAGAATGGCCAGGTACTTCTTGTGCAACTTATCAAGTCTATAGAAACAAACATTAGATTGACTAACAAGGATCATCAATACCAAACACTTCTTTCAAATGTTCTCTTCAAAACTACTACTGCCATGTATTTCCCACTCAGTAATCTATGGTACCTTCACCTTAAATGACACCCTCACCTCAAATCCCTTCACAGTACTAACCTGAAGACCAGTTCTCACAGCTTGAAAAAAAACCAAAATCTACGTTTTATATATTGGTGTACTGAATTGGACTGACACAATGGCAATGGATTTCATCTCCTTTAAACACAAATAAGTGTATAAAAGACAGTTAAAATGAATGATGTCTGTGACTTTTTTGTAACATCTATAGACATTTTACTACTTCTGAAAGAGAAACATCTGATATGTGTCAAAAAAGCAGGTCAATAAAAGCAAGCTGAGTAAGCAGTATGCCCACCTTTATATCGTTCGTCTTCAGCAACCACTCTCTCAAACACAACAGTAACTACCTGCCGCACTGTGGCTGCCGCAGTGTTATTTGTGATATTATCTTTTGTAAAGTGCAATCGAAAGCAAAGTACAATTGCCTGAAAGGAAAAAATCCAGAAAAAATATAACCTTTCAACAATACATTTCATCTTTTAGCTGAGAGTCAAGAAGGTTGATGGACTGAGGAATCCTTTCTGCTCTAGTTTGTCAAAAGGTTGCCCAGAAAAAAAAAAAAACAACTTAATTTTAAATTTCAAGAACCAGAATAAGTTTTATGGATTACCCTAGCCAAAAAACTCTTTAGAATCTTCCCCAAAGTCAATCAAAAAGCGGTATTAACTGAAGACATTATGATGTGCCAATAAAAGTACAGTCATCACACAGAGAACACACAGTAATCATCGCACAGAACAATTTGTATGAATATTAATGTCAAAAGGACATTAGGATTTTAAGGTTAATCACAGAAAGGTCAGCCAACTCCAAAGCTAAAATGTCATTCCTCTCCCACACTGAATCACAATACTTTCACAATCATGTTGCCTTCACTGCTATTATTCCTAAGACATGCATTTTAATGTGTCATTGTGCTGACAATGACCTGAATACTTTTTCCCATTGGATTTTATTATTACCTCTAACTCATAGTTTAATACTTACCTATTTTATAATGAATTTTGAAAATTAACATCTGTACGTGTAGTGAAACCTGTGTTTCTTGTTCTTCTGTCCATATTCTGTGTTCTGGCACTTGCAAGAACCTCAGCCACACCCAGCCATAGTGTTACATGCTCTGAGCCATACAAGATTCAGAATTTTCTTTTAACTCTTTTTTCATGTCTATGATTTGTGGACTCTGCTCATATGATATTTCCACATCAGTTTGAAATCTTACAACAGCTTGACTGAAACATGAAAACCCAGTATATGTCTGGCTGAAACCAATTTTCTCCAATGTAATCTAGAAGAGAAATTTACTTAAAGCAGAGTTTCACAATTCACAGATGGGTAATCAATGTTGCTTCTTCAAAGAGAAGTATCTTAAAATTTAAATTAAATTGGATGGGGTCCTTATTTTTTGCTTTAGTTGAAACATAATATCCAAAATTTTCATGTTTAAAACTATGAGCCAAAGTTCTTACTGAAAGAGCAGTAACCGGACAGTTTTCAAAAGAGATTTAAGACAGGGTGGAAAGCAGCTTCTTTTAACATTTTCTCCATTAGTGAGAGTTTACACCGTGCTATGTGTTCTGATTCCAGCTCAAAAACACACAACAAATGTAACAGATGAGAAGGATAAGCACTAGCCCAGTGTTTTCATTTCAATTTCCTATTAAGTCAGAAATGCATTATTGTGGAGGAATTACAAAACACATGGAAAAGGAAGCTAAAAGAAATCCTGTTTTCAGAGTCTAGTCATAAAGACAATAGGAACACAATAGAATCAAGAAACCCCCCTCCTTGTCCATTGTTTTCATGTGCTTCATTGTAAAATTTCCCCATTTTTCCTCTTGGATATTGTAAGTTCTATGGTTGACACCAACAAATTCTTACCTTGGACAGTGCTTCATCATGCACAACTGTATTGGTTGTTAAAAGTACAAGAACTGTCTGGAGCAATTTAAGTTCTTCAAGACTGTTCTCCATCAATTGCCAAAGCATATTAATAATGTTTCCTGCTGCAGCCTACAAAGAAATAATTTTTTGCCAACTATTACAATATTTACATACTGGTATATCATGTGTACATATGTAAGAATATCACTGTCATAAAGGCATATCAAAACTGAATGTGCCTGTTTGTCTATACCATAGCACTACATTGAGAATCTAAAGCCAATTTCATAGTCACAAGCTTCCCGAAGTATTTTTAAAGAATCGACAGCAGAAATGTCTTAATATGTAGTACAAATTAAAGTGTGTACTTAATTTTCTACTTGGAAATATGGAAGACACAGTGAAAATATATTTTACCCTCAGAATTCACTCCTATCAGAGAGAAAACACTGTAAGTTTACATTATGCAAACACAACTGAAGATGTATTTTAACAGCATTATTTTTACCAGCTTCCTAACATACTACATATGCAGTACCATAATACATCATGACATTTACTGCTGCAGAAAATGTGCATCCATTTTACCTTATTTTTAAAAATAAACTGTAACAAAAGCACGATAATGTCATTGCACAGAGTATATTTTGTGGATGCATAAGGTCCATTACATGTTCAGTTCCTGCAGTGTAAGAATGTGAACTAAATTAGCTGGTTTCAATTTTCATTAATTTCCTTCTAGAAGTTACTAATATTTCCTCACCTTTTTTTTTTAATGGTGTAAAATGTTTTCTTTTAAATTACTGAAAACCAGATACAAGTAAAATATTTTGTGGACTATGTTCATATAATATTAAGAGCCTTCTAAAACAATTCATTCACCTTCTGTTTGAGGTCTTTATTTCTCACTCTGAAATACTTGTTTTTGTATAAAGATCAATCTTACCTCTGAAACAACTTCATGAGACATGAGCCTCTGTATGGCTGCTAGACACAGCTGAGTGATCTTTGGTTCTTTTGTTCCACAACCCATCAGAAAAGGCTGAACCACCTCTGAGCTGTTCTCTTTCAATGCTTTCAAAGAGAGATATGGAAGCAGTCAATGTTTAATACTTTGAAAGATACAATTCAAAAATTGTTAATCCCACCTATTAACAAAAAGCAATCTCCAGTCTTGGAAATTCAGGATTTACATGTGGACCACGGGGAAGAGCCAAGTGAAGACAGACACTGGGCTCATACAGCTCACTTCCACAATTACCCTGGCCAAGGCTCAATTTCCAAGCACCTTCTCCCTTACACACTCAAGTGACTTTCCAAATCCAAAACATCCACTTAAGAGTCCATGTGCTTAGCAAGAAGGTGTAAGGTTCTGCCAACCCGAGAGTTTCTCTGGCCTTGCCACAGGAACCAGTCTCAGGCTGGTAGCACTGTCCTGCTCTGCTTCACCCCAGCACCTAATGCAGGAGCAACACAGGGTGGCACAGAGCAACATTGCAAGCCACAGGACAGGAAGGGGAAAAGCAAACTGCCACTGGCAAAACAGGAGGAGAAAGAGACTGCACTGTTCATATCCAGGGTACGTTCACCTGGCTGTGAATTTGTTAAATGGTGTTTTAGTGGCAAAGGGTAGCTTCTTAAAATGAACTTTTACCAGGAGAAAACCAGTTTGCATAAACTTATCTCTCTCCCTTTTTTTTTTTCTTTTGTTAAGGAGAAAAAGCTTCATGATGACTACAACATTCTTCACTGGTGTTTATAACAGTCTTTTCCCATAAAAGTAACTCAAGAAATCTGAGATAATAACATTTAAAAATATGAAAATATTAAACATATTAAAAATATGAAAGGAAAGCACGACTCTGACTGATGAGTGGTTTTCCATTTGCAGGTATGTTTGTTGATTCATGCAAACTTCTAAGATTTTAGCCGCTCATCACCATTTCAGATACTAAAAATTTCCTCACAGTTGGAAGTTCAAAGTGTGCTCTTACATTGAATGCCATACACTGTGTTTTAGTCTATGTGTAGTAGAAGAAATATATTCATGGAAAGTTTCACACGCTTTTCAGAGGACAGTAGTTACCACAAACAAAAAATACATTCTCACATAAAAATGCAAACATGATCTTTACTATTAAGCATCACTACAACTAATTTGGAAAAAAAAATGAAACCAGCCAAAACTACAAAAATATACTTTAGTGATATTTTCCAACTGAAACACTAACTGACTCAGAAGTTTCTACAAAAAAGATAGGCTATTATAAATTATGGATGCCAACTTTCTATAAGATAACAGCTCTTATAGGGTGATATCAACACACAGTCCAGTTTCATCAGCCTCTTCAGAGCCAGTGCAGGCTCTATGTCCAGTTGACATTTCTGGACTGCCACTAAATTCTAACCATCAAGCAGAAAAAAGCAAGCAAAAAGATACCACAAAACATTTATCCTGAACATGAGACTCAAGATATAGTTCTGAATGGCAAAAATGGCATGAGTTAATAAGTAACAAGACGAAAAATAAATTTAGGCCTTTTACAATATTTTTCTTCTAGAATCCCTTAAAAGCAACAATCTCACAGCAGAATCTATACAAGTACTTTTACTTTATGAAGCTGAAAAATTATTTTTTGTAGATCTGCTTTGCTACCCATCTGGTTTTATAGCAAGCAGGCACATGGGGTGGTTCTTGGGGCTTTCCTGTTCAGAGGGACAGGAGCTAAACTTTGACGATCCTTTCCAGCTCAGAATATTCTGTGGTCACATGATTCTGTGACTGTATTAGCTTCAGTCTTAAAATGCACAAAAAATTTATTATTGCCAGGTCTGTCTCCCTTTTGCTACCAATTTACGGCAGTATATATTAAAAAATAAATCTATCTTACTCAACCATAACAAAAGAGAAGTTTTTTGAAAGTATAACTTACCTGTTCATTTCATTAGCTAGATTATAATTCTGATTTTTTAGAACACCTAAAGTGTAAGTTTTTGCACATCTCAAAGCCACATGGGAATAATTTCTCAAATTTATCTCCCGTGATTTAAGACTCTCTCTGCATTTGGAATTTCTCAAATTCTTATAAATAAATTATAAAGCATATACAGACTGCCAAGAATGAAGACTTCGAAATAGCTCAACTTAACTTTTCCAAAAGAAAGAGAAATTAGATCAATGACCTCAAAGTTCTGGCAGGTTAAACACAACCCACCAAAACCAACAAAGATTTTTAAGATTTTAATAAAGATTTTAAGTCTGCATCTATGTTTCTAAAAATTATAATCCTACACAATGAAATGCTTCAAGAAAGCATCAGATCAGCTTATTCAAAACTATCTGATACAGTTGTTCTTATATGTGTTAGTGAAATGACAGTTTACATCAAAATATTTTAAAAATCATATCCTGATCAAAATATTTATTTGTATTACTAGAATGTCTCGTAGATGTTCCTAAATCATCTATCAGTCAAAAAGTATCCACTAGATTTCACAATTACAGTAACATTTTGCAGCTTTATTATTACTAATATATATATATTATTTTTCTTCAAATGATTTTAAATATTAGGAGACAATCTCTTGACATTAATTTATGTATAAGATTAGGTTACAACTGATATCTCAAAAAATACAAGAGCTCATAAAGAATTTAGTCTGTTTAATGACATTATGCTTTAACTGTGGAATGTTAGGATAATGTGCAGGCAAAGTATATTTTCCCAGTACTGGGAAAACTGTGAAACAGAGGGGGAAAAAGTTATTATCCTATTAGCAAAGATTAACTAATCAAAATAACTTTTAGGACCTGATGGTTTCCCAAACCTCTTAACAACAAATCTGTGCAGGTTTTTTTAATTAAATAAATATTAAGTACATTCTAGTTTAAACTTTCCAAAAGAAAGTTCTTTTTAAAATTTTACCGACTACCAGAAAGTGTTGCCTCAAAAAGATAAAAGCAAAGACTGCCCATCCATGACTAAATTTAATGATCTTTCCCATCTCTTCCCTTTGAAAACTAACAAACAGAGAATTTTGCAGGATTAGAAACTAGCTTTCTAAAATACAAACTTCTTTATGCAGTAATATGTTGACAGCTTCCCAAATGGCTAACTATAGCTTTCCCTTGTGCGTTTGTGTATTTTGATATAGCTGACATTACCTGGCATACTTTTCCCACTCATGTCAGCATTCATGACAGCAGTAAAAACAAAGAAAATAAACAAACAAAAAAGAGGCATTAAAGTGAAATACTGAGGAGTGGGTCTGTTAATTCAAATAATCCTAGAAAATGCCTCCTTAACAATACCTGATTTACATACCTCAAAACAAGGTATGGTTTTGCAGCTATTTCACTGGACCTTCCAAACAATCTGGTATTTCAAGAATTTTGACTACATCTGGAGTAGACACTCAAGTATTAATGCAGGGACATACAAATCTGGCCAAGGGCTATACCAGCAACTGGCAGAAGAAGAGGCCAACTTTATAAAGCTGAGGACAGTCAACAGATATTGTTTTAAGCACTTATAAAGCTGCAGCTCACAAAATATGTCTCGTCCCTCAAGGCATTGAAACATCTTAAATTGAATGACCTTGTCTCAGATAAAGATGGAATTTTGCCTGCCAGTTACAAGTCCCCAAAGGCTGGACTAATACACAGACGTGGATCATACTGCAGAACTCCACACAGAGCACTCAACCACAGAAACTGAGAATGTAGGGTCTTAAGTATTTCCACACTATTTTTCTAAGTGGATGATTACTTTTTGTAGCATCAACTGAAAATGGAGCCCTTCCTCAGCACCAGAATAGCACTAACATGAAACAGAAGTAGTATTAAAAAACTTCTATGCTACTAGATTTTTTGCTAGGTGCCCAAAAGTAAAGCATCAACAATATAGCACACACTAAAAGACATGTAGTATTATTAGACATATCCAAGACATCTTTTTAGCATTTTGATCTGTAACTCAGCTTTATTTTTCCTATTGCACTGCAAATAATTACCTGCCAAAATATCTGTGTTCCGTGCAGCTATTGTCTTCACTTTTATTATTCCTGATTCAGCAGCCTGGAAGAAAAGAAAATAAGTAGTTTAGATGCTATATCATACATCAATATCTGCAAAGAAATAAAAATATTGTAGATAAATAAAAAGGTATAGTCTCAGAGCAAAAAATGTTTTTGTAGTGGTTTCTGCCAGCTGAGCTAATGCAGAAGCGAAATTTTTGTAGCTGTTGGAATTCCTTTCCAGAATTCCACAGGAAGGGTTATATTCAGAATTTTTAGAAATCGTGATTCTCATTGTATTATTTTCCAGTCTTATGACTGCCAAAAAAATCACGAGTAGGCATAAACACTGTTACATAGTCTCTATACAATTTCAAGCTACGAGTATAAAAATGAAACCCATTTTCCGCATGGATTTTGGCTCCCAAATGTCCTATACAAATTATCCCAGGGCAATACCATGAAGATGCCTTTCTAACAATACGTTCTGTTCTTCCCAGCATGCCATACAGTGCACAGCACCAGTTCCTCCCCTTTCCCCATAAGTGTGACTTGGCAGAGCAGCATCCTCCTCCTCTCCCTTGCACACTCCTTCAGCGGGGCCAGGGCTGCAGGCTGGGGGCTGTCTGGGCACAGCATGGCCGGGTGACAACCAGGGCTGCCCAGCCCAGCCAGGACATCACACACAGCCCCAAGGGAACAGCAACTCCCTCTTCAATTGCCCACAAACACTTCCCTGCATAAATCACTCAAGTCATGTTCTCTAATGGAAATCAAGCCGAACTGGAAATGTGACACTGAGGCTTTGCATTTCAAGACTATGACTTCTGAAAGTTTAGTATACAAAACACAAAAAATACATTGTACATTGTGCCTTTTCATTTTGTAATTCCATTAATACACTATAAGCCTCTGGAAAGAATTAAATAAATCAAAATAAGCACAACAGGTTTTCCCAAACAACTGAATGCAAATTGCCAGAAAATACTGTTCTGCAAATTTGAAAGCACACTTCCCCTTTTATTTCAGCTTTGTATTTCTGTGCATTTTCCACACTAAACATTTCTATTTTTCTTCTGATACTACTATTTAAAGATGTGTGCTGTCACCACATAAAACAGATTACAGAAGCAGAGAAGCTGTGACAGCAGAAATATGAAAATGATAGTACATGAAGTTCTACCAAGTATTAATATTCCCTCTCCATCAGAACATTACTCCAACAAGATTTCCCAGAGAGTCAGGTTAAGATGACTGTATAAATTCACAAACAAATCTTTTATTTAAGAGTTGATATACATATTTCTCAAAATAGCTAAATGAGAAATGCAAAGCTGAAATTTTCTTTTTTTTTTTTTTAATTTCCCGAAACAATATAGGAAGACTAAACACTGCCTTAAAATTCTAAAGATTTATTCAAGTTTTTCTGAATACAGTTTTCTACTTCAAAAGTAAAGTCAGTAATATCCACAGTGCCTGATTAATATACAACATGCTCAAATGAGCACAAGGCAACATGCACATATATATTTTGCATAATTAAAATGAGGCATGCCAAATGCAGCTCTCATTTATTTTAATTATATTAACTTAATGTGTTGAAGTTCTTGAGATTTAAGTCAACCCCTGTTCTTCTTCAGTTAGAAATTGTCAGCTAATTGGAGGGATTCTTGTCACAACATATTGTTCCTATTAATTAATATGAAGGATTTGTCACACTCCAACTTCAATTATCTTCAAACTAAAACTCATCACATCTACTGGCAATTGATTTCTTTCTTGCCATGAGTGACAAACTCACTCTGATTCAAAGAAATATTAAGCCTGCTCATATTAGTGGCATTCACAAACACCATGCACTTTGCACAAAAATTTTCCAACATAATGGCTCTCAGTTGTTTCCATGCTTTATATAAAATAGCATACATTTTTTTAAAAAATAAGGTAAAACAAAACAACTGCTGAATATAAGCACTCTTCTCCATGAGATACAGAAATTTCTGTAATCATCTGCATTATACTCTATTTCAGAATTTCTATTCAGAATCCCAATTAAAAATGTTCACAGTTAAAAACTAATTACACAGCACACATCCTACAAAAGAAAAATAAAGTACTCCACTGTTTATGTAAAAGGGACAACACATTAACATTTATAAAAATTACCTCAGTTGACCATAAATAGCCAACAGAACACATGATAACTATAAACAATTCTAATCTGTATACATGAATGTAAAAGTGTGCTTGGATTGCATCAATTTAAGTGGCATATTAAAAGATATATTCATAGCTTTTAAGTTTACAAATTTGCTTTAGCAGTCTGCAGGACACTGCCACATGAGAAAAGGATTTTATAAAACACTAATCAAGGAGAGAGACAGCATTATAGTGTGTGTACTCATGGGTACAAATATGGTAATTTACTTTCACATAAATATAAGGCACCATGTTTTTAAAGCAATCACCAATTTTAGATGTAACATTACCAACTTCCCTTAGCACTGCAATTCATAGTAGTCTAATGAGCAAGTCAGTTATCTCTTTATTTTGAAAAGAAGTAAATATATGTAATTCCTGCAACATAACAAAGCTTAAATATACTTATAACTTCAGCCAATTAGATTTCCAATTCTGCTGCTTTAACAACTGTGAAATGAACTGATAAAAAATGTCTCAAACACACACTTGCCATTATTAAGTTTTGGTTCATGTTTCTCCTGAAGCAACTGCAGCATCCAGTCTGGGAAGGTGAAATATTGACGAAGAAGAGAAACTGACTCTCAGTGATAGCAGATATTCAAGTCAATCTCTTCCAGTACTTTGATCTGGTTTTAATCAAACAGTCAATAATCTCACAGCAAAATTCAACAGGACCCTCTGGGCTCAAACACTTGCTTCATCATCTTTCTGCTTGCTTGGAAGTTACCAAGTATTTGCTGATTATGTGGAAATCACCCTTCACAGAAATCAAAGTAAGGCAAATACAGANAAAAAAAAAAAAATCAAGACAGTGGCGTTTCAAGTAGACAGAAAAAAAGTCTGTGAATAATATCTATCTCCTGGCCTCAAAGTTCCTCTCCGAATGTACAATCTGACAACAACATTCACAGCTGCCTTATAGACAGAGGTTCTCTGCATGTGAGAGTCCAGGATGTGGAAATGCACAGACACTTTCAAACTCAGCTTCAGGAGTGTTTCAGATCCAAAACTCTTCCCCTCCTAATGGACTTCTGAGTCTTCAGTTGAAACAGGGAAGAATTTCAGCCTTCCTGTCATTAGATGTGCTGTGAGCATCTTCCAGATTTTTGGAATTTTTTATTCTTTGTTTAGGGTCAAAAGCACCTATTGGGTAACAGAGACAGGTAATAGCTGCTGAGACAGGAAATCAGGACGGAAAGATTTAACGTATCCTCGAGCAGAACCAGCATTTTCCAACATCCAGGTAACATTCATGAGCTAAATTTCTCCACACTGTAGTCTGTGTACGTATATTTAAAGCTCTATAACTCATCAATAGCATATGAAGGTATTAGGATAACTGGGATATGTAATTCTACATGAGTTCAGCATGACACAAAGGCAAGCCATCCACACCAGGAGTGAAAAGTGCATCTAGAAAGCACCAGTTTTTCAAATCTGTCTTCTGGGACATCATGGAAGCTCTTATACCCAACTGCAGCAGGCAATCTACATCACCTAAAGACACCACTATAGCTAACTCCATGATCATCATAATGTTACCCAGCAGCCCAAGAATGGGACTTGTCTTGGCAGTACAAAGAATAATGGCATGGCATATGCTTGAACATTTAACTCTTAGAGGCCAAGACATCTTGGACTTCTATTGCAATGCATACAGGCGAGTAAGGGACCAGAGGGGTAGCTGGGATGTGATCAGACAGTACATCAGTTGCTCTGCAGTAACCTCTACGGATTTGTCTTTACTCTGGGGTAAAGATGAAAGAGCTACCCTTCTTTTACTGAAAAATAATATCTTTTACTGAAAAGTTAACAACTTTTCCTAAGGGAAAGATGACACAAAATTCAAATCTAAAGTGAAAAAAAAGCACTTGTCTCTGCCATATCAATAATTTCTTTAAAAGGTTCAAACTTGGCGTTTTAAAAAAGTTTTTAAAAGGATAAACATGCTGATCTTCAAAGAAATTGGTATCTAACAATTAGGAACAGGAATCAGCACCTTTTTTACTTTACTAACGAAAAAAATACATATTCCCATAAGGATATATAATGTAACAACCAGGCATGTGCTAATTTCTACTAAGGATTGATCTAACATTAAGGATATTTTTGTATGAATTTCTAAATGTGATAGCATTGTTACCAAAAGTTACTAAAACCAAGAATTCTCACTGCTAGTGTTTTTGAATGACCACTTGTGTTTTCATTGTACATTAGAGCAAACTGCTGTCTCTAGAGACACCAAAATTGTTGTAAGGTTTGCAGTCCTTTCTACATAAGCTATTGATTTCTCTATCCTAAAAAGAAAAGCATTCAGGAATGATAGTTTGTATTGATATTTACATTACATAGTTTGCCAACCTTTTATTAAGACAGGATAAGAGTAATATATGTTATCTACAGTCACTTCCATATCTATTACATGAAATAAAATGAGCAATTTTTTTATATCCACCATTATCTGCCTTTCCAACTGGAACACTAACCCTATATCCAATAGTTTAGATACGAGGTCCTCCTGTCTAAAGTACAGTTTCACTTCATTGTTATTCTGGCTTGCTTTGCAAAAGCATTTTCTGGACCATTACTGTACTTCTAAACTATTATTTGGAAAAAAAAAAACAGTCAAAAAAAAGCTCCTCACTAAATCAGTTTCATGAAAGCGCTCAAGTATACCACATTTGTGTGAAAAAGCATTGTACTTGCCTTCTGTATTTTTATCTTCCTCCCCATGAGTACAATCCCTGCTCTGACCCTTTTTTTTATATATACTCATTTTACATGTGATTTAAACAGGCAAAATGCCAGTTTTGATCTGACATTGCTGTGCACTCACAGGGGTTTATTACATTGAACAATTTATTATTATTTTGTTAAATAATTATCATAAATTAGAAGAAAAAAAGCATTAACAGATTCTATCATATACTTTCTTCTCCAACTGAAGATTTAAGATATTGTAGTTTATGTTTCTTGTTTTCGAAAAACACACAGCCTTGTTCATTTCCAGCTTTAGTGCAACTGTATTAGTTGCTCTCATATTCAGAGTGCTCTTTCACACTTGACAGGAGTGACTGCTCCTCTGGTCCATTAATCTTCTGATATTGTCAGTTTGCAGTACCAGTAGCCAGTTCAGAATTCTGAAGGTTAAACATCACTAATGCCAGGAGAATTGCCAGCGTTATCTAAAATGCTTCAGAGCTGCTGCCTCTGGAGCTACCTCACTTGACATGAACATAAAGATGTTCAAATAAAAATATTTAATATTACAAGTTTTCACTTGACAGTCAAAATACTACACACCTCAGCTGGAAAAAACATCACATACAAATTAACAGAACAAATCACAATGCATAACATAAACCAACTCATTACTGAACAGCACTAATGTACACAGGCAAAAAAGCTAACCAACACCTGGAAGAGAAGAAACACTTAGCAACACATTTTTTAAGTTCTACTTCTCTCTTCAACAGACAGAACAAGGATGTACCCCATATTTTGTATTCTATATAAATTATACTGTTAACTAAATATTATATACATTATAATATATGGTATATAAGGTATTAAATACATGTGTAGTGTAAGGATATTCTGAGAGAGCCTGTGTCTACCATTAAGAGATTTCTGAGAGATCCATTCAAGTACCACACAACTGATTTTAAACCACTGAAACAGAGCACTTGCACTTGAATTTTACCTACATACTTTTGACACAACAATTAGCATTCTACGTTAAAAATACAACTACACCCTGTTTCAGAGCTTTAGGAGACATACACTTGAAGTTCAAACTAATTTTCCCTTCAGCCTGTCGATCACAACAGATGGGATCAGGCAACTTTTGAGGATTTGCCGCAAGTACTATATTCAGTCAGCAATGTCCGTTTTCCAGACACCTGGTAAAAAGAAACAACAGCTGACAGTTTAGGCACTAGTTGAGAACTGGAGTCACCAAGAATTTCCAGCTTCTGCTACAAGTTTCCTGTATAATCTTCAAGAAGCCATGGCAGGCAGATGGGAATTAAATCAGAGATTAAGATGCACAAATTTAAATATTTAGACTCCCATTACAATGGAGATTGTCTCTACTGAATGCTCCTTAATTCTTAAAGCCTCTCCTTAAGCTAATTCAGCTGACCCACTAGCAGGGGCTCAATGCAGAGGTCTAAGCTTAGGCCTCTGTATCCAAGACAACTACACGCAGACACCAGAAGACCCATGCCCTTCTGGACCAGAGGCTGGAAGCCAAAGAAGACACATTATGGTATCTCAAGTGGCAATGTAGAACACCTAGTATGTATGTGACAGAAGGAATCAATCCCCTGGCTATGAGATACTCCGAATAGTTCTTTGGCTCTATTGACAGTATTTCCATAACAAACCAAGCCTGCACAATCAATGAAGCTTAAACACCCAACATTAGGCACCTTAATCCTGCACTGAAAAGTATAACTTGGAAAGTGTAAAGACAGACTGATATATTGAAACTTTTAATAATTTTCTTCATTCATTAAATTGCAAGAAATGATGAAGAAATTTATCTGTGCGCCTTATGTGAATCACCTCGGAACATGACATTTTTTCTCAAAGACTAAAATGATCACATGAAACTTATGATTTACAATGGACCATGAAGCTTAGAACACATCTGAATTGATGATGGTCCCCTAGAAATGTAAGAGTTCACTTTTAAAAAATCATTTTGAAAAAATACTACTGTATAAAGGTCACTATTGAATAAAAGTCACTGCAGAATTAATTGACTCCAAACATGAAGCTAGCAGACACAGCAAGTGGGAAAGATCAGAAATTACAAAAGAAACTGAAAGAGATATTAGGGATCACAGGTCTCAGGTTACCAGCTCAGCTATGGGCTGGCAACTCAAGAATGCTACAGAGTAATCTCCAGTCACATGCACAAAACACATGCTTTAGTGCAAGCTGCCTGACAATACACATTTTACAGAGCATTGTTTTGCTATTTCAAAAGAATCTTTAAAATATTAGTTAAGTGAATAACCATTAAAAATAAAACAAAACCTCTAGTTTTCATCCTTCTAAACTAATGTTGTGAAGACCTGAAAATAAACCAACCTGGAAAGTTCAGTGTAGGTTAAATTCCCTGTAGGCTATAGTGTCAGAATTATTTAATCAACTTTATTCAAAAAATAAAGCAGGAAACCCAAAAACCTGATTACTTCTACAGAAAATGGTCTCTGTACAAAGGTTTCTTCTTTCCTAGGTTCATTTGGCTCATCCTTTTACCACTAAAGTAGCATGAATGCAGAGCACTCAAACTATTCAACGCTAGAAGTACATCAAGTGACTCAGATGCCCAAATCACAAGACACTTCAGCAAGCAATTTTCTTTCTTAGTCTTCTCCAATATGTCTACTGCACTACATTCAACAAAATTTGTGAAATATTATTACTATTACAGAACAAACAGCTAACAAATATTCACACATTTTAACTGTTCCTTCCAGTTGCATTAGGAGTCCTAATGATCACTTTGACATTATATACTAAATTAACTGATCTGTATCTTTTTAATGTGTAACTTTTGCAATACACCCTCATGTTTAGTTTCACACAGCTACCCAATGACATCAGAGGTTCTCTAAAAAGGACAGGCTTCCCAATTAATTTTTTGGCATTAGCTTTAAAATGTGTTCAAGATCGGCATATCATTCCTAAACAAGGATGATTTAACCCAGGGGACTGAACTGTCACGTATGTCACTCAGTGCAAATGAGACTGGACTCCAAAGGAAGAAATGCAGAATAATGCTTGTCTTCACACAACACAACACACAGCCTCTCAGAAAGAGCAAATCCTATCTCTTGCCTCAGGCTAGTCCACACCATATATATCGTAATCAAATAATTTAAAGTTTGCTTTGTCCAGAAGTCACTCAAATCCTAACTTTTTGACTTTCACCCTGAGCTTTGCGAGGCTACTTGCCCTGCAAAAAGAGTTACTTATAAAGGAAGAAAAAATAAGATTGCAAAATTGGGTTCTATTATTTTTCCTAGATACAGCAAATTATAATACAATTTCAAAAATATGTCTGTGTGCCAAAGGAGCACACAACTCAATAAGTAGCTAAGTAAAAGCAATGCTGCTATTTCAAACAAAGATCTGGTAAAGAAACAGCACAGTGATGCTATCAAAAGCTTTCTTCAAGAGACACAAGAGAGCATTTCTACTGACCAAAGTATTCAAAGCTAATTCTGTGCTGCTCTTCCAGGTGGAGGCAAGTTGAACACCACTTCTTTTCCAGCCCTACTACAGCAACAAACATCCTAAAACATGCAGGCAACCTGCAACCGATTACACAACTGCCAAGAAAAGGGCACGCCCTGTCCCAGGCCAAGCTGATCCTGCCATGGGATGATGCAGCCCCTGTCTACCCCAGCCCAAATTGCCCTCTCCCTTCACCTCTCCTACCAGCACAAATGTGCCTGAAACTGTGCAGGGAGCTGAATAAGAGTTACTTTTTTGTAGCATTTTTTTAAACTCACTTTGCTTTTACTACTATTTAAAAGTCAAGAAAAAAACCTGAGACAACACAGAGACTACAAGCCTACCAGAAAGCTGAGACTGCTTGACTGGATCTGTGTAAACAACAGTGAGTTACATACGACTGGAATTCAGGCTGCGAGGAACTTCTGGGTATACTTGTTTTTCCTTTTAACTCCACTATTTCTGCCAATTATAAATATTTTCCTCTTGTATTTCTGAAGTTTTTTAATGCAGTGGAATTATCTAACCAAGTTAGATGCAGCTTACTGAACAATATTTTCACTCTGTAATAGGAAACAGCAGGTAACCTATTTAGGACACTAAACCATTTTCAATTCTGTCATAAGACAAATTCTTACTCCAGTTCACTAAGGAGAGCACCACCTGCTTTCCAAAAATGCAGCACACAATATCAAAACTCCAGTCACTAGCAGGTTAAAATAGTTTATAAAGCTCGCAGCACGCAATTCAGTGCAGCGTTAGCAGCATTACAACACTCTCTAGTACAGAGCAAATCTTAGAGCCCACTGTATTAAAATGACATACTAATGACGAAGTAGTACTGTTTTCTAGAAGAAATGCCAGATTACTTTAGATAACATCAACAGGACTGATGCTTGTACCAAAGACCATTTCATCCTCTGTAATTTCAAGCTCTAAAAGACAGTGTTTTATTTACACTTGCCCTGAGAACGTCTATCTCATCCATGGCTGGTATCTATTTTTCTAACTGGGCAACAGAAATACGTTGTGAAAATACAAACACATTTTTAAGCAATGTCATTATTCGTATGTCTGCCAGTATAAACAGGTTTGGCATATCAGAGACACAATCACCAAATCACTTCTTGGTCATAGCGTATAGCATTCATGCCTAGTACACTCCTGTAGTCGATGCTGATCTGAGGAAGTATCAAACAGAAAAACACATCTAGCAACAAAGAGACAAGGGTCTCAAGTGTAATAGTAACTGGTGTTCTCTGCACCCTTAAGAAAAATAAGTCTGTTACATTATTTAAACCGCAAACATCATCAGCAACATAATTTCAGACCTACAGGTTCTTTCTGCAGCTCCCATTTCTAAAGCCTTAAATGGCATAACCTAGGAAAACCCTACTCAGGTATTATTTGTCACACAGAGCACAGACAACATATGGATGCTTTGGAGCCAACAAAACATCCTGTTATTTCTCAGTTAAAAGCTCTAACTAAAGGGAAGGAAGTTGGCCACATATTTGTGTCCCAAGTTTAACACTGGGAGTAACTCAGTAATTTCAACATTTCTTAACAGATCATCAAAGTCAGCAAAAACCTCAGACTGCTGTAAGTTACTGGACTTACAACTACATGATTTTCACATAAACATGACCTACTAAGAAAACTTTACAGACTCAGAGTAACAGAAAAATTGAAATGAAAGTGTTTAAAACATTGAAGAGTTCAAGTTCCATTTTCAATAAGGGTTCATTAAGACCTTACTTCTAATTGAGGATAAGATCTAGATTCCACGGTTGGCTGTCCCCTTCTCTTCTGCATCCAAACCCCACCCTCACCCTTCTCCCCCAAAAGAACTCCAGTAAACTTCTTCGGCTGTGTCATGGACATGCCTGTTCAAAGAATCATTTAATATTGTTTTGGTCTCTCTGAACCTAACAGATACTGCATAATTTCATAATAACATATGCATTAGGAAGGTGTTTAAAGAGGGAAAACTAAAACCCTTTTAATAAAAAAGTCTCTGTTTTTCTGATCATACAACTGGTCTAAATCCTTACAGTATTGGTTAAAGGATTTACTCATGTTAATCATCTGAGCAACAAGCAGAATTGAGAAGTACATTACTACTTTTATCACAGCAAACCAACCAGCTAAATTCACTTTGTAGGATTTTAATACTATTAATATAAAAACAAAACAAACAAAATAAAACCAAACAGACAATTCATTTAAAAGTGGATGAAGATAACAACTGTGAGCAAAATCTTTGATTATATCAGATACTACAAAGATTATGAGAAGCAGTTTACCTTTATAAAGTACCTATCAAATCTAACAACTATGATACACGTCTCATAACTATTAATTTGGGAGTAGGAGCTTTTCAATACTTTTATCCCAGTACAGTAAGCTTATTAAGTGACATGAAAACATACACATCAACTGCAATATAAACTCATAAATTACAAGGCATGTGGGAGAGTCTAGCTAAACTGCAAGTTAAAAAGTGAGACTGTAAATAGTATGAATTTGTTTTTGAAAGCCAGTGTTTAAACATGATTTAAAAAACTGGTGCTGTTCCAAGTCAGTAAGAAGAATATGCCATTCCTCTGATCACTCTAGCCAAATCTAATCATGATCAGATCAAACATATGCAATTAAAATATCTGTTTAGCAGTTGAGATTTGACAAAAAAAGGACATCCATTTCCTTTCAAACTAGAACAAAAAAAATGGCTTCCAGAAGTGAGGAAGTAAGATCGTTTCCTGCAACTGTATCATACATCCTACTGTAGGACTGCTTTCACCTCAGACTCCTTGTAAGAGCACACAGATCCCAGAAGAAAGTCCCACCTCTTTATAAACATCTCCCAGTACTAGTCCAACAAACCTATCCAAATTCCAGACAACTGTGAAAAACGTTATTATGTGTTTTTAATGAAGAAAGCTATAGAAATTGCTGTCAATTTAAAGGGAACAACACAAAAGTCGAACTTACACAAGAATATGATAAACGTGCTGAACAAGTATGAAGTACATGCAGTAGTTACTATAATATTTAGCCATGGCAAATGTAATGAAGCATTACTTAAAATACCAGCTTAAGAACAACACTGCCCATCTACTTTGTAGATCTCAAAGAAAATAAACATTAACACAGTGGGGAAACTTGTTCAGAGACTAAACAAGAGTCACACAGTAATACACAGAAGGGATTGCAAGCAGCACTCCTGCCTCCCTCCAAACACACACAGATTTCTGTTCTACAAAACACAGCTTTTTCTTATTTACATGTGACCACCACACACAATTGCTCAGGACTGATCACAACTTCCTCTTGTTCTTCTGTGACCACACAAAATTTCTCAAACACACCAGCATTCCTCTGCAACCTAAAACAGTACATAACATGCTCTGCTACAGTGTGTCACTTCATGTCTTTCAAAACAAGCACAGTCATTAGCTTCAATTCAGCTGTTAAAGTGTATAATCATACAACATTAAATATGCTATCACTTAATTGGAACTAAAGTCACATAACACATGCAATGCCTTTCTTATGGGCTTCTGGGTCTACAGCTTAATCTGACTTAATCTTTTAGTATTTTTCCTCCCACTAATGCGTAGAAAACTTTTTTAAATGGCAAGTGGAAAACTACTTACAGAGAAAAAGTTAAACTGACTGTATAAAAACAAGAGAAAAACATACAGTTAAAACATATATTTTAAGTTAGCAAGAAAAATTCCGATTGCTCTTCAATTAAAGTAATCCTGCTCACCGAGATTACTGACGTCTCAGGCTGCACAGCAGAAACTCAGGTCTCAAAAATAAAACATGCAATCTTACTGGAATGAGTTTATTAAAGGGATTTTTAAGAAGGGCGGAAAAAACAGTATCCCAAACTTCTGTGTCTCCCAAGCTTCCTCGGTTGCGCCCACACCGTTGCAAAGCCACACAACCCCAAAACGACGCGGCAGCGATGATGAGCGACCCGCCCAGCTCACACCGGCAGCCACGGGTGGGCAGTGGTCAGGAATAAGGCACGCCGGCCCGGGCGCCAAAGCCACACTTCGAGACAGGGGCAAGGCACAGACCCGAGGGGAGACCTGCGGGGCCCCGGGCTCCCACCGCAGCCGCAGGGCCGGCCGGGGCTGAGGACGGCCCTCCTCGGCCGCAGCCGGCCCGTCGGGCTCCCGCTCGCTCGGTGCCCGCGCGCCGGGGCGCCCGAGCCCCAGTACCGAGCTCGCCTCCGGCGAGTTTCGCTCGCTCGGTGGTGCCGAGACAGCCAAGCCGAACTTTGTGTTTTCCCCGGAGGGCGCCGAGCGTGCAGCGGGGCCGCCCCCGCTTCGCCCGGCAACAGACGGTCTGTCCGCCAGTCCCGCTCCCCGAGGGGCACGGCCCGGCCCACGGCCCCCGCCTCGGCAGCGCACTGAAATCAACAACCTCAGAACACGCGACAGGCACAGCCCCGTCTGGGCACAGCCCGCAGCCGTGGAGATCGGAGCTCACCGAGAACGGCACCGGGCTGGAGACTGGAGCACGGGCACGCCGGCAGCTCCGCTCCGGCCGGGCCCCGGGGCAGGGAGGCCCCTCCGGAGCGCCGTCCGCCGCCCGGGTCAGCCCAGCACGGCCCGGCTTGACTCGGCTCAGCGCCACTCACCTCCTTGACGGGGGGGAATTTTTTCCGGCACTCCAGGCTCAGGCCCCGCAGGTCCCCCTGCATATTTTCCAGCAGCTTCTTCACGGCTTCGGGGCTGCTGGTCCCGGCCATGGCGCCGCCGGGCCGGCCCCGGGCCGGGCGCCGTTCCGAGCAGGCAGGGGCAGCGTCTGTGGCTCCGCGGCCCCGGCCAACACGTCTGCGCCCCACACCGGAACCCTCTGGCCCCGGCCGCGTCCCCTCCCCGTACCGCGTCCCCCCCGCTCCCACAATCCCGGGCGCCGAGCAGCTTCCGCACACACGGCCGGGGGCGGGGAGAGCGGCGGCCGCCGGCAGGGAGGGAGGGAAGGAAGGAGGCGGCACCCGGACCCGTCCTGCCGGGCCGGGCCGGGCCGGGCCGGGCGCGGCGCGGGGAGCGGGACGCTTTCCTTGCGGCCCCTTTCCCGCAGTATCACCGGGTCGGCGTGAAGGGGCAGGAGAGGCGCTGGGACCTGGGCCGAGGCGGGGCCGCCGGCGCTGGGGAGCTGCCGTGGGGAGGGGACAAACCGCGGCGTTGGCGAAGGGTCGCTGAGGAAGGGGGTGGCGAAGCTGCTTGGGCTTCGGCGGCCGCCAGTCCCGCCGAGCGGCTGCAGGGGTCTGTCTCTCTGGCCAAGTCCGGCTCTCAGGAGCGTTCGATTTAAAAAAGCAAAAAGCGAGGTCTACTGTTGTGTTTTTCTTTTGAATCCTGAAGTTCTTGCTTTCTTTCCAATGCGAGTGATTGTGCACTGAAACAGATTGCCCAGAGAGTTTGTAGAGTCTCGCTCGCTGGAGATTCAAGAACCGTCTGGATACAATTCTATGCAATGTGCTCTGCGGTGACCCTGCTTGAGCAGGGAGGTTGGACGAGATGACCCAAAGTGCTCCCTTCCAGCCTTGCCCGTTCTTTGGGAGTGAAGCTTTGTGCCGTTCTCGGCCCCTGTGCGTACGCAGTGCTCCGTGGTTTCCCCTAAGCGAAGCAAGGGCGAATCCTTCGCTGAGAAGCTTTAAGATAACATAGGCAGGGAAAAACCAAGGGCATGTGGAATGGCTGGGTCCCGGGCACCTTTCATGTCACCAGCAGTGTCTCTCAGAATTCCAAACCAGCAATTTTTAACCCGTTCCTAAAGCAGGCTCCCGAGCAACCAGCACGAGCTCTTCAGTATCTGTTACTTGTAGTAATGCAGGGAGCTTAGACCTGGTGGCTGCCTGGGAGCTTCCTTCTGGAGGACACTATTCATCATTCACCATAACAGTTAACATTTCACAAAGGTTTTGGTCTCTGCAATAATAATTTTTCCATATTCTTGGTGCTGCAAATCCTGTACTGTGCTGGCTGCCTACCTGTATTGCAGCATGGTTCTGTTCCCCTTCTATAAACCCAGGGAGTTGGAAAACTTCCGTGAATTTTGACATGCTGTAGTTTTTAAACCTTGGAGTCTTTGAAAAAGGTTTATGAAGAACCCAAATGAAGAATAAGTTTTTACTGCCATACTATTTAAAAACTTTTAACTTTAAATAACAGCTTTTCTTCAGATTTTCCTGAAAGTCTTCAGTCTTACTCAGACAATGTTCTAATATTTTGGGGAGTTTTGTCTTGTAATGAAAAAGTAAAGAGAACTTTTCATAAATTTGAGCATCCCTATTTGTATGTTGAGTTAATTTACTGTGAGATTCATTGCAAATGATATAGTAAACAGGCTTCCACTGGCACAGCATTGGCTGTACCTGTACACATAAATCTTCAGGGGTGTTTTGTGAAGCAAAGAGTGCAGGATTGTTTTCTAAGTAATTTGTTATTTTAAGATCTTTATTTTTACATTGCTTTCAATGTACTGGCTGTTAGCTTGACAGAACTGGATAAATGGATGTGAGTTTTTAAAACTGCATGTAATACTGGAGCAGTTGAATTAGGTGGTCAAACTTGATGTGCCTTCAGACAAAGAATTAGGATTTCGCCTCTGTGTCCAGTAAAAGCAAACATGACTCTATAATATTTTTATGCTTTCAAAGTGCATTGGTCTGTGTGTTCTCAAAAGCTTTGATTTTTCTATGCTTACTTTAAAAAAAAAACCCAACAACAAAAGAACAAGACTGTTGTCTTCAGTAAAACTATTTACATGCTTAACCAATAAGCATTTTCCTAAGGATTTTCCCATCTTAGTGCATCTGTTCTGGGCTTCAGGCCTGATGCAATTCACAGACCAGACCAGACCAAATACCTTAATAAGAAACATGGATGATTAGCTAGGAGAGTGAATGAATGAATGAATGAATGAATGATTGACTATGCACATGTATTTCTTAGGTAAGCTTTAATGATTTACTTCCTTTTTGATGTTCAGATTTTTCCACCAGTTTACTGTACACAGCGAGCCATGGGCACATTGATACTCCCTGAATCTACTTGTCTGCCTATTTGCATAGGTATCTTTTTTGCATATTGGTATCTTTTACATTGATCATACATATCTTTTCCACTACAAGCTCAGACACTCAGTCTGCTGAGCATTGCCAGCCAAATACTGCAAGATTGCTCATGAGTTTGGAAATTATTCTTACAGTGGTTGTAGAATTGAAAACTCTTCCGGATCTGCTGAATACAAGAACTGGGAACTATACATGTGCCTCAATCTCAGGCATGTGTCTTAAACAACAAGGTCTTCTTTCTCACCCTTTTGATGTATGCCTTTTGTAAATGCAGAGATTTATCAGTTAGTCTAAATCAATGCAGTTAAACTGTTTAAACTAGGCAGGATCCTTTTAAGTGACACTGGCTTGATTGTGAATGTGACTTCTGTAGTTGCATTTCATTGCAGTAGATTCTATTGCATGTAGTCCTGATGACGCTGAGCAGAAGTGCTTGCCAGTCGTTTGTACACTTTAAATACCCCGGTTACAATTCAAGTCACTTTTGATTCAGAAGGTGGTGCAGCGTATGTGGACATCTCTGAGAGCACATTTTTGACCAGCAAGCTAAGAATGCTAGTTAGCTGTTAAGATGACTTAATTGGGAACAATACATGTGCCTACATCTCAGGCGCTTCTCTCAGCTTTTAAGCTAACTTTGTATTGTACTGTAATTACTGTATTGTGGTTTGCTTTGTTATTAAATTATATGTTATTTCGTGATGGGCAGTGGGTGATTGAAATAATTCCCTGTAGCTTTATGGCCCTAATTACCAACAAAAATGCCCATGAGACCTATTGTGACTCATTAAGTTACCTCATGTTCATTCCAAATGATGCGCATCAGTCCTTTTAATTGGATTAAACATGGGATAGCATTCGGCTATATTAATTTCAGGTGTTTAGTCCTAGTTGTAGCCCATCCTGGTAGATGTATGCAGATGCAGACTTTGTATATGAGAACAGGTTCTGTCATCATGCTGTGCAGAGGCAAAACTATCAGATTTCATTCACTATGGCAGTGAATTGGTTTCATCGTAATGGGAAGAGTTGTGATTTTCCTCTGAGTTCACTTTACCTACACTCCTGTATACTTCTGTAAGTGATATGAATCTGTAAGTAGTGACGACACTAAACTAACTTCAGGATATGAAAAATGAATTGTGTGGAAAAGTAAAGGTGTTTGCAGACGTCTCTGGTGGTTATTTTGTACTGCAGAGTTAAGAGTCGCGATGGAGAAACTTTTGCCTCGGATTGAACATGGATACTGATATCAAAAGGCAAAGCTGAATTTTAAATTAAAAGACAGTGAGAGACAGATTAATACCAAATACATCCTGTAGCCTTTTATAAGAACTATGCACTGTATTGGTCTGTGTAAGCACAAAGAAGCCCTTTACTATGTGAACACTTCAGTAGCTCCTTTTTGAATTGCAGATAAAAGAAGGGGGTCAAGAGAGTATTTCTGTTGTGACACAAATGGGTTAAAAGAAGCAATAAACGTTCCTCTAGTACTCTTCGGGGGATTTTTATGGAATAGACATGAAGCCCTTGTTCCTTTAGGATGTGGCTGTGCAAGGAAGTTAGATCTACCAGTAGACTGAAAAGTACATTTTTCAGTGTGAACTCCTCATTAATTTAGCCTGTGTTCCTTTCTGCATAGGTGTGAGGATGTTTACATGTTAGTTTACATGTTACATGTGTGTTTACATGTTAGTACCCATTTTGTTTGTATACTTACAGTTAATACACATTTTATTTCATTTTGTCAACTAAAAAAGCAATCCCAGCTGCTGTCTACTGGTGGATCATCCTCTTTTTCATTAGCAAACTATCAGTAATTTTCATTTCAAATCAGTCACATTTTGTTTAAGGTCACTCACAACAATGTTAAGCAGCAATGCCCAAAATGTCAGACCTATAACATGTATTAGGTACTCAGCAGTGATTCCCCATTGAGTGCAGAACTCACTTCAGGGCCTACACACAAATCTCTCGACCAGAGGCTTAGATGCTTCCAAGACTCTCATATAACCAGCCAGCAAAGCTGTTTTCCAAATTTTCCTGCTTAAATCTTGTCCAAGCAGATTCTCAAAGCAGTGGGGTTTGTTTGGGGTTTTTTGGAATTGGCCTTTTGAGAGCTGGTAATTGAATTAGCTGAACCTGGTAACATCTTTTGTGAGAAAGAGCTGCTGTCCACTGCTTGAATGAATTTATTGCTGTGTTAGAGCTAGCAATGTAACAACAGAACAACAGAGACATGATAATCACAAAATTTTGTCAGCACCTCCCATGCCTTCATACTTTCCAGCTCACACAGGAAGGGCCTGGGAAACAAACATTACTCTGTGATTTAAACTGAATTTATCTGTCATTCCCTTACACAAATAAAAGAATTAATATCTGTTCATCTGTGATTTCTCCCTGCATGGTGTGTAATGCAGCCCATTCATGATACTTTTTTTTCTGTCAAGTGTAGAAAATAGAGGAACAGAGGTGGAGACGCTACTTGACTTACATAGAAAAACCCGACGCTCACCATCCTTACCACCTGAACAATTAGCACAGCATCAGGTCACAGTCAGTAGATTAAGAAACTTAAGTGATATTGCACTTATGATCAGAATTTACTACAATCTTCAAGTATTTTAGTTCAGAGATAAAGGCATAGTTGTGTTGAAGCAAACCAGTTGTGATTCTAGGCACTGTGATTTGATCCAGAGCTCTTCCAGTGGACAGTGGATTCAACTGCACTCTTGGGAAAAGTTTTTTCTGATTATCTCATGCTGACTGCAGGATGTGTAACTTTAAAATGTCCATCAAGAGTGTCAGTAATATGCATTGTGCTGCAATCTCATTATTTGCTGTTCTTCATCTATTTGCCAAAAACCTCCCTACATCTTAATCATTTCCTTTTTATATCTTCTTCAGCTTGTATGAAAATTATGGAAGTACTTCCAGACACCTAGTAACCTCCAATCTACTAATCACAGAGCAACACCAGAGAGGAGAAAGATGTTCCCCTGTGTAAAAATAAAATTTTTTTGGCTGTTGTGGCAGAGAGAAGTCACTGGATGCTTTCTGCAGACTCTGGTGAATGCTTAGATAATCATTCCAGACTGCAGCCCTGAGGCTACTGAGTGATACCATTACTACAGGAGAGTTTTCACCAGCGGAATGGATGTTAGTTCCTCTGCGTTAGGGGTGCCCCCTATGTAGCAGGGACTGCAGTCGTATCTGTAAAACACAGAAAATAATTCTAGAAATAGCTACACTCACTACACTCACATAAGTAGCATGGAGGCTAGCACACCATGTAGGTATTCTTTTTTCACTCTCCATGGCTAGACTGCTGGTATGACCAAGGTAATCTGTAGCTAACTTAGCCCAGCCTAGAAAAGACTCAGTATGGCCATGTACTTCTGAGAGCCTCCAGCACAACTGTTTGCAAAGATAACTGAAGTGAGACTGTTTCATTCTTTTACAGGCTGTTCTTTCTATAAACCATAAGGATTAGAAATTTCTTATGGAAGAGATCTGAACGAAGAACTGCTTGTTGTAGAGGCTTTGGTTTACCTTATGTGTTGCACTCATCTTTGTTGCTCTATGAAGATTATATATGCATCTTATCTGATACAGAGGACTTTGCGCTTGAGATAAATATTTGTAGAGGTTCATGCGTGGCTGTGTTTATAAGCGGCAGTCTGAAAGAAATTTTGTTACTCATGTTGCATCCAAACAACTAAGCAAAATGAACTTACTTCTCAGGAAATTTGGAAGACAGCCAAAGGTATCCAGTCATAAAGATCCAAATGCTTTCCTTTGTAGTAAAATGGCTCCCCAGATCACCTCCACATATGAATATGCATTCCCAATAAAGCAGGGCTATATCACTGTATGTATGTACACCCTGAGTCATGTGCAAGCAGAGACATCCATAACCAAGGATGCATACGTGTGGCAGTTACATAGTTAATTTCATTAGTTAATACCGGTATTTTGGCAGCATTTCTACAAGTTGTATTCAGTATTTCACAAATAGCAGCCGCTTGCTGGAACCTGCTACCAGGGCATGGTGGATGAGCTTGTCTGTCTCCTCATACCAGTGCATGGATGCACTCTTGGCTAACTACTGGCTAGAGCATAGGAAATTCCAGGTCTGAATATTCACTGATCCACCTGAGAGCCAAGCCCCGGAGCTAGTGAACAGATCATTAAGTAGGATGTAAAACTTGTTCAGCCAGTTTGAAACCTTATTTCCCTTTGACAGCATGGTCATCAGTAGATTCCTATGGCTGTTTATTTCTAAGGGCCTTGCTTCCCTGCTTCAGTCATAACTAACTAAACCATGCCATGATCTAAGAACATTTGATAAACAATTGAATTGTAAAATTAGAAGTTAACGTGTACTAGTAGTGACAGATTCTTTACCAATGGCTTTACTCCTGACGCCGCCACTCCTCCCTTTACTCAGCCACACTTTGTTATGGGTGATACAAATGTCTGGTGGGCTTGAATGTCTTGTTTTGTTGGAGACAAGATCACAGAAAGCCAGAACCAGCCTTACCAACAGTAGACTTTCAAAGAAATTCACACTTCACTGTCCTGTGATGCGCAGCTGAGGGAGCAGGGGTTCTTAAGCCTGGAGGAGGCTCAGGGGCCATGTCACTCTCTACAGCTACCTGAAAGGAGGCTGTAGCCAGGTGGGGGTCAGCCTCTTCTCCCAGGAAACTTGTAGCAGGATGAGAGGACCTAGTCTTAAGCTGCACCAGGGGAGGTTTAGGTTGGACATCAGGAAGAATTTCTTCACAGAAAGGGTCATTAGACATTGGAATGGGCTGCCCAGAAAGGTGATGGAGTCACTGTCCCTGGAGATGTTAGGGAAAGACTGGACATGGCATTTAGTGCCATGATCTAGTTGACATGACGCTGTTCAATCAGAGGTCTTTTCCAATCTGATTGTTTCCGTGATTCATTTTTTTTTCCCGCTTCAGGACATTTCAAGCCTTCATTTGTAAACTGGTTCCTAAAAATTATTAGCTCAGCTCCCGATCCTCATAATGTGTTGGAATCACCTCTGGATTGTTTCTCTTCTACTGGTTTACCCTTACCTTTCACTAAGAAGTTAAATCCATTGCTAGAAACCAAATTACTTTTTTGTTGTATCTCTGCAAGACAAATCACCACTATCAAAGATTTCAATTTTTAGTTTCCTCTTAGTGACTTTTGCAGTAGCTGCTTTTTTTAATCATAGGACTCTGCTCCTTTTTTAAATCCTCCACCGTCTCCTTAGTGGTATCCTACAGCTACTTTCTCATCACATTCATCTTTTCTGTTCATGCAGTATAGGCTTCTCCATACTCTTGGCTTGTCTTAGTGTTTTTACATACATTCAGTGTTTTTACATACATTCACAGTTCTTCCTCCCTGATATTACAGAAACAATGTACATCATAAAAATGAGCTTTCTAAATTACAGTTTCAGACTGACCATAATATTAACCAAACAGAATTTCAAAGATTATACAGAGAGGATAACCAAATGCTTCTTCCCGTCTTAAGTAGTAGTACAACCTTCTTTGATTTATCTTCTAATCTGTGCTACCTTATCTCAAAAATATTACATAAATAGCTGAGGTTAAATTTCTTAAAGACATCTGCTAAGGTATTATTTCCTATACCAAAAATCAGTATGTTATTTGTATTTGCTTGTCATAGGTATAGATGATACAGAGTCAGTAATTACTGTCCCTTGTGTTTGCAGACTTTCTCCTCAGGCAAAAGACACACATTTACACAATACCCAGAGTATAATATGTATTTTAGAACATTGACAGATGTTGAAAACAAGCATAGCTCATCTGAAGTCTTTCCAGACAGCATTCATTGTGTTCTGGAAAATGCCTTTGTGCCCCAAGAGCTGGTTGCAGACCTCTTACCAATTGCACGATATGTAGGTTTTAATTTTCATTTTTAAGGAACTACTAATTTTTCAACAGGGGCAAGTCTGAATGGGTCATTGTGTTTTAACAGAAATTGTCATGGAGAGGCAGGGATGCTCTTCCAGAATGGCAAAGAAAGAAGGAAAAGGGAGATGTATGTTTTGGTTTAGGCTGTAACTGGGGGAAAGACTTACATGGAGGAAATGACAATAAATCAAAGGTCTTTTTCATGGTTTAAGGGCAGCTGGAAATTAAGCCACACACAGCTGCTCCCCGTCCCTACCCCTCTAGTGGGAGACAAAAAACGCAGAGATCCAGAGCTAAGAACAACTTACTGGAAAGAGCAATGAGGTAAGAAAATGAACAATATCAGCAACACTATTTAACAACAAAAGTACACAAAAAAGAGGGCGATTTACATACAAAAATTGCTCACCATCCAAGCAACCCAACCTGGTGCCATGCAGCTCCAAGAAAAAATGACCCCCGGACCCTCCGCATGTACATTTTTCCCCCAGGCCTGAAACAATGGCAGAGAAACCCTCCTGTCAGGACAATTGTTACCCTACTGCTCCCTGGAAAAAGGAACGCCTGCCCTCTCCCGGGAAGCAAGAGCCTTTTCGCTGCCCCTGGCCATGATGTAAGATGGTATGGAATAACACAATGACTTGGCCACGCACACATGGCTGCAGGCTCTGTCCCTCACGTCCCTGGCCAGAACTAGGACAGTCTTACAGAGAGGGTTTGGAGTGGCTTCATGAGTTTAAGTTGGTAGCCATGGTGAAAGAAGGGAAGAAAAGTCATACCATTTGCTGTGCTGAACAAGAGCATGGGTTTTATTCTCCCATTAATGAATTCTTGTAACACTAGTGAGTAAAGGCCTCCCCTCAAACCATGGTGAGCTCGGAGCAAATATGTACGCATTCAGGCCTCCATTCCAAACTTCTACGTGATTTTTAATGGGTACAATTAGGTCTGAAGAGGGAGGAATATTCCCCTGAAAAGAACAGGATGTTTATGGATTCATAGATCTCAAAGCTGAGGCAGGTGAGTCAGATGACTCAGACGAAGTCTCCATCCCAGCAGGGACCCCTCAGCTGCCTCCCTCTGTAGCCCAGAGTTAATAGAACAACACACCACTTGCCTCTGCTGGTTGTACTGCCAGTATCTTCTCCTTTTTAAAAAAGTAATTCCATAAAAGACTTTCACACTCATCTCTGTTTTCTTCTAGTTTTGAACCACTAGTCCTTTGAATATTTCCCTACACTCCAAGACTCCCTGCATAGAGTTGTCCCCCCTCTTAAGGTGTCACATGCAAATTGAGGCACTTCTCAGTAGTCTTTCTGAGAAAGCAATTCTTCTCTCCTTCTGTTAGTGCAAATGTATTTGCTCTGGAGTTGTAACTTTTTTCTATACTTTGTCCCAGGTTACAGTCTGAACTTTTAAAAGGTAGTAACTCAAATAGTGTATTTTCCTTACCGGAGACCCAGAAAGATTAATCCAACTTCTTAATTCTGTTTTTGTATCCAAGGACTAGTTCTTGTGCCACTGTTTCAGTGCTGAATTTCTTGTCCACCGGGGCTACAGAGGATTTAGGGGTATTTGCTACTTTCCACCTTCTGTAGGTAAGGTCAGAATATTTTGCACACTGAATAAAAGCATTAATTTAAGACCAAGTGCCACCAACTTCTTCAATAACATCTCTATTCCACAATGACTTCCTAATGGAAATTATTTTGAGGTTATTGGTTGTTTCCTAAACGTTGTATTGGATGATACTGCGTAACGTTCACGTTTTGATGACAGGATTGTGATACTTAAGGTGACAATTAAGTGCCAAGTACTGAAATAATTTAGGTGCCCCATATTATCATCTTTATCAACTGTCTTTTTCAATTACTGCCCTGACAAATAACAAAATCTACTTTTCATTAAACCATATGGACTGATGTGAATTCTTTATCAATAGAGTCCTGTATTAACTTTTGCATAATTTGACCCAGGATGACTGTTAATGCTACCTGGCATAGAGTAAGCCAGTTCATTCCCTAAATAAATTTCTCACATTTGGATTATTCCGGCTTTCCATGTTATTCCAAGGTGTAACTTCTTTTGAGTAAGACAGGTCTCTCTGCTTGCCTCAGGAGCACATGATGCCCGTAAAGCATGCAGTCTTGGAACTAGAGAAGTGGAACTGTTTTCACAATGTTTACCCCCCAGGGAAAAAGAACTTAAAAAATCTGAAGAGAGCAATTTGCCTGCAGACTAAGAATATGCTTATTCTATCAGATAGTTTTCCTATTGTTTCACTACATTTATAGTGATTTTCTTTGTCAAAGTAACTAGTGCTTAGAAACAATGAAAAACCATACTCTGCAACTGCAACTCTGACATCAAAGCAAGCAGCATAATTTTTTAAGAAAACCAGTGGCTTTGCCAATTAATTTCTTTGCCTGCTGTACTGATTTCCCTCTAAAAGATTTCAACTCTCTTAAAAAAATACACTGCACTCCATAATACAGGGCTAACTTCCTGGGAAAGCTAGAAGGGGTTGTGGCCTTCCCATTAGCAAGTGACTGCAGATGTTTCCACATCATCTGACTGTAGAACATCTGACAGCTTTTCTCATCTCATCAGCTCAAAAGTAAGCTGCAAACTTCACCTCAGTGTGCCAGGAAGGCAGGTGGGACTTTAATTAAGGTGGATGATGCACCAAAGCATCCAGAACACTGTCTGAAGCCAACTAAAACAAGAGGTCCTGGGCAGTGTTCCTTTACCTCTCCTCTCCCAGTCTGGCTTTAAATGACATAGTGCTGTCACAAAATCCATGGAGTAAGTGGGAACTGCAAGCTGTCTTCTGCTTCCTACTCTGTTTTGTTTCTGTGACTGTCACATTAACAAAAAGTTAACTGAATCTTGTAATTTTAGAGTTTATGCTGATACTTACTGACAGCAAACTTTTTGATGAAAAAAGCAACTAGATTTTTATCTGACATGATTCATAACAGATGTTAGGATTCTCTTCTCCATATAAATGATGGGTTGAGCGAGAATAACTTTTGATAAACACTGTAAATAATGATATACTTTCTGTACTTTAAAATATGTCCACATTGGAGTAATTGTATCTTATGTGTGAATATATGTTTTATAAAACTCACAACTTAATTCCCAGAAACCTCTGAGACACTCAAAATAGAAATATTACTGATTTTTATCTCTGATTAGGAAGCTGAGTATACAAACTGTGTGTTGGTAAACTTGGAAGTCAAATTAACAATAACAACAAAAAAAATAGAATTAATGTATGTACTTTTTTCCTAATTAAATGTTACTTTGATCAATATCCTTTTAAATTCTACTTGGATGATCCACTTATTAGTAGGTAGGTACCTTCCTTCAAATATAACATTCCATATGTGTGTGTTTATTTGCATTTTCAAAGGGAGAATGAAGTGCATTAGGACTCTGAGTCATCAGACATTAAAGCTCCAATCTACAAACTTCTAAAGTACTTTGCTAAGTCAAATCAGATCCTTTGCTCTGTGTGGTTTTTTCAAACAAGTTCTAGGCTAACAAGATATGGAAAAAATGGGAGTATGAATATAGGGGGGCTCTTTGTACGTGTTATTCAAAGAGATCACTTCTCTAGGATTACTTCCAAAAGCTTGTATCATTTCGCCCCTGGCCAACCCCACAGGTTTGCCTAATCTTAAATACATTCCCTCATTTCCCCAGCCATCTCACAATTAGTATATTTGCATTTGATTATTGTTACAGTATTACTTTTAAAAACAAACAAAATTATGACATTATTGTTTTTGCAGCCTTATAAGTTTCAGAGCCAATGACAGGAGAGAAACTCTTTTATATATACTATCTACTGGAAATACTATTAATCTTGTTCTATGTTGGTCATTACAGAACCAGTTTGTAACTGAGAATGTAAGTCTCAGACAAAGACAACCCATGACAGAAATACCGTGGGAAAAGAATTTTTAACAAAATGGAACACTAAATAAGGCCTTGAATAGCTTTATTGAAATCTGTATAAATAAACATGCGCATTTCAAATGTAAACCCAAGTGAACTCAAGTGCAGACAAAATTTTAACCTCTGTCATGCAGGAGGTTAGTTTACATTTAAAAAAAAAACCTCAAAGCAGCTTTAAAATACCAGGATGAAACACCAGTTTTAATATCAAGGTATAAAGCAAAGCCATGTCCAACATATCTCATTTATATCCTGGTCAAATGCAATTTTTTAAACTTTTTAATGCTAACATAAATAAATAATTTACCAAAATGTGCACTCACAGAGTGAACTTTTATTTACAATACACAATTTATAACCTATTGTAATTCATTAGTTCAAGTGAAGAACATCATACTTTTTGCTTTTTTCTTTCTTAAATTTTACACAGTGGGACACAAAGCAATTCTCCAGGTAGTAGATATGTGACATGTGCCCCCACATTTAAGAGCCCCTCTCAAAGGCAGTATTGTATGCAAATCAACAATACATTCTTCCAACTAGATCAATGGGAAAGCAGCAAATCAAAAAATGTTTCAAACTGTCACACTTATTTTGGCATCCTGGACCCCTGAACACAGTTAACTGAAATCCAACTTGGAGTTTGTATGCCTTATATACTGTACAGGTTCTGACTTGAACATGCAAATGCCAATTCTCTTATGAGTTACCTTTTCAGATACACTGTAAGGCTATGGTGAATTCCATCCGGAACACACAAAGAAAATTAACAGGCCTACCTTTAAAGTGATTTTGTTAATTAACAATTTAAAGGCAGGCTATATTGAAAAAATTCTCAACTAAGCCTGATACACAGTCATTACTATGGATACAGAATACTATTAACTCGGACCTTAATACAGAGTAGTTTGCAAGCTGTCAAACTACAAAAACTGGGGAGAGAGAATTTACAGCACAATTTGAATTTTGGACTGTTATCAGATTAAAATTATGCATGTCTTAGAAGCAAGAAAACAGGAATAATGTCTGCGGAGTAGATTCCAACAAGCAACAATGGATACTTACATTTAATTTAAAACCTTTTTGTTAATGCAGCATGAAATCCAGAACCTGTTCCACAGCAGCAAGATGAACGTAATATTCTGGATGTTCCACTATATCACAAAAGGTTAAAACACCTTTTCCAAGCTATTTCTTCTATTGTGACCAAATTAAAAAAAAAATAGGGAGAAACAAAAATTTGCTGTTTCAAGAAAACTACTTTAGGTATTTATGACGTTTTTACTTGTAAGTCTGTTGGCAGCCTAAGGAACATGTATATATTCATCCAGAAACTAGACTTGGCAGTAGTATTCTTGCAGTACTAGAAAAGTAAATGTCAGAAGTCCACAGATGTAATATTTTAGTTATTAATTCACATCCAAAACAAAAGAAAACATAATCCATCAGAACAGCAGCAGAAAACTTAAAAGGGGTTTATTTGTGATTTCCTATATATACCTTGTGAATATGAGACTGTAAATGCATTAGAGACAATTTCTGTTTAAGTTTTTATTGTTTCACTTCAAGTACTGCACATATTAAAATGTAATAAAGATTTACATTCTATTATCTGAAACTCCCCATCTCAGATTTTTATTCTTAATTTGGTGGGCATTTTCACTCTTTCAATACGTATCCCCAGGAAGAGAGTCTCTTTTATGGCTTCTAGTTCTTCCCATCAGTTAGTGTGCATACAATTTTCATTTTCTATATCATTATCATTTTCATTGCTGTCTTCATCACTTTCTACTGGGATGCCTGTGGCAGCTGAAGCACCTTGTTTAGTTTCCCGGTCAAGTGGGAAAAAGCCAGTTCCACTGATTGTGTCCTGTCTCTGGTAGAAGAGCACATACGCTGCTTTGGACTGCAAAAGAGTAGTACAGTATGTTCATGAGGCTTCAAACAAAACATTTACTATCCAGGTTACTAATTCTTTTTCTTTGCTTCCAAGTATACAAGGTAAAATTACAAAGAAATCCAGACTGTTTATGTAAGTTATTTTTGCGTGTTGTAGCAGAACATTTTTGGTCTGGTACTGTCCTTTGAAAGAACACAAACTACTGCTTACAAATTTAACACAAGTTTCATGGTTTACTCTTTGTTTTTCCTGCCCTGACAAGAAAACATCAACAGTTCCAGATTTGGAAACATAAATGATACTTGCCACTATCTGGTCCTCACTTGCAGTGGACACACTACTGTCATCGAAGTAGTACCATTTTCCATCATCCTTATTTTTCGCAAAAGCTGTATCTAGGACAAAAAAGTACAATGTCTCAGGACTTTTTCACAAATGTAATACAATCAGTTACTGGAGTAGGTTACTGTCAAACACTTCATATTTAACTAACTAAACCTCATTATCACTATTAAACATCTTTAGCACTTTCTTTTTTGAGCAAAGAGAGCTTAATCACTAACATTTCCCTTCTAAAGACATTGTATACTGAAAAGGACAGTTAAAATACAATCCCTCGGTCATTTTTTCTGTCTGCTTTCAAGGAGAAGCACAATACACAAAATACAGACAAGCAAGACAAAACCAGTTTTAAGAGTACAGTAGCTCTTATGTGTTCTTTTTTCACAATATGCATAACTAGAAGTACAAAAGAACCTACAATTACCCTTGAAAGCTCACTGCATACAGATTTTTCTGTTAAAATACTTGTGAAAGCATTTCAAGGTAACGAAAAGAAGTTGTCCCATAACCATTAAAAAGCACCACTGATTCAAAGTGATCAGTACTTCAATCAAAATCAACACGGAAAGAAAGCTGACATGTAGAATGATGACACTTGAAATCAACTTACAGTGCCCTCCACCCATTCCTCCATAGTGGTTGGAGACAGCAATCAAGTTGTAGCGGCAAGGCCCTGCATTGGGATTAATAAGGAACTCTGACATGTCCAAGTCACTGTTAAAAAAACAAAACAAAACAAAACAACATAAAACAAACAACAAAACTCAACCAAAAGTCAGTCATGTTAGTAGCATTTTTAACCACTTCACAGTTTGGTGGGGTCAAAGCCCCTTACTTTATATTCCCTAGAAAAATACACCAGACTACTCTGCCAGTGCATCTTTTCCACTCTGTGGGAAGCGGAACAGGAAACAGTAATCTTCCATATTTTTCTATTATTATTATTTTGCCAAGTTTATATTTTGAACCCAGAAGCATTTTGTCATTAGTTCACTGGATCCTCTCATGGAAGCTGAGAACAAACCCATTTTTTGTAACTGCTGTATTAAACACACGCCCTAGTCAAGCTTTTACACTTCTAGCATCAAAATATTTGAATTTCTTACTTTATTGGAAAGTCAACCAATGTATCCAACTTGTCCCTCATGTATCTGCTGTAGGAAAAGCGCTTTAGATGAACTACCAGTACGGGGGGCAGCGACCACAAGTCTAACTTCTTAGTAGCTTGCTGATGTTCTTTACAGTTTGGACAATACCTAAAAGGTAAAAAAAAAAATCAATTTCAAGTAACTGTAGTCCATATGAATGTTAAAATACATTACCACAGGGAATGTCAGAAACATGCGAGGAACTGAACGAGCAAACACCACACACTTTTCATCTTCTGTTACTAACGCCATAGATAGCCCTTCCAGTTTAAAATGGGCAAGTGTGATCCCAGAGAAGCTCAACATCATTTTAAACACAGAAGTTGCATTCCCCAATATTGGGTTCTCATCTCCTATATCCCGGATCAGATCCCTGTATCCTTAATTAAATCACAGCATTCTTGCATTTTATAAAAAAAAGATGAAGTGTTATGAAACTAACCATAAAAAAAAGCCAAAAGTAACAGACAACTGTGGTTCTTTCAAGTTTCAATTTCCAAATTCATCCATCCCCCCACCCTATCCCATCTACCATCTAAAATCAGATAACAGTGACTACTGGAACCTGGAAAAACTTGCTACTAGAAACTTCCCTTCTTAGTAGGCAAGTATTAAACAGGCTGTGACTTAGAAATCTGTTCACTGCAATGCATACTTGAATCTTTCAGCAACTAAGGCTCAGGGAGGAAAATAAGTAAGAATGAATGGAAGCAACTCTTCCATGAAGTAGTCTATGCATATTCTACACTCTGGCATCTAACAAGTAAAAATCTAACAAGAAAAAAAAACTAAAAGAGATGAGCCCTAATTAAAAGACTGCACAAGTGTCTTTAAATAGCAATATCAGATAATGACAAGAAATTTGGAGAACTGTAAAGGCAGGCTGAAATTGAAAATGTGTTTTCCCAGTTGACTTAGAATATGTAGAATACAAACAGTGCTGGACTAGGGATGATGAACTCCTGTAGATTAGACTTGTGACAACCTAACAAATGAAGAAAAATGTGATTAATGACCTCTGGTGAGATGCATCTAGTAGCAGCTGCTTGACTTCTGCAGTTGTGTTTTGTAGTTTAAATACTCTGCTTAAAATGTGCTGTGAAAATGGAAGCACTTCACCATACCTGAGTTATATGGTATCTCAGTCTATCCAGTGTTGTATAATCTAGCAAATCCCCCCAAAAAAGAGATTTTGTAAGTTAGCTCCCTACCCTGCACAAACATAGGAGAAACTCTGGTGACAATGTCTGGAGATCTCCAAAACTTCCAGCTATCTGCAGAAGAAAAACTGGCAGACTCTCTTTTCAGACTTGATTCTGAGCTTAAAGGTGTCGACGAAAGATTGTTATCTGCTAGAAAACTTCTGGAAAAAAGGATCTTATGGGAACATACTATAATTATGAATATTCAGATATGATTCCTAATTATAAATTTGGAAGAATCATGAATCAAAGTCTCTGCCAAAAACCTAATGGCTAGAACATGAATTTGATGGGTTCTATTCACTACAGACATCCCCCATCCTATAAACCTGCTGTTTAAGCATGTCCCTATTTCATACGTCAATACAAGGCAAGTTTTGTATTTGCATAAAGAAACTACAGTATGCACCAACCTCTCTCATCTCAGAAAGGAGTATTTTTTTAAACTACTGCATTGAATTCGTCACAGTATTATTTATTCACTGTCCATCACAGTCCACAGACTAGAGCACCTTATGTATCGACCCTTCTTCTAACTGTGAATGCATTAAATGTCTTCCTCACAAATATAACCTTCCGTACATGGTAAAAATTTTGGTTAAGTAATGGATCAAAATAGAAAACATTTTGAGAATTTTCAACTATGTTTGAAATAACAAGATTCAAAATACTATTAATAAATCAATTACGTATCTCTATGTTCAAGTGTGGTTTGGATTAATTTTGAGAAATACACCACAGAACATAATTTTAATTTTTTGTGCTTACCATGGGTCTTCAGCACCTAGTTTTTCCTTTGTTGTGAACAGCTCAATGCAATCTTTTAATTTCACAAAAGGCTTTTTGGGAGGCTTATATTCCACACTTTCATGTTTTTCAAAATCCTAAAGAGAAGTATTTCTTGAGTTAAGAGAACAAATGAAACAAAACTCATTTTAGTGATGTCGTCTTACTATAAAGAGTAACTACAAAGCTCCTATATATGGAAAAACAGATCAGAAACCATTCAAGCAAAATGTTTCCACAGCTTCAGATTTACTTCCCAGTTCATAAGCCTCAGATTTGCTAATTACTTGGATGTATATATGAAGTTTATTTATGACAATATATTTACTAAGAATAACGTGAAAAAAAAGATATATTTGCTTCTCCTTGTGAAGACTTACAATCTCTTATGTCACACTAATTAAGTTGCATTTTTTAAGTTTAATTTTTATTTGTGCTGGAAAAGGGAGCAACATAAACAGCTTACCTCTGCTGCACTATCATCAAAATATCTCTTCTTCAATTCAGGATCCCAATCCAAAGCAAGGAAAGATCTTTCTAAGATTAAAAAAAATGTTTTCTCTTAATATTATTTCTTGCTTTACATGAAACTGTATTAACTTTGCGCAAACACTCTTCAAAATAAATTAAACAATGCTATAATGAATTTAATACAAAAAATTGAAGCACATAAAAACTCTGCATTTCCAAAAGTCAGTTGCAATAAAAAAATTAATTATTTATACAGAATTTACCATTTAAAAGAAAAATATATCGAACAGCACACAGAGAAAATTAAACCTGGGAATCAGAAAAGTCTCAGAATCAAATGTTGCCCAATCTGTTCCCCGTGACTTACCATCAAGCCTAGGTTGCCTATCATCAAATCTAATATGCCTGGTATCATCTTTGATGTAGTTTATGTCAGTATTGCCTAAATTATTGAATTGGAATGTAAACAATCGCTTTTTGTGTCCCGTGAGTGGTTGACCTTTGCAAGTATCCTCAGTACATAATCCATTTTCAGAGTCATTGTCACCTCCAACTGAGTCTTCTGACTGGCTGTTTTCATTCTCCGAGGGAAGTTCCTGATCCTGGCTAGATTCATCATCTTGCTCATCCGTCTCCATTTCACCTAAAGCAATTGGAAGAATAAAGAGGAAGAAATGAGACAGAATGACAATAACTGAAAGACACTAGAGAGTTGACTTGCATTTCAGATTCAACACCAAATACTAAAGAAGTTTAGATATTCCAGTCTTACTTGGAGAGCCTTCTTCATGTATTCCATTTGGGCCATTACCATTGATACCATGGTCCTTACAGCAATGCAGAGAACCTTCAGTGTCTTCACTTTCAGTACATGTTTTTACATATCGGCTAAATATAACAAGTGAAAGCAACAGTTAGAAACAACAGATTTTTAAATAATTTACATTGTTCAAACTGGTAATTAAGTTGTTACCGCAACGCCCTGCTAGTGTACTGTATTTCTGCACTCCTTTCTGATTTACTCAGAATTATGATGTTTTATTGCCAAACACGTCTACTGTTAGAAGCACACAGGAAAACCTGCTCGTATGCAACTGTACATTTTTGGCAGCTATTTGGCCTGAGACAACTTGATTCTTGGTCTCAGTCTCTGCTTGTCCAGAAATCATTTCTTTAACTATCATTAACCATATTACAGAGAAAGTTACATCAACAGAAAAAAAAAAAGCATCAACTTAAATTTGAGGTTATATGATTCTAATTTCTTCTCTATAATGACACTAATTCTAGTCTAGTTTCAGAAAGTGTCTACCATGTACTTTTACAACATAAATTAGTATATAAGCTTGAACAGTAGATACAGGAGGTATAATCATAGCAGAATGACTGGAAAACATTTCCACTTTACCAAGACCTAATAAACAGCTAACCATGCAAGAGAATTATTTAACAATAGAGATTGACTTTCTACCATCTTCTCAAATACTTTTTGGATGAGGTCATGCTAACAAAAAACCAAATTAAAATCCACAGTAATGGCTAAAATTTTGTATCTAATACTTAACAGAAAGCAAATAAAAGTACTCAAATCTAATCAGTTTGTTAGAAATGCACGTAAAAGTAAGTGCCTACTGATTCCAACTACTAGAATTATTCTTAACAAACTCATTTTTCTTTAAACAATAAACTTACCACATTCTTAGCAGCAGCAGGTTATACAGTTTATCTTCAGTATTGTTTCTAGGCACTGCTATGAGAAAAGGTTGACCAAACAGTAAAGAACCACTATGGCTGTAGCTAGTGTGCCTGCACTTTTCCCTCAAACAAACAGGAATTATGACTTGTTCTGTATCTTCTGTTCTATTGATAGCAATTTCAAATCTAGAAGAAAAACAATCAAAAGAACAATGGTCAGGGAAAAGGCTACAAAGGGGAAAAATAAAAAAAATCCCCTCCCAGTTTTATCTTTATCCGGTGTCTAGGTTTCAATCTTTTGCAAATAACTAAACAAACTGCAAAGAGACATGAAGCACGTTATCTACACTTACACATAAATGTCATCACGTTCCATAATACTACTTAGATTTTCATCCATGCCAAATATCCTGTGGAACCTGTGATTGTATATATCAGTAACAATCATCTGAAAAGAAAATGGAGTACACATTGTTAAATCAGGTTAATACACATTAAAATGTTCATTGTTGTGCTTTATATAATAGATCACTCTTACCTTATCTGCAGCAACACCAGACAAAGCCGACAATGCTGTGCAAAGATCCAATATATTTCCAATTTTGGGAACAACTACTTTGTACTAAAAAGTAAAATATAATTTTAATTTCTTAAGAGGACAAATATACACGAGGAAAAAACCCAAACAATACTTGTTCAGCAAATTTCACATACTTCTTTCATATTTTTGAAACTTAAGGTGTAAAGTATGTAAATCAACTAACACAAGTCCAAAAGCTGCTTAAACTGTAGTACTTATCTGCACAACTTTACTCTACAAATACACACATACACACAAACACACACTGAATACTCCATTTATTAGTTTATACAATGCTTGTTTGAATGTTATTTTACTTTCTCCATAACAAGACTAACGATATGAATTACTTAAGATTTTGCATTTCAACAGTACCTACTTATTTAAGCATTTAAATAGTATACATGCTATTGAAAAGAATATTAAATTTGGAATACAACACAAGCTGTTTATAAAGTATTACTAGGAAAAAAAGCAATGGCAGGCAATAGATTCTCATTTTGCATGCAGAGAGAGAACCTGATGATTAAAGTCAAAGAAAACCTCTCTGTGGCTTCCCTTAGCGCAGTGCATCTGCAGTTTGTAATAAAACTCCACACAGAACTCTTACCTGTTATTTCCATAACAAAGACAGGATTAATTGGAAATAAGATATTATAACTTTGTAATTAGTTGCCAAGAATAGCATGCTATGTCTGTAAGTTTTATAATCATTTAGACTCACAAAAACTCTACTGAACCTGTACTCTTCCCAAACTATTAATTCCAGCATAACCATCTCACATCAGGAGTTATGTTCAACTACTTCAGTAGTTTGCAACTACTTTGTGTCCTCTGTGCAACTACTGTGCGTCCCCTATTTTCACAATTAAATTTCTAGCAGGTTCATCTATCATTAGTTAACACACGTCCCTTCACCTTTGAATTCCCCAACGCACATTGCCTTTGAGAATACTCTCTTCTCCCACTTTCCTTCTTATGGTACTGATTTCAGGTGTTAGAGCCTTTCTGGATGCCTGCATAACTGCCTGTGTCGTATTCATTTCACCTATCCTCACTTTACCCTATAAGGTACAGCTAGAACCATTTAATCATGACTTGGTTATGATAACCTTATGTACATTTTTTCATGACATTCTAAGGTATTTAATATCATCCCCTTCCTAAAAAAGGACAAAAGAGATACTCTTCACGAAGAAATCTCATCTGAAATTTTTTCTTTTGACTGTTAGGTGAGAGTACAGTAGAATTCAGAACTACCTAATATATTTAGTAATGGCATTTTTTTGCACCACTTATTACAAATATTTGCCTTTTGTGATTAAGAAACCAGGAAATTAAGTCTTATGGATTAAGTATATAAATATTTTTTATAACCATAAAAATTCATTATAGCAGCACTCACAAAATTATGTCAGCATACATTTTAAAGATTAGGAAGCCTTATTAACACAACCATAGAAATTACCAATTCTTTCTTGAAACTGTACAAGGTATGTACAGTCTTCCTCAGGGATGTATAGTCTTCCCCACTTTCCTAAGTGGGACTTCAGAACACACCCCTAGAAAACTAGAGCTTGTTGGATTTGATTATAAATTTGCACTGTGTAAAGGAACTTGGGTTCATTGTTAATGCCTCATAAATCAGGGTGTTTGTACAAAAATTAAGCTGCTTACCTGCATAGGCTTTGCAAGTGGATCCATTCTAACTAAATAAACTTCCAAAGTGCGTTCTTTTTTCATGGGTAATGGAAGTGTCAAATAACAAAAGGGATCAAAGGTTACAGATATCTTAGCACATTCAGGACAAACAAGGGTAGATTTAAAAAGGCCATGAAATATATCTACAATGATGGAATCATTTCTCTTTAAATGGTTTTCCCAGGCTTCTTCAGCAACCACCTGTAAATAAAGCATGATCTGGGTTATGACAAAGTAGTAGGAAATGAACAGTGAGAAGTATTAGTAAAAGTCCTTGACAGAACATTCTCAGTAACCACCTAAACACAGACATGTCACTCCAAAGGACCTGCAAGGAATGTTACTACTATCAGGTTCGCAAGTTAAAAGATGTATGCTTTTCCTAGGATAGAGATTCTGTCAGTGGTATTACGTAGTCTGAGAGTGACTTTCAAGTAGCTCGGGGAAAGACAAAAGCAAATAAAAGTTCTATCTGCATTAACTCGTACTCATAACAAAAGAAGAGTTTCCCTAAAGTAAGAGTACTGGGGAGAGACAGAATGCTGCATACTGCAGATATAAAAGAACAACAGAATGGGAATTGTTTTTCCAGTTGAACTCAGCATTAAATTGAACAAGGTCTTAATGAAGTCTTAAAAGGGTCTTAACATCCCCCCATTGCCACTCATTATCTTAAAAATAAACAGAAATTTACATAGGTTCTCAAGATCTCAATTTTAAGGTCTTGTCCTATTTTCTGAAATGTCTTCCAGAAAAAGCCCCACATAATCAGTTTCCCAAACTTTCAGTGGATAATTATGTAGAAGTATCTTACCACATACAGCTTTGACTAAAATGAAGATGATCAGCTCCAAAACCCCTACCTTGTCTGGTCTCCCATCCGCATCCTTTAACTGAATGTAAGGCTTTTTCCTAATTCTATTCAAATCCTCATGTAAACCATCCAAGAGAAAAGCCAGCAGCTCTTGACAATCTTGCTGCTGATAACCAGAAAACTGTGGTGCAAATCGTCCCACTTGTGTCTAAAAAAAATAAATGCAAATACTTCTGGTACCTTAATTGTTAGAGAGAGTAGATAATTCTGAGATGCTACAGCAGCACATCAAAAATGTAAAACTTAACAGTTATAAAAGGCAAGCTTTTCAATGGAGACAGGAAGTCAAAATTAATTCTCAAAGACCAAAGCACAAGGACAGGTGACACTTACTGAAATACACATCCAAGCGTTTTAATGAATGGACTGCATACTGATGAATAGCACTTCAAATTCTTTTTGCATATTTCTCTAAGTTTTGTATACTTAAAAGTACAAAACCAAAACTGACAATGTACATTCAATATAATTTCCCTACTGACCTTAAATGCTCTTGGGGTAACATAGCTGTATTTTCCTGACCACATCTGCTTGATAAGCTCAGCATAAGATTTTGCTATTTCACCTCGCATTCCTAAAGGATTGTCAAAATTCAGCTCTTCTTGGTATTTATCATTGAGGAAGTACTCTGTCAGAGGAGGTGTGTTGCTCAGACACTGCAAATAAAAATAGAGACTTTTTAGAACAGCGATTTCAATCAGTTCTAAACACAGAATGTCCAAATTTTGTTAAAGCAGCCATGAACTGTAATGTCTAGTGCCTGCAAGCAATAGAAAAAACCCCCCAAACAATCTTTTCCAGAAACAAATAATGGCTTCAAACCAACAATGGCTGCAGCTGTCATCACAAGTGATGCCCAGATATCTATCAAGAGCTTTACCTCAAAATTTATGAAACAGAATAGTCCAACCAACCACAGCATGATAACATAATTTGTATCAAGATTTAAAACAAACAAAAGAAGGTGTTTCTTGAGACATGAATGGCTTTATGAAACTTGAAATGCTTTATGAAATGCTGGAAATTGTAACAGATACACAAAGTGGGGAGCACATATGTACTTGGACGAGAGAACCAACAGGGCTTATTAATTCAAATTATACCATATTCAGAGCAACATCTGAAATAAAGATTTTGGCAGGCAAGAGAAGGTGAGAATGCTTGCCCTTTTCCTTTTCTTTGTTAGTATCAGTTTATGGATGCTGTTGGAGACAGCAATCTATGCTAGAGGGACTAGACTTTGAATCACAGTGCTGCAGCCCTTCCTATGTTCTTTTAAATTTTGCGATGCTGTTTAGAGCTGAAATTAGTCAAAGGAAAGCAAGGACCTTGTTTTAGATTGAAATAACCACTTATCTTCTGTACAAGTTTGTCTCTTCTCTCAGCATTTGGAGACAGCAGGATGTAATCACTGAAGTACAATTTACAATTTCACTTTGAATTTTTGTGTACTACTCTTCACACTCTTTTAAACACAAACATTTCCATCACTCAGGAATGATCTCCATGCCATCCCTTAGCATATATTCTTAAGAGTTTGTTCATTAAATATTGTAAGCTTTTCTGCATTTTTTCCTTTATTAAAAGATCTGAAGAAAGGTCAAGTATTTCACCAGTCTCATCTGCCTCTCTGCAAACAAGGGGAAGAGCTCCACTTATGCTACTACATAAGATACAAGATTAGCCTGGAAGAATTGCAACTTTATTGAGGAGGGCAAAAAAAAGTTATTCCTATGTCTGCCTATCATACCTGTGCAACATTACAAAGCAAAACCAGCCACATGCTGTAGAGAGCTGAGTTTCATGCCTATATCAAACTCCTTCCTTTCTCCTCCTCCTCACCTAAAGCTTTCAGGATCTGTCAACACTGCAAAAAAAAATTCCTGGTATTACAGACCCTTTTGGACACTCAGGATTGAAGAAATTATTTTTCTCTTGCTGTATGGCAAACAGCTTTTACTTCCAGTAGTGGTGATCCCAACTGCCCCTACCTCACAGATCTGTGTTGTCTTCTGGATTATTTTTGGGCTGGTTTAAGAGATGAAATCAGTTCAACTGTTCATCTTAGTGTGAGAAATGTCCAACACAAGGAACTAAATAATACAAAATAGTATATTTTTCTACAGGTCTTTCTGTTAGTCAAGCACTATACAATGCGCTGACAATGTGGATTCCACCAAAAAAAAATCATTCATCCGTTTCCAGTTTTCACCTGATAAACTGGTTTGGTCACTTTCTCAGAATATTAATTAATATTTGTAGTATAAGTCAGGAAGATTACTACAGATAACTGCCCTTTTTCCTTTCACAATTTCCACATTACAACATAAGATGACACTGATGGTAGTACTTGAATGCACAAATGTCCATCTCAACACAGGAAGTTTTGAGGTACAGAGCTGAAATATTTTTGTAAAATATCAGATACCAAAACTTTTAAAAGTGTAGCTGCTAAAGGAGCTAATAAAGTTGGCCACATACCCATTGATCTTTTCCATGTAAGTGACAAAGCTTAACAATTACAAACATGTTTACTCTTTGATAAGATTGACAATGGAGAATTATTTAAGATCATGATTAAAGTCACAGGAAAAAAAGCATCCAGAATCCAATTTGAAAGAAAGCCTACATTCTTACTTTCTCATGTGCTATGTTGTAGGTTATCAAGGAAGCCTGATGGAAAGCATCTATTAGAACCAAGATAATCTACTGGGCAGTAAAGTGATCAAATTTATGTGTCCTGTTCAACCTCGTGATTCAGGGTTTTCTCTCTGTTTCAAAACACAGACAATAAGTAAACTAAAAGTATACCAAGAGATGAAGAATAATAGCAACCAGAAAAGCCAAACAAATACAGTAAAACTATGGAAAATTGTTTGTGAACTAAAGAAGTAACAGAAGGGCACCTTGTTTCAGGTACTGCAGTCTCTACAAGTTTTCTATAACCAACAAAATTTCTGTAACGTTCTCTGAACCTAAACTGGTCATTTAGTGAAAAGATCATGGGAAGTGTGGAACAGAAGGTAGAAACTCCAAGAGAAAAACCACAGGAGAGAGGATTAGTCTTCAGCATGACAAAGGTTAACACTGAAATAATACTTCCATGTTACATATTAATAACTTGGAAAAAAGTTATTAAGATGCATAGGAAAATGAAAAAAAAAATCATTATTTTCAGTGTTATGTATACACACACATGTATATACACATCTCAATGCTGTAGTCTCACTGAAATACTGTATACAATACTAGCCTATGATAATGTTAGCAAGTCTACCTGTCCTGTGAAACCTCATAGAGGGGGAAATACAATAATAAAAATAGTCATGTCATACTCTTCTAAATCCATGTAATTTAAGTATGGAATAATTCTGATATAAAGAGTTTGCACGGACTTAATTGATAAAAAGAAAAATACAAATGAAGAAAGAGGGCCACCAAGACAGCCAGTGGCCTAGAAGCACTTGCCCTGTGGGAAAAGGCTGAAGCATCAGGGCTTGTTCAGGCTGCAGAAGAGACTGTTTGAGGGAGGTCCACGAGCGGCCTTCTAGCACCTATAGGGAAGTTAAGGGGAAGATGGAACAAGGCTCTTCACAGTGTCACATATTAGGAAGAAAAGAAACAATGGGCGTCAGTTGAAACATGAAAGGTTAAGAATAGACGTAAAAAAGTTTTCTCTGTAAGAACAGTCAAGCAGTGGAACTAAGAGGCTCTACCTTCATGGGAGGTTTTCAAGATCCAGCCCTGGAAAAAGCCCTGGTCAACCTGTCCTGACCTCAGAGCCAACCTTCCTTTGAACAGGAGGTTGCACCAGAAACCTCCTGAAGTTCCACGAATCATCCTATAATCCTAAGGGAACAAGGAAACATTTCTTCACATCCCATATGGAATATTACACAAAAATAATAATAAAAATAAACTTCCAAAATAAAGAAAACATCTCTACCTATCGTGACAGCAAACTGGGGAAATGAGAAGGAGACACTAGGATCATGAACTGAGATACTGAAAACCGAATATTCCTTTAAGTGTCCTGGTTCTTCAGCTTCAGGTGCTACTTACTAAGAATTTTATGCAAGGGACATTGAAATTTCGTATTTCAGCTTTCTAATAAACTACCAAGTGCTGCCAGACTGAAAGGAAGATCCAAGTCATAGGAGAAAAAGAGATTTACTTTACACGTGTCTATCCTACTTTTGTCTGTTCACCATCACACATGGCAAAAAGCACTCAGTTAATACACTCCTTAATTCAAACTCCACATGCCTATGGCAACTGAAACAGAGCAATAAAAACTTAGTAATTCCACGTATTGGTGAAATATGCCATCTGTTGTCTAGATAAACTCACAGCCATAAGTAACCCTAGAGGGAATATTACTCAGCTTTCTGAAGAAAGGAAACTTCTGAAATACCCATTGCAAAGCTTGTTCAGAAGTCAACTGTTTATAATCACACTGATAGAACAAAACCATAAAAATAAAAATGCTGGAAAAAATGAATGTTTTTAATGAAAACATTTATTTTCTTTCTTCTCCTATGTTTTAATCACAAAATGAAAGTTTTAGAACTCTCAGGTTTTCATTGTAACAGAAAAAAAATATTTCCACAGAGCTCTAATCTGCAATATCCCACCAAAATAGGAAAGTAACACTTGGAAAACATCCACAGGTGGCAGCACAGCAATGCTTAATGAGACTTATTTTTTCTAATTTATTTTCAGCTGAGAATATAGCTATGTACCTAAGTGAATGTGAATGAAAAATCTGCTTGCCAAATACTTTTTAAATATGGATTCAAGCATTCATAATAGTATCTATTTCATAAAATCCACAAGTTCCCTTTTGCCTTTCCTGTTTTATTTCAGGCTTGGATCTGCAAAGGCAGACATTTAGGCCTAATTAGTAAAAATCAAGCCTCAGGTATTTGCACTGGAATAAAATAAATACACGGAATACTCCCTTCAAAAGAATCTGAAAAAAACTATACAAAAGTTCCAACACAACCAAAATAAAAATACTGAACTATTGCTTTTTTAAAATTAAGGAACAGTGGTAAGAGAACAGCACTTGGGAGATAAACAGTTGTCGCTTTTGGATGTCCAGGGCCGGAGGCTCTTGTCTTGAGGGCCCACAGCCCTCCACATACAGTGGTATTTTAACCTTCTCGGCCTTACTCTTATTCAGCTTGCAGCTGTCTGTAATCCCACAAAGAATCTTACCTATCTCTTCATCGTCTGTCCTCCAGTTGTCCTGAGCTTTTTAACACTGAAAAGCCCTACCTGGAAGGGCAAAGGTCTCTTTACAACAATCACTTAGAAGGATAAAGGGGCAAGCCTAACCTTACCTATAGAATGAAGAACTACTAAAGAACTTGCAACAAAATTTAAGACATTGCCAGGATTTTCACATTTCTACCTAGTATGTTTACAGGGCAAGAACCTTCAGACAAGTTTGTCAGACTCAGGAAACAAAGCTGTGTGAAGGAATTATCCCTCTTCTTCAAGGAAGATTGATAATAGCTCTGATGCAAACCATCTTCACTGTACATGAGTCAAGACCAAAGAGAAGCTGTGTGAGAAATGCTGTGGTTTCTGAAGCAGAAATGGCTCTTATGTGAACACTCAGGGGCCTCAATGCTCCCTGGAAAGCGCAGAGATCTGAGGAAAGTGGCAATCAGTTGGTCTGTTCAAGGAAGCTGCACCGACCCAGCACCAACTGAATGGAATGGATCAAAGCAGAGCTTTTGGTACAGTAGTGGAATTGAAACTATTTCAGAGTCCAATACTCTACAATAAACTATTTTCTTTAAAGAAAACAGATTTATCCTGATAAACAGCCCTGTGCTAGCAGAATTATGAAGGAATACACTTTAGGAAGATAAGAAAGCTAAAGCAGGTGACCAAAGCAGATCAGAAAATCACAGAACAGTTGAGGCTGGAAGGCACCTCTGCAGATTCTCTGGTCCTACCCACTTACTTAAAGACAGGTCACCTAGAGCAGCTTGCTTGGGACTTTGTTCAGTTAGGTTTTAAGCATCTTCAAGGATGGAGGCTTCACAGTTTCCCTGAGAACCCTATTCTACTGTTTGATAAACCCCATTTTAGAACAAAGTTTCCTATATTTAAGAATTGCATGTGCTTCAGTTTGTGCCCATTGCCTCTTCTCCTTTCAGTGGGCACCACTGAGGAAAGTTTGGCTCAGTTTTCTTTACTTTTCTCTACCAGGTACTTCCGAAAATGGTAAAATCACTCTGGAGCCTTCTCTTCTTTAGGCTGAATAGCCCCAGCTCTCTGCCTCTCCACAGAGGTCAGATGCTGCAATCCTTGATCACCTCTGTGGTCTCTTACCAGGCTTGCTCCAGCATATCCCTGTCTCTGGGGAGTCCAGAAGTGAATCAGAACTCTGGGGGTGTCTCTCCAGTGCCAAGTGGTGATGCCATGATGATTTTTTTCCTTTTTTATATACTCTTTTTTATACCCTTTTATATAGCTTTCATATATCCTTAGCGCTTTTAGCCCACATACTTGTAATTCTCTTGGTACCCCATGTTCTATTAAGCCAGGAGACCAAACATCCTGGAAGCCTCGCTTCTAAGGGCCAGAAAGCCCCAGACACCAAGGTCCTCTCTAGAACACATTCTGTAAACTAAGATAGGCCCATCCAGGGAGGAGATTCCTCAGAATGGGGAGATTCATTCAAGTCTCTCACTGGGGAATCTTTGATAGATACGCTAATTTGCAAGGCCTAGAAGTTGTATACGCGAGTTATCGTGGGGGTACATTCCAGTGTGCATTTCGGCACACTCCACCTGGCGAAGTGGTGCCCCAAGGATCCTAAATAAATACCGAGGTAAAAACCCCTTTCCCTTTAACCGTGTCTGGCTTTTAAGACCAGGAAAAAGGCAACAGTGGAAGGAAAGGATCATCTCTTTCAGCCTGCTGGCAATACTCTTCTTAGTGAAGCCCAGGATGCTGTTTTCTGTCTTGGGCACAGGAACACCTTGCTGGCTCGTGTTCAGCTTTTTGTCCAGCAAGATCCTGGGTGCTTCTCTGCCAAGCTGCTTTCCATCCAAATGCTGACCCCCTGCCCCAGTGTGTTCTGGTTCCTGGGGTTGTTCCTCCCCAGTCACAGGGCTTTGCATTTTCTTTGATTGAACTTCATGAGGATCCAGCCTGCTGAGGTCCCTCTGAATAGCAGCACAGCCATCTGGTATAGCTGTTCCTCATTGCAGATCTGTGTGATCTCTAATCTTGCTGAGGGTGTATCCTGCTCCATCATCCAGGTTAACGCCTAGAGCACCCAATATGCCCAAGCAGAATTCCCTATTTTGCCATCCACATACTATCTGAGCCCATCTTTTTGTTGCTTCCAAGATTAAGACTAATCAAAACATGTTCAGAGTGCTTTGGCCATAGGCATTACAGCCAGAATAATCCAATGTTACTTTGATAAATGTAGGAGGTGAAATTAATAGCAAATTGGCACAGTGAAATGCATTTTTTCAGTTACACAGAAAGCATGCAAGTGGTGGCAAGAGGAAGAATGTAGCCTTTGAGAACTTAAGCGTGTTAAGAACACATCATACTTTCATTAAAAAGCACTTCCATGGATTTCACAGATAACATTAAACTCTGAACAGTACTTTCTTTGACAGATACAGTAGGTGAAACTGAAAGATACTTTCCACTTCCTTGCTAAGAAAGCCACCAAATAGTGCATTTGAAAAAACACACCTTCAAGGACATATTAAAGGTACCATGCCAAACTCAAAGCTGAACTGCTCAATAAACACCTCATTTTCTTACCCAGAGTACTGTCTCGGTAATCAGCAAACCTGTATTCATTAATTTACACTACCGTTTCTCAGAACTTATTGGAACACTTAATTCTCTAGATGTAACTGAAAAGCAATGAAGTCAAAGCTGACATAATTTCTAAAGCAGATCTCAGAATTAAATCTGTTTAACACAATGGGATAATGATGTGACCTGTAACAAGTTTGTTATGCTGTATAAGACTCCTAAGGCAACAACCCATGCTTAGAATTCTCACCTAAAAGGTTACTTTTGAATTACATATATGCAAATCCAGTTCAATTAAGGTTTGAATAAGTAATTAAAATTATCCTAATTTAATCAGTATAGCTTGATGAACAACACAGAATCATAAAAAAAAATTTCGCTATGTAGCAAGAATATTCTTTGCAGCTTTTAAAAGATAATTCTGGTTGACGCACTAGACAAAAACATACTCTTTTTTTTCCTTTACAACAGCATAATGACGCAATTCAGTAATCAAGAGGGGTTACGTGTAGCATTTTTATTTAGAATGGACACTGCAAAATATGTCCTTCCCCCTTTCAGTTTAGCCATCTTAGTGTTGCATGCTAAAAAAAAATACTTAATTACTTCCTGCACTGTTCAACTTCTCTTCAAGTATCCTATGAAAACATTTTCAGAAACAAGAATAAGTTTAATTTCATGGTTGCTTTATATCAGTAAGTATGGAATAAGCATGGAATAACCCTATATACAACTAACAGGTGGGGGCTGACTGGCTAGAAAGCAGCTTTGCGTTATATGACCCAGTGGTCCTTTTCTGTGGAAATGTGATCCTGCTGTTCACCCCCATGGGAAAGGTATCCAGCTGCAAACTGGGCTGTATTAGCAACTGCAGTCAGAGGCAAAGGCGAGCAAATCTTCCCCTCCATTTGGAACTCGTGAGACTGCTGCAGGACCACTGTCCTGTTTAGGGCTACCCAGAGTAAGAAAGAGCAGAGAAGGGACACCAACATGGTCAAAGGGCTGGAGAACAACATACAAGGAAAGGCAGAGCTATATGCATTAGTTTGACCTGAAGAAGATAAGACTAAGGGGAGAACTTGTGGCTCTCTGCAACTACCTAACAGGAGGCTACAGAAAAGTAAGGCCAAATTATTCACTGATTCTCAACACAAAGAAGGAATAGAAAAATCTACACACATTATGAAACTCTGGGACATTTCTTCTTTTGAACAAATTTCAACAACTTCATAAACTTAGCTTACAAATGTACCTGAAATTCCTTTTTTACCCAAACAATCCAAAAAAGGAATGCAACATTTGGGTTGTGGGTTTTTGTAGGATTTTTTTAAATTTTACCCAAAAAAATCACAAACATAAACCAAGAACCCGTGTAATGACTAAGGAGGAAAGGAGGATAACAACTCTGCAGCATGCTTGGTTAAGATCTAACATTTTCATACTCAGCAGGAAAATATGCGAACAACAGCTTAAATACATATAACAGCTTTTTGACAAAAGGCTGCTCCGATGACAAAAAGCGAGTTCCAGAACTAAACAAAACCAAATGAAACTCCTAGTTCTGACCATTAATTATTCTACAACTGCAGCTTCCATTTAAAATTAAAACACTACGGTTTCTTCATCATGGTAGAGTAATAGTAGTTATACTAGTATTTCTCTTGCATTCGTAGCAAAGAAACAAGCTATCACATTCCATGTAAAATATCTCATCCATGAAATTGCAGCTATTCAGAGAGTAAAGGTCAAAGGAAAATATTTTCCAAGGTACCCGCATGTTAACCTGTGCACTAAAAGTACATAATGAGTCAGAAATAAAGCCCCAATAATCTATCAGTCATCTACTTTTTGACACTTTTTTCGGTACCACAATTGGTACTCAAGTGCATTTCAAAAGGAAAACGCTGTTTTTGTGACATATGTGCAAGGCAAATGTTACAAAAAGCAAAGAATCCCACTTTAAGAGTTCACTCATGTAGAACACCGGTCAAACCTCCTTCTGACATTGATCATTATGAACGCAGCTATGTAAATCAACTTCTAAAGTATTTTAAAGATGTATTATCTCCTCACTTTTAATCCTATCCTGCTACTTAGCAGATCTCTTAATATTAGTTTTGAAACATGACAAAATAAAACAAGATACTCTTTCCAAGTAATAAGACTAGCTGATTTTATTTTAAAGTACATACCTGAATTGCTGAATTCATGAAACATGTATTCCCCAAGTTACTCAGGCCACACAGGCCTGGCTGCTCATTGTGTCTTCCTGGCTCTGAATAATCATAATTCTTATAAGCAGTATATGATGGGAGACAATAGTTTGAATTTTTCACACTGTAAGAGAACAAGACATCTTTCACAATGTAAACATGTACTCTATAGTAGTTTAAAACATACAAAGACTTTATAAACTTAAATGATGAAAAATGTTAAACTAACTTCTGCGAACAAATAAAGATTTAAACCACTTAACTGCTGTAATAACATTAATGTCAATTTAAAAGTCACCTGTGCAAACAACCAAAATCAAACGTACTGCAGTAACTGCAATTATTACATCCCTACCCCTTTTTTATAGGAGCAGCTTCACAGCTTACTCTATTCTTCATTGCTCCATCGTATTTAATACACTCAGACTTTAGACACCACCAGCAGCAATCAATCATTTACGTCCCTTTTGCATCCTGCTACTGCAAGAGTGAGGTCGGTGGGAATGGGAATGCAGAGTTACAGGTGAAGGCTGAGATTTCCAAGGCCACTGTGGCATAGCTGCCTCACTGCATCAGACAGTCTATTTATAGCTTCCCTGCTAGGACAGCACAATCCAGCATGCAAATGCAGAAAAGCCTTGAGAGGTAAAGGAATGCGCAAAATGCCTTGCAACAACTTCAGTATAAATCTAAGATGCATCTGTTTGGAGAAACTGGAGAAGACTGAAATAGGTAAAATGATATTATTTAAAACAATTTGTTTCCAGATGAAATACAAAAATATCAAATATAAACTAACCCTCAAAACAGTAGTGTGAGCATAACTGAGAACACTAGAAAGGCAAAGAAATCTTCTAAGAGGATGTTCTGTAATATGTTAGAAAAAACCAAGCAACCACAAAGGTTTAACCATTTCAGGCACTGATCATAATGAAATCTGTGTGACAGCAGCTTTGGCTAAAGTTCAGGAGTATTTCTGCAGCTACTAAGTATCATTCACATTAGAAGCAACATGAACAAAAATTTGAAAGCCAGTTGCTAAGAATGATAAGGAAAAATACGCAAAAAATCAATCCTGATAAATAACTGAGATTTAAAATTGCAAAGTCTGAGGATGCAAGTGCCCAACGGTTACACTCCAGCCACTACTCCTGAACACTACCATGCTCTTTAGTGAATTCCAACTGTCCCCTCAGTGCACAATTACTCACTTTTCATAAGTAACTGTTATTTAATCAAGTTATCAAAAATTTCAAACAAAAGGGGATGAAAATTTCTCCCTCTTTCAATAGTCTTAGAAATTTGTGTAGTTTATAGCTCCACTGTCCATAAAGCTGCTGTTATCAAACTTATACATCCGCTCATTTCTTTTTAATAGCTGACTTTCCCATTAGTCCCTCCCTTTTCAATACATATGCATTTTCTCTGCTCTGTGGCTTGCCCCCAGACTAGCTAAGAGGTACTGTGTTACCGGTCATTCTCAATGAAAAAAACACGGTAAAGTTAATGTTCACCCACGTATGAGAGATTCCCAGGAAAAATTATCTTCCATCTCTCTTTGCAGTTTCAGCCCAGTTACGGCAGTGAATTTCAATCCCCTCAAGCTGGCAAGCCTTAGTTTCCCCCAGGAATCAAAACCACGAGCTTGCCACTGGTACTAACGCAACCCCCACAATATAACCAACCCAACAGTGCATAGCAGCAACAGAAATGCATGCACATAGGGTACATAACAAGCTTCTACTTTCAGCCTTCCTTCCTTCCTACTGCTGTCCTTACTTGACTTAAAGGTAACATTTTTCACATGGCTAACAAAAAAGAAATCTCTTTGAAATTTAGGAGATGTAGGGGTAATTAACAGATTGAATTTAATTCTGGGGATTTTAATTCTTATTTCCTCCTCTGCAGCTTTCCCCCCTTCACAAACTGCCAACTTTGGAGGGACACTAGGGAAGCTAAGGAAATGCAACTGGTATTTTTTGGCTATAGTTTATTCATGTGAAAGATTTTATTAAATTAGCTGAGTACCTTGACAATAATTTAGTTCAAGATAATTGCAGTGCAGATAGATGCGGTGTGTGTTTGCTCTAAGAGACAAACTGTCAGTTTACTTCTCAAAAGGGAAAGACATTTCTGAGCTCTTTCATCTCCAGTAGTGGCCCACAGAAATACATTTGAGGGGTTTAGAGAATAAGGTTACCACTCATCCTGTGAAATCAGGTCTATTAATATATTTTTCTTTCATGGTTCTATGATATTTTATCAAAACATATCCTACAAAACACAGTGCCTACTGTATGCAGGATACTAGGAGATGTCTCTCTACAGTTCTATCAGTCTGCAAACTGTTTTGTTGTGGTAGAATGATTTTTTTTTTAAATTACATTGTTGCTTTGCTTTTTAAGCTTTTGAGCTGGATGAAAAAGAAATTATTATGAACAGTCACTAGTAAATAGCTAACAATGGAAAGCAAGTAAAGATGCAAGGTCAGTCCACACGAATTTCATTCAAACAGAAATATCCTACAAAAAGTAACTCGTGATAATTGTGTGCCCCCAAGCCTCCTGGTGCTTTTCCTGCAAAACTTTCCTACCTTTAATGAAGGAACAATGCAGAGAAAAGCAGAGGGGTAGTATTAGGATAGGCCAGACAAATAAGAGCAGTAACAGAAAAAAACCCACTGATAGTTCTTAGAAAAAATTGCTTCACAAAAGTAAGGCAAGATTCGAAAACATGAAACCATGTTCAGACCCTTGAACAGAGTTCTTGAAATGGCAAAAATGGTAAAAGGTTTCCAAATGAGATTTTGTTATCTGTAAATCTATACATTTTGAATTGCATGTGCTAGATCCGAAATGACTTATCTGTACCGTCTGTATGTGCCTTTAAATGTCAAAGCAGTTTCAAGCGGTGATGATGAAGCCAGAGCACTCATTGTACAGCTGGAGTTCTGGGAAGCATAGATTTTGAACAGAGAAGACTGGAAAAGCATCACTAGCTTCGGAAAAGACATAATTTGACAGTGGAATGCCATATACCAACAGGTATATAACAAGTGCTGCAAAAGGAATTTGAGTTGCAAGAATGAGCCCAGAAAATTAAAAGTTTGGAAGACTTACTGAGCTCTGTAATATTCCAACCATTTTAATGCACTGCCAATGTGTTTTTGTGACCAGCCACTTTAAGAAACCTGTTACCAGGTTTCATCAGATTTTAGAGATACCTGAAGCAGCAGGAGAGGCCCATGTTATGACACAAAGATTACTGTCTTTATTTTTGTTCATTATCATTGTCTGAAGAGTAAAAGACAACATTATAATCTATTTAAATTGCCTTTGTCATAATATTTGGTTATGTGTCAGGTACAACATGAAGAAACTGTTTCTAGAGGTAACGTACTGTAATTAACACTTGTACTTCTTGGAATAAGCATCTTGAAATACACCAAGCATGTGAACAAAGCTGCCGGCTGTCCGTCTTGACAGGCTGACACCACTAAATGATGCAAACCAGTCATTTTAGGAGCCTAAAGCAATGGTTATAAATGAAGGAAACAGAACAACTTTTCACTTAATTCCCCAAGCAAAATCCCTGTTCAGGTGTTTTTAATCCCACATAATTTAAAAAACACCACATGTGATATGAAATGTATTGCTTTATTAACTGCAATAAACAGAAAATCCAGTAAGACCTAAAAGACGCTTGTCTCTCCCTGCTCTTCTGAATCCACTAGCACATTTTATGCTAATCCTCCTATGTTATTATGTCAACAAGACCACCTGTAAAGGCAAAATAACATCAATGATCAATTATTTGGAATCCTCCATTCCATCAAATGCAAACTCACATTTACAGAAATGAAGGCTTCAGATAGCATATAATTTGCACAAGCTATTTCTGATATCTAATGTATGACTACTTAAACACACGATTAAGTATCTACCAATTTGAGGCTTACTCTTACACAGAACACCTCCTGGATTAGAAAAGCATTACAGAAATGTGTACCACACAGAAAACCCTGATACTTTCAGATTTTTAACATAATTTGTACTCTATAGCACTAGTAATTGCAAAAGCAGGCTTGCAATGACTAGTATTTATGACCCTTAATACACACAACCTGTTGTTTGCTTTTTCTGCCTTAAAAATCATCTTTGTCAGCTAAAATTATCTTCAAAACAAATTCCTGTATTTCCTTTAGAGTCACAACATCTCAAGCCCATGTAGAGATGCCAACAGATCCTAGAAAGCCACAAATGTATAATTTTACTATTGTACTAAGGACAATGTGCAATATAAAAGACAATAAGGCAGAAGCATGGAAAAAAATTCCAGACAAAGCCGACATCAAATAGTTAATTAAGAAAAATAACAAAGATAGTTATAATTAATGAAAAAGAAGTGCTTTCTTAGACAAGGAGAAATTTGTGAAAAGAGTTCGCAAATTCTTAACCCAGAATTACATAATAAAATTAAATACAGAGATATATCTTTCCATTTACTATTTGAAGCCAAAAATTCTTAATGCACAACTATGTACTTTAAAGTACAAAGCGTATAATGGATATGAATTCATCAATGAACATACACTCAGAGAAGTGCAGCTAAAGATTCATCTGCATTACATCTTGTATCAAGTTATTAATTTATGATTTATGAAATATTTTAAAGTCATCATAATTGGATTATTGCATTTTAAGGAAAACCACATACTTCTGCACTGAATATCTGTCTTACATAACATCCAGATGTACTGGTACTTCATAACACTACAGAGTACACGCACCTATTAACTGATTTACAAATCAAGTTGTAGTTAAATAATTTAAAAGGACCAATTCCTTATCAAATCTGAAATTTATGACTTCCTTTTAAACACGTATTTCTGTAGAAAATCATAAATTGTAAAATAACAACAAACAAACACACACCTCCAAACCCCAGAATTTTTCCTTTAACTTCTAAAAGCTCACATTTTGGCTCCATAATAAGCCAAGAAATAAAATTAAGATCTGATAAATCATATGAACAAACTATCTTTAAAAGCTGCAAGAGCTGGCAACAGGTTTCATAAGTGCCTACTAAAAATAACTACGTCACTAGCAAGAAGCTAATGTAAAAAAAAAAAGAAAATAAAAAAAAAGAAAATAAGAAAGCCTCGATGGCTTGATTTAAAATCGTGGCTCCCTAAAAAAAGTAACTGTTAAGTGTTGGGTTTGGCAATACCACTGCCATTTGCTTAAACACTAGGAGAAGAGAAATTAGTTCTCAGCTAGAGATTCAGCTCTGTTCAAGTAACTTTTCGCACAATCATAGATACAACACTCTTCTTATTTACTACACATTCACACACAGAGTACAACAGACTGAAGTTAAATACATAGATTTCAACTGTTTAACAGTGAGAGTTGGGGCTACTCACAATTGGTAGAAGCACAAGTGAAACTTCACCCCTTAGGAAAAATCACTTCTGATAAGTGCAGTATTTAACTGGAAGATATTGTATATTTAATATTTATGTCACCTTTTTAATATTTAACATCTTCAAATGTGATCACAAAATGCATGTTTAGAAAAATATTAAAAATCTGAATGAATTGTAAGAATAAGGCTCTTCAACTTCCCCCAGCTTGCATTAAAGATGAGTGCTCTCTGGTTTCAAGCATTTGAAAGATGCTCCATTATCTGTTAAAGTGAAATAATTCCATGTTTTTCTATATTCACCAACTTTTCTTACAGTTGTGTACAATAACAACAACAAAAAAATTACACAAAAAGTTGGCCAATGCAATATGAAAACTATTCTTTTAGAGTTTTTTCACATTATTTATTAAACTTCTAATTCGGAATATAAAGGAGAAAGCATGTAAAAGTGAGAAGTCTCTTATTAAGCCTTTGTTCATTGCAGTAGTCAAGAACACTTAGCCTGATCTCTCTCAAGTCTTCTAGCACTAAGAAACAGAAGTTAAGTTGCTGGCTCCATTACAGCTAATACAAATTCAGCTGTCGTGATTTGAAATCAAAGCGTGATGTCACATATGCTGCTCTAATACCTTAGGAGCAATAAGCAAGGAAAACCTGATCACCATAAAGGTAAGTACTTTATACTTTTCTCATTGTCCATTTAAATTCAGGCAGGACAATAATAGCAACAACGTATTTTTAGAATGATAAACTCTAAAGGAAGTCTGTATGTTTTCTTACAACACCCGAAATTCTTTTTAGTGTCTTCCCTGCTGAAGAGTAAGAGTTACAAGCATCTCTAACGTTGCTTCATTTCTTGGTCTCAGCATTACCTACACTATGAAATAGCAACCAGTAACAATTCACAAGCCAAATATTGCAAAGCAATTCAAAATGCTTAAGCTAGGAGGTATAAAACATCGAACTTTGTTTATATCACACTGGGGTGATTAATTAAATAATGTTTTAAGGTATATTGCTTACTTTCTGTTGTTCATGTTGTTATAATTATTTGATAGAGATGGAGAGATCTTTGGTAAAGTTGAAAAATTGGATGCACCTGGGGACCTTTAAAAATATGAAAATGATAAATTAGACAAAAAAGCTGAGATATTAAAAACTATGAAAGAAAGATAAGAAATGAACAAAGCAGATAAACAAGCATGGAAAAGAAAAACTTTTTAAGAAGTGGGCAAAGCACTAAAAACAACCAGGACATGCAGCCCTCAGAATCAGTCTTTTAAAACCTGAAATGCTTCAAAGCACTTAAACTTTCATAATTTGTTGAAGAAACAGAGCTATTAAAAACCAAAAGAAATCACAGGCCATTGTACTAAAAAAATTGTTTTCAGCTGTACAACTGTAGATATTTTGATGTTCTAAAACTTGAAATGTTAAGTTTCTAATGTGGGAATTTTATTAATGTTTCATTTCAAACTAAATGGATGTTGAGATGAGACACAAAAATGATTAAGATAAATACTTCAAGGTTACTTTAACAGCAGCATGGAACCAATTAGTTAAAACTGTCTCAGTAATACTGCTAGAAAATTGCAGGATATTATGCACAATACAAAATTTTTAAAACCTTTTTTTTGCTGAAAGTAGAAGCATTATCACTTATCCCCATGGTTTAAGATACTACTTTAAAATACAAGAAAACTGATTATTTTCATCACAACCCTCTGAATATAACAAATATAGTATTTACAACTATCTTGCAGTGTATTTTTCTTTTCTTGAGCAAATCTTACAGGTAAGCAAGGAAAAGACAGAACACTCAAAGTAGTTCGTGTACCCTCCTGTTTTTGTGGGTCCTATGCAACTCCAACTGAATTGGAGTTCCAGCTGCCATTGAAAAGCTTTGGAACACATATCGCTGTATTAAGAGAAGAAGTGCTCCGGACTTTTAAAGCACCCTTCAAGAACTAAACTCTGTAAGGAAATAAGCATTTTTACACTGGGAATTTTCCCAAGTATATTTTCACATTTATTTTCAACTTTCTATTAATAAACCTTTTCCAAAAGAAAAGTTGCTGGGGAAGAGAAACCTCCATCCACACCGCTCACACCAGTTTGATGCCAGAGCTAGCAAGAGTTGCCGCCCAGAGCCTGGAGAGGGTTCACAGGTCAGGAGGAATGAACCTGAAGTACAGAACAAAAGAATTCCAGCCACTGCAGCCAGCACCTCAGCTTCACTGAGGGCCCAGCTTAAATGCCTCTATGCAAATGCACAAGAACGGGCAAAAAACAAGAGGAGTTGGAGACGTGCATATGCCTGTAGGGGTACAATCCTATTGTCATCACTGGCAAATAAGTGGTGGGATGGCTACTATGTCTGGAGTGTTGGAACGAAAGGACATAGGCTTTTTAGGAAGGACAGGCAGGGGAACCTCTTGGGAGCTCCTCTAAGGGATCCATGATCCCTCACGCATATGGATTAAAGGGAGGGCAGGGACAGGCAAGATTATAGTGGGGGTCTGCTATAGGCCACCCAACCAGGAAGATCGAGGAGGTGATTGGTGACAGCCAACATCCTGTCAACTAAGGGCAAATCTTGCCGGACAAATTGGTGGCCTTTTAAAACAGCGTTAAAGAGGTGGATGAGGGAAGACTGACATCGTCTGTCTGGGCTTCTGCAAAGCATTAGACACTGTCTCTAAACTGGAGAGACATGGATTTGACAGATGGACCACTTGGTGGATAAGGAACTGGCTGGACAATTGCACTCAAGGAGTTGTAGTCAACGACTCACTGTCCAAGTGGAAACCAGTTGTGTTCCTCAGGGGTCAGTATTGGGACCAGTGCTGCTTGGCAGTGACATGGACAGTGGGATGAGTGCATGCTCACCAACTTTGCTGTTGACACCAAGCTGTGTTGTGTGGTTGACATGCTAGAGCGAATGCATGCCATCCAGAGGGACCTGGCTTGAGAGATGGGCTGATGCAAACTTCATGAGTTCAACCACAACAAATGCAAGGTCCTGCACTCGGGTCAGGGCAATCCCAATCACAAGTACAGGCTGGGCCAAGAATGAATTGAGAGCAGCCCTGAAGAGAAAGAACTGGGGGTGTTGGTGGATGAGAAGCCCAACATAACTCAGCAATGTGAGCCCACAGCACAGAAAGCTGACTATATCCATCAAAAGCAGCATGACCAGCAGGGTGGGGGAGGGGATTCTCCCCCTCTACTTTGCTCTCGTGACATCCCACCTGGAGTGCAGTGTTCATCTCTGGGGCCACCAGCATAAGGACATGAACTTGCTGATATGAGTCCAGGACAGGGTCACAAGATGATCAGAGGACTGGAGTATTTCCCCTATGAGCAGGCTGAGAGAGTTGGGCCTGTTCAGCCTGGAGAAGAGAAGGCTCTGGGGAAACTTCAGTGCAGCCTTTCAGTTCCTAAAGTGGGCTACGAAAGGGAGAGGGACTTTTTACAAGGGCATGTAGTCATTGGACTAAGGGGGAATGACTTCAAACTGAGAGTAGGTATTACCTATTAGGAAGAAATTCTTCTCTGTGAGCGTGGTGAGGCACTGGAACAGGCTGTGCAGAGAAACTGTGGATGGCCCATCCCTGTAAGTGTTTGAGGCCAGGCTGGATGGGGCTCTGAGCAACTCAGTCCAGTTGAAGGTGCCCCTGCCCATGGCAGGGGGAAGGAATTAGATCAGCTTTTAAGGTCCCTTCCAACCTAAACCATTCTATGATTCTAGGTATCACTATATCAAGAACATGTTAGTTAAATTTTCAAGTATTCTGATCAACATTGACAAAGCTTTCCTGTAATTTCCTTTATCAATCTAAACCCCTCTCTTTGAATATTGTCTTCAAAGAAGTAAAATACACAGACTGTGTCCACAAAAATGTCCGTTTAACCTCATTTAAATCCAAGACAAATTATGACATTTATACATGGAACTATTTTAGAAGAAGCTATCTGATCTGAATAATTTTGAACTGAAACTGAACTTTTCAAAACAATTTCAAAGCTTTTGTATGATTTAAACCAAATTAAAATGCAATGCAGTTTTATATTTTAAAGCTCAATGTATAACTGCAGTATAGAAAAGCTAAAAGAAACCAGAATAAACTACATAAAGGTCTACATAATCAGTAAATGGCTTGCTTCTCAAATGCAGGAGAAGAGTAAACCAAATTCTCAATATACCTACAACAGCAGCAGAAACTAACAGATAATTCTGAAAAGTAACTTTTAATGATGTAACAAACAAACCCCACAAAATTAATTATTATAATTTAGCATTTTAACAGTCCAGCAAAAGACAGGTTAATAAAACGCACTTTACTGTAGTATGCCAAAATGAATGGTAACTCACATTAGATATTGATCTGCCCACATACTTCATTAACACTATGGTTAAACGGCACTAGAATTCCCCTAATGACCAACAGCAAGGAGATAAATACAGACATCAGGAAAAACAACTGCAGCTAGAACAATCTTTTTTTCCTCTGTGGCCATCCAGACTGACTGGATCAGGATAAAAAAAGGCAGAGAAGACTTTTTTGGACAACTAGAAGAAGCCTAACATTCACAGGCCCTAGTCCTTACCTGCTGGTGGGATGACACAGCAGGGCACAAAAAAATGCAGGAAGGTTCGGGGATGCAATGATGACAACTTTCTGATGCAGGTGACTGAGGAGCCAACAAGGAGAGCTTCTCAGCTGCATCTAAAACTATGGAGGAACTAGTTGGGAATACAAAGGTTGCAGCCTTGGCCAAAATGACCTTAAGATGATGAAATTTGATAGCCTGATAGAAAGCATGGCAGAAAGCAGGAACACAGCCCTGGATTACTGCAGAGCAGACTTTAGCCTTTTGAGGGATCTGCTTGGAAAAGTCCCATGGGATACAGCCCTGGAGAGAAGAGGGGGCCCCAGTAGAGCTGGCTGATACTCACAGAATCATTTAGGTTGGAAAAGACCTCTAGGATCATTAAGTCCAACCTTTAAAGGACCATGTCCTCTATGCTCAGGACTGGTCCATCCAGAGAAGTAGAAAATCAAGCAAAGGCAGCAGGAAGCATGAATGGATGAACAAGAAGCTTCTGACCCAACTCAGATGTGAAGAGAAAGTTTATGAGTGAAAGCAGTGGTAGATACCTTGCTTAACCAGCCTGATAGTAATCTCTTCATGGAAGGCTATCTTGGCAGATGAGGGGAAAGCAACGGGTGTGGTTTATCTCAACCTTAAGTCTTTTGACAGTGTCTCCTGCAACACCCCCACAGACAAGCAGATGAAACATGGGTTACATAAGTGTACAGTGAAATGGACTGAAAACCATTCAATCCTACCCCTGGATTTCCATTTGGTAGGACCAAATGGAAAGCAGCTTGTCAGGGAACCACCTGGGATCCTGCTGGACAAAAAGCTGAACATGAACCAGCAGTGTGTCCTTGGGCCGAACACCTTGGCCCAGTGTGCTACACTGCGAAAAGCACTGCCAGCAGGTCAAGGGAGGTGATCCTTCCCCTCCACTCAGAACTGGCTAGAGACACCTGCAGTGCTGAGTTCCCTTCTGGGCTCCCTAGTACCAGAAAGACAGGGACATTCCAGAGCAAGACTAGTGAGACACCACAAAGGCGCAGCATTTGATGTACGTGAAGAAGCTGAGAGAGCTGGGACTGTTCAGCCTGGAGAAGAGAAGGCAGAGAAGGCTCCGGAATAATCTTATCACTAGTATAAATACCCAGTGGAAGGGAATTAAGGAAATGGAGCAAGAATCTTCTCAGTGGTGCCCACTGAAAGGACAAAAGTCTTTGGGTATAAAACAAAATAAATAAAATTCCATCTGAACATGGAATATGCCTGGATATGGTCCTAGGCAAGCTGCTCCAGCTTCTGATGCTTTGAGTAGGGGAACTAGGTGAGACTGTCTCAAGAGGTCCTTCCATCATCAAGGACTCTTTTCCTTGAAGCTGTAGCTATGATTGGGCTAACATACCATTTTAAAGCAAGCCTTAGTTAGGCTATTCTCTTCTTACAAACCCTAATTCAGCTAATCATACTTCTTCGGAGAATTTGCAGTAAAAAAGGTTGATATTTTAACATTCATCAATCAAAAAAATTAATGTTCAGGACATGCATTTGTTAAGAGTTTTTCAACCATCTACTAATTCATATTAATGAACATGTTTGTTAAACTAACTTGAAAACATCTGTTGAACATTACCAATGTTTGATGTTTACCCAGAGGAGCACAGACACATGGTTATCACAAGTTATTATTTATCAGCAAACGGCAGTCCAGCTCTTGACTGGAAAACAAGCCAAAAGCTCTTGCTTATACAATTTAAGACATCAGAGTAAGTCCCCAGTTAGCTCTATTCACCACAATTCTCTTTCTTACACAAAAGTCAGTAGAAAGGCACACCTGTCTGCATATCAACTGCTTCAGGAAAAAAAACCCTCATTTCAGTAGACACAATTTTTCCTTTGAAGATTCATGGATATATTTTCCTAAAATACTTGGATAAACAGGCATTATATTATTTTAAAAAGGACTGCTAAGCACCTTTTATCCATTTTTTTCCTCCTCTTAACAAACATTATGGGGTCCAACCCGTAACAGAGAAGAATCAAAAAAGGGCCTTTAATGTTCTTCCAAGATAAAAACGCATACAATTTGAACAAGAAAAAAAAAGTGAAAAAACTTTCTATGTGAAAAATATTGTAAGAAAACATTCATTACTACAAGAATGAAAAAAAATAAGCTACGAATGTGTACAGTCTCACACTTTTGTACGGCCAAAAAACCCCCTAACCAACCAACAATATATTCCCTTTCACACACAAAAATTGTTTTAAAGTTAACAGCAGGCCATCTGTAAATTATGCTAAGTAGCCAGCTATTTGATTAGGACGACTGAATCCACAGTGAATCTAAATAAAAGAAGTATCAGAATAAAATCCATTACTTTTATTACACATACAGAGACGGAGATTGACAGGTAATTAAAAATTCTTAGTCTTTTACCATGTAGAAAGCATTTTTAAAGAATAAGATGGATCAGTAGATTTAAAACTTGTTCTAAAGTTTTCTAAAAAAAACCATCTACAACACTTTTTTAAAATTAGAAGGAAATAACTTACTAGTAGTTTATAGCTCCTTTGTATGCTTCCCTAACTAGCCTGTTTATTTGCATAAAAACAGGTAACAACTTCTTAACAGAAAACTAACAGAAACCTTGTCCTGGCTATTCAATTTGTAACCCATGGAATGCCAAAACTTGAGTTCCTTGCTCCTCCTTAAGTTTTATAATTACAGATTGGCTGAAAGGTTTTAAGTGATGTAGTTTTTCCTGAACACAAGTAACTTGATTTTGTAGTACAGTTCCTCAAGTAACTTAAACTATGACCTTAGACAATTTTTTAAAATCTTAGTTTAAAACACCATCTTGACAATAATAAACCATTCAAACAGGTTTAGTTGTTTTTTCTGCCTGTGGAATAATTTCCCATATAAGGACACCGATAAGAAAAAAAAGTCTGCACACAGATCACAAGTCTTCATTCAAATACTGGGATGAGCAGCAACTAAGCTACCAAAACAACTGGGATCTGTATGTTTATGTAAGTTTGTCACATGTATGACACTGAGGAGACAGCTACTCACAGACATGTTAGTATAAAAAAATTTTCTGCAAAAATGATCATGACTGCGAAGTAATATCTCTTTTGGGAGTAAACGACATTTAAGACATTCCAGGAGAAAGAGAAAGTTTCACAGAAATCAACATTCCAGAGCAAAAAACATCCCAGCAGCTGATATAAACAACCTCTCAGAAAGCAAAAAATCCAGCTATTCCTAAATCTGACTGACCCTGCGAACAATTTAAGAATGTACACCACATTCAGATACTTTCAGACAAAAATATCAAGACTAACAAACATTTTATGCAGCATTAAAATACGATACAATAGCTGATATCATTAAATCATGCAGATTTTTTTACAGCGGATGTTGCGATTACTTCCAAAATTAAGTAAATTCAGAAGTTAGAAGAACAGTACACATAAAACAAATGCAAACACTGACAAGTTTGAACACAGAGCAGAAATTAAGTTGCACAGTATGGTCTCTGCTCCTATATGAAAAGGATCTCAAACTTAAAATCACTCCTTTCTAATTTCAAAAGGAGAGACAATTATGATGATAATCAATCTTTTTTTCTTGTACGAATTCATTATACTCTTAAGAAAAAGAGAATTATCATTTTTGAAAGTGTTCCTTCCTATACGGAACTGAGGTCCCAATATGGCCACTTTTGAAGTAAGTATGTCCTTCTCTTGCAGAAGAAAAGATGCTCACACCTTTAACATATTTCTCATGAAAAACTGTCAGCATTCATCATCTGTTGTAGGAATACAGAAAAACTGCCAAAACAAGCAACCAATACAAAAATTGCTGTTATGCTTCTGCTAAAAAGAAGAGGGGAGAATGTGCAGAACATCTTTCCATCTAACTGTTTCTCATTTTCAATTGTCACAATATAGATTCTGCTGTCATTCTGACAGACCTCAAAAGGCTGGAAAAATGAGCGAACAGGAACCTCATGAAGTCCAGCCAAGGGAAATGAAAAGGCCTGCACCTCTGGAGGAACAATCCCGGGAACCAATATACGGGGAGGAAGTGGGCGTGTGGGCAGATGACCAAATGGAAAGCAGCTTGTCAGGGAACCACCTGGGATCCTGCTGGACAAAAAGCTGAACATGAACCAGCAGTGTGTCCTTGGGCCAAACACCTTGGCCCAGTGTGCTACACTGCGAAAAGCACTGCCAGCAGGTCAAGGGAGGTGATCCTTCCCCTCCACTCAGAACTGGCTAGAGACACCTGCAGTGCTGGGCTCCCCAGTACCAGAGAGACAGAGATAACCTGGACCAAGTCCACTGAGGCACCACACAGGTGATCAAAGATTGCAGCATCTGACCTCTGTGGAGAGGCTGAAAGCTAGGACCATTCAGCCTGGAGAAGAGAAGCCTCCAGAGTGATTTAATCAACATGTATAAATAACCAGGGGGAGGGAATGAAGAAGATGGAGCAAGACCCTTTTCAGTGGTGTCTACTGAAAGGAGAAGCAGCAATGTGCACAGACTGAAGCACTGGAAATTCTTTCTAAATATAAGAAATTTTGTTTCAAAACAGGAGCGAACAGTGGAACAGGTTTTCCAGGAAGTCTGTAGAGCCTTCATCCTTGGACATGCTCAAAACCTAACTGGACACAGTCCCAAGCAAGCTGCTCTAGGTGACCTGTCTTTGAGCAAGTGGGTTGGACCAGAGAATATGCAGAGCTGCCATTCAACTTCAACAATTCTGTCAATCTGTAGAAAAGCTTAGCTCATGTTCTGAAATGATCCTGCCTTTTCAAGCTTTATAATCTTTCATGCTTTCCAATATTCTGTATTCTGACATTTTGAAATATGACCTTTCATACCTTGACATCAGAATTTTTTTACAATTTGTACTCTTCAGAATTTGTTTACAATTTGTACTCTTCAAAAAGAAGCACTACAAAGAGGTAACTCCAGCAGTGTGAACCAGTGTGTGACCAATGAGAGGGCTGTAGGAAGGTATGTGGATATATGTTATTTGTGTTGACAAACTATTACTCCTAATGCATCTCACCACAGAAAACACCAAAGCGAGTGTTTAATATTTCTATCTCTTTAAACATTTATTAGATTGTTCATGAAGTTTTAAACAGATGTAAAAACCTGTCCTATTACTGCCCGTTGACAGCTGCTATTTGAATTCACTATATTTTGCAAACCTTCCATTATTACAGTGCATTTGAATATCAAATTCCCAACTTTCTGATAGCTGCCAGATCTCAAAACCATACCCCCCCCCACCAACCTCACAGTAAAACTATTCATCCTCATTTGCTGGTTTACTTACAGCCTCCTCTGACACCAGCATTCTCAATTACCATTTCACTCGTCCCCAGATCAAACATTTTTCAGGAGACATTCTTTAATTTATACACTGCTCCTGAATGCTTTCCATAAAATGGAAAAGAAGTTTGGCAGAATAAAAGCAGATAGCATCACCAGAGTATCTTCCAACCAAAACTTCCATAAGAATCCATGACAGTGAGTTACGTAAGTTCTTTTAACCTTTGAAATCTGCATCTAAAATTTGACTAAGAATTTAAATTTCTGCTAGATGCTTTTTGAGATCAGAGAATAGACTTCAAATACTTGGCATCCCATTCCTTCTATTGCTCCACATTCTCAACCTTGCGTTACAACACCTTGCTAAACAAGATTATACTGTTCACACTAATCTTAAACAGAACTCAGACTTCATTAAATAACTTAATAGAAACTAGTGTTCCAAATATAAGTGCTTGAGATAAAACACTAAAGACAAAGAAATGCTGTCATTCAAATGATAAGCAATGATACTATAAAAAATGTTTTAGAACAACAGTGACACTTAATTACAAGCATGCATAATCTCAAAAGGAATAAAGAGAATTTAAAAGAACTTAAACTTTTAAATGAAAGGTATGATCAAGAACCAGCCAACAAAGGCAAAAAACACAGTTAACGATTTGTAAGGCTGACATCATATTAATTAATTGGTTCCAGCTGTTCTTCAAAACCAACAGAACGTGATTTAGATACTGGAAATAATATTTAAAATAGTTTATACATCTAAATGAAGAAAAACACACAAGTCTTTCTATTCACTTCCTACTATCAAGGTGCTGTTGATAGCAGCAGGAAAACCAGAAAACAAAACCAACATCATCCTGCATTAACTGATGACAGCCCAACAAAGAACAAAAGCCACATGATGGTAATGTAGGCTGCAATTTAAATAAACTTAATGGGTAAATATTGTGCTCTGGAGACAAAAGGAACAAGCTGTCCATGAAAATATTTACATATAAGAAAAATACACATATCTATGTTGACCTAACAGATACACTGTGCTTTGAAACAGAAATTTAAATAAAATAAGCTAAGTTTTACAGTTTTCTACTATCGAATTTTTTTCCATTTTTAAGCAGGATAATGTGTATCATTGGTTGAAATCAACAAAGTTAAGCAACCTATACGCAGGCATTTACCATTATTACACTATGTTCTACAATGCAAGGCACTTACAACAAATATATTCAGCAGATTTTCAAAATAAAATGCCACTTTTAAATACTTTTTTTTTCATAAAATAAAATAACATGTGAAGTTAATCACATGACTAGAACTCGTAACTTACTTAGGAGTTGAAGGACCTCTTGGCCATGTTCCATCCTCGTTCTTCTGTTCTATCACCAGGACCTACAACAAAAAGTGTAATAAGAAAACTGAAATAAAAGTATCAGTAGATTGCTTTCTGCTCCATCTTCTTAATCGATTTGCTGACATGTGATCGAGAAAACATTGATATTTAAGTTACTATTCACTGAGACTCAAGAATATTCCATTTCCCTCCACATTCCATCCATTACACTGCACCTTTCTCTCTACTTTTTTCACCCCACATCTTAATTTGTACAATTTTGGGCACATCACTTAATATTTCTATTCCTCTACAATCCATGGATGGCAAGCCACTTATCTCTCAAAGAGGTCAGAAGATGACCTGAAGTGTTTAAACAATACCTATGAATCTACAGAAATCACGTCTATACAACAGCCCTGTTAAGGAAGGGACATTCCTGAAGGAATTTTGCCTCACACAGATCAGTAAGAAAAAAAACCCCCAAAACCAAAACACCCAAACAAAACTATTTTCTGCATTTATAGCCTTAAAATCCCACCTGTATGGTTACTCCTATATATTTTACCAAAGCATTCATCTAAAATGATTATTTCAACAGGACAGTTGGCTAATGAAATCAATTTGTTCAATTTGTTATTGGTACAGAAAGGAGTACAGAACACTCAGTCCCAAACACAGGCATCAGGTGTCACTTGAAACTCCTTTGGGTATTTCAGATATCTGCCCTACGCTGGCAGATAATGACACAGGACCTACAAACAGCTCATGCCTTTTTCTGGATTGACAGCTGAGATAGCGAGATCCTTTGAAATGGCAACTAGACTCCAACACTCAAACTGAATCCAACTCCCCACTTCCAACGCAACTAATTCTGCACAACTGTACACTGATGTTTCAGGACTCTAATTTAAACTGCCATGCTGTGCCTGTACGTGTCTACACCGTGACATAAATTCACATACATACTAATGCTCAAAACCTTGTGTATAAGCCACTTGAAGATGTAATCACATTTTCAGTCTGAATACACTAAAGCATGAGATTGAAAACAAGTCTTCTATTATGACCAGCTTTCTATCAGGAACAGAGCTGTCTGCTATCCTTGGTCAGTGATGCTGAAAGACTGATTCTGCCATACTTCCTTGACTGGCTCTCAGAGCTTACTAAGTAAAAAGTAGATTTAGACTGAAGAGTTCAATGGAATCCCTAAAGGCTCGCTTCAGAAACTAACTGATAAATTCAAAGCATTAATTTACTCAATTGCATACACTCTTACAACTATTAGGTTAGACAGACTGTAATAGTCAGAGTAACTATTACTAGATTAGGAAGCTCAGAAAGAAAAATAACCATGTGTGTGTCAGCAAGTGCAACTGACCAAACACATATAGCCTACCACGACATTTAGCATTTTCAGAAACCACGGTTAAACTCTGTTTTAAACAGTATTTGTTTTGCTCAAAGTACAAATGTCACCTAGAGATCTTGTCATGGCTTTATTAGACCACGCTTGCTTCATAGTTAATGTTTCACTGCGATAGAGGTAATTTGCAAGTTACATCTTCGATGTGAATCTTTTATGGGAGATGTGGGCTCTTCCAGTAGGACCTCTGCATTGTTAAAATTACCTGTGTGAGGGTTTAAGTGCATGCAGCACGAAGCTAAAGGACACAATAGTTCAGGCAGCTATTTTGGTGCACTGATTACCTACCTTCCATGCCATAAAAGAAAACTGAAACACAGCATAAATACTGCTGGTAAGTAGGTTAGAGTCAAATATTTCAAGGCAAAAGGAAATACTTTAACATAATCTTGCCTAAAATTACTGTCATCAAATTTCATCCATCCACATTTGTAGCATGACAGCATGAACTACAGCTGTTGAAAAAACATTCAACTCTATCTGAAGACTAAAGAATCAGTGTAATAATCTGAAAAGTTTTTCTATCAATGCAATTGCTCAATCTGTTTACATTTATATCTTGCAGCTTAACATTCAATGTTTGCCCTTTATATTCATCTGGAAAGGTAAAAAAATTATCTTGTGAGGAATTCCCCTATAAAGCGATGATATTGTCTCATTTTAAAGTAGGTTTACAAGCCTCTGTCGTTCTTACCAAAGTATTTTCATTTTTTCTTATTTTGTTTGTGAAATCTACATAGTGGAATCTGAGTAGAAGACGTTATTCTTTTAGAATACCTAAGAAGGTCTTCAAATTTTGGGTTTCATTATAGGAACGTATCCCAGATCCTAGGAATAATTTTTTTATTTCAGATTTTACCAAATTCATGTCAGCAACTTCATAAAATTTGGTAAACATAACATTTAAAATTTAGAAGTGTATTTAAAATTTTAGCTTTAATTCACCAAGAGAGTTAAACTAGTCTTTAATCCTGAAAATACACACAAAGACTACTTTAATTTCAATAAATTTGTTTATAAAATCCTCTATCCCTAACAATCTATTAGGAAGCAATTTTCATTTTAAAAGAAGTAAAAATCATTGGGTACAGCTACATTTTCATGAGCAAAAAGATAAATGTATACAAGAAAAGAAATAATATTTCACCGTACCTGTCCCTGGTATAAACCAGCATCCTGTATGGTACTGTCTGGTTTATTCAAAGGTTCAAAAGTATTACTCATGTATTTGTTCCACAATCTGGTCTCTTTTTCACCTGGAATATTGAAGATTTTTCTTATCTCCTTTTCAATTGTGTCTGTTTTGTGAAGGAGAAAACACAAGTTTAACATTTCAATACACAAATGGTATCAGGTCAAACAAAGCATCAGAATTCATTTCCTCATATTCAAAATATGAATGAAACTGTAGAAATTGCCATGCAACTACATCATTTTGTAGGACAAGCAGGAAGTTGCTAGTTAGCTTGCCTTTAACAGCCAGAGGACTGAATCCCTTAGCAAGACAGACCAAATAAAGAGAAGTTGATAAATAACAGATGACAGGAGCCATCTACTCATTTCTGAGTGTGCTAACAGAGGAGTGTGGGAAGGTAGCAAACTATCACAAGTGAGACTGGTAGCAAAATCAGGCGAAGGGAGTGCAAGTCATTCTCTTCCTCTCCCTAAATCAAACCCTTTTCAGTTTTTACTCTTCTACTGAGTGCAGTTAGCACTAACCACAATATATAATACATGCATGAAGTTTAATTCATGTGTCCACAGAAATTAACAACTACTCTGTAAAACTGGAGTGCATAAATTTATTTTAAAAGAAAGAGGGAAGATTTTATGTCCCTGAAAGATTTAAAGAAAAGAGGTCTACCAACTCCTACTCTACCTGACAGAAATATAACCAGTGTTACATAATTTTAAGGTAGCATAACTTATCTACAACTGAAATTTAAGAAGTTCTTAATCAACGCTATTCTCCTCATACAAAAGTAGAGTTTATTAAAGAGTTGGGTTTTTTAACTAATATGTATGGTGCTGTATCATAGCAATCCCACTTAGCTGCTTTTTTTAATTGGTAGACTCACAAAGGTCCATGGAAGCTATGTCTCGTAACAGCTAACACAGAACACAAAACAGGAGTCAAGAAACATACACTTTATCCCTGATGATCCCTGAAAGCACAATTATAAAAATGGGCCCTGTAAGCTCTTTGAAAGACGTTCCTCCAAAGTCTAAGGATAAAACATTAGTGTGTCAACTTCTCTTTCTCCCTTTTACTCAAGATTATTTTCTGTTCCACTAGGTTAAACAGGAAAAGCCAAACTGAAACCTGAAACTTCAAAATGCCTTGCAAAAGTCCAACCATTGGCTTGTGAAATGTATGACAATGGACAATTTGTACATACTGTAGACAACCAAATACAATTTGTTTCTATACTAGTAATCACACATTTTAGCCTGAAAGCAAGTGTTAGACTGGATCATCTGTTTTTGTAACAGAGGTGATAAGCAGGTAAGGTAAGTGATATCAACAAGGCAACAGACTTATTTTATTTGTTGGCTTTCAAAGAAAAAAAACTGTGTAGTCTCTGAATAAATTCTCAACCAATTAATTCAAATAACTACATCTGAATACAAGAAGGAATCTAGTCAGCAACCATCTTGTAAAAGAAGTAGAAAATCTAGATATAACAATGGCTTTCACTAAAAGAATTTACAAAATATAATTCTTCATTCTTATTAATACCATGGCAATTAATTATCTGAGTATTGCAGGTCATTTTCTTTGCAAGTACTAAGTTAACATTTATTATGTTATTTTTTAACATATTCCAGCTTTGCTAACAGAACTATTACAAGACAGGAAGAATCAATCCTATTGGATGACTACACATTATGCCCAAGATTCTGGGAAGAGCATGTTCCACTTGACTATTATGTCAATTTGGCGACTGTGAAAATAAGATTCTTTTATGCACTTCCATGAACATACAACCAATCCACACTCTATAATTCTTCCTCCCATCCCCACCAAGTATTACTAGAGTGAGTGCTGGCTTACGAACTAAAGTGAAAGTGCCTGTTCCAGCATAAATGAAAACATATCAAATAGGTATTGTCTGAGGCACATTGTGCATGGGGTTCTCCTCTAGTAGAATCATAGACTCATTAAGGTTAGAAAAGACCTCCATGATCATTGCGTCCAACCTTTCACCAACACTAGCGTATCAACTAAATCATAGCACTGCCACATGCAGTCAGTTCTCAAACACTTCCAGGGATGGTGACTCCAACATTTCCCTGTGGAGTCTTAGTTACATACATTCAACGTATGAGATGATTACTACTAGCATGGTGTCTGAAAGAGACAGGAAGAACTGCCATCACTTCATCAGCTGCACACCCACAATTTGAGATAGTTCAGTTTGAGAGTTAAAAGTTACAGCTCCCATACAGATCATACCCTGTATTGTTAAAAATCATACAGCTCATCCACAAAAACAACTGCATGCTTTAAATACTATTTTGAAACTGGAACAATCTTGATGAGATGCTGAAAAAGTTCAGTGGATGCTAATACAAATACATTCTGGTTCCTAAAGGCTAGTGCTATCACAGATGCTGACTAAAGGAAACTCTTAGGTGTTACTGTTAAGATGTCAGTCTGAACTATGACACAGTAATCCCTCCTTCATAAAGAAGGAAAAGACTAGTCACCGAGTCCAGAATAAATAGTCCTCAAGGGTAGCAAGCATGACATTTTTGTATTCTGCAGCAGATTAAAGGGAGAAATGAATCAATGCCATTTGCTAAGACAATTCACAAGCAAAACTCCTTTAAATGCAGAGCCCACTAGTGTAATCTTCTATGAAGTTTATCAGCTCAGTTTCGGAATTGTTTTATGGCATTGCAGACACAACCTGACTCCTATTTGTCCATAACCAAGGCTACAGATAGTCTTTCTGACATTTTGTGTTTTGTAAAACTCTTACATATTAGGCTGATGACTTAGTTCCATCATACTTACACATGATTAAGACTCCTGAATGGATCATTAACTCATTTTCACTCGGAAGCCCTGATGCTCTCTGGGATCAGCATCTCGGCTGAAATGCTGCCTCAACTACATCTATTGTTTAAATAATTTTCCTTTTAGAATTAATCCCCTCTCCCCCAAGAAAGTTAGTCATCAACCAGTCTCAAAGCCACAATACACTGTCTCCAAGGCAAGGGTCCTCAATTGTAGGAGGTTCCCAAGAAGGTCCAAAGACCATGTCAGATGTGACTAGTCCCATCGCAAAAGAATGACCGTCATTATTAGGTCTGCCCTTGACTTTGTACTAATTTATTGACATACAGCTTAGCCTAGCTTCTATTTGAGTGGAAAAGCAAAGGTATTCCAGGAATAACACACATCTAAAGACTGACAGGTGAGTATTACATTATACTTAGGATATTTCTCTGGTTTTGTGAATTAAGGAAGGCCTTGTACTTAGTTTTTGAGGGCAGTAAATAATATAATCAATGATCGTGGATTGAAAAATTAAAATTTCTTGAAAAGACCATAGTACCCTATGTCTACTCACTTCAGTGGGGCTGTTACTGACTCTTTTGTACTACAAGCCTTCTGCAACTATAAGAAAAATGCATCCTTTACTGGAATATACAAGGAAGAATGAAAAATAACCAAGATTCTGTAAGATCCCTCTTGCATATTATTTATTGATATAACGAGCATTTCTGCTGTGTATTTGATGAATTCCAGAACTACCTTAAATATACTTGAGGTAAGAAGCAGGGGGAAAGGAAAAAAAAAAAAAAAAAATCACAATCTTAGTAATGGATAAGAGGGATCAGTTATTATTTACTCTTAAAGTGGGTTGAATTTTTCTAGCTCTTCTTCTAAGGTACAAACTCTTTTGGATGTCCTGGCTAGGATGGCTCTGCTTTGTACTCTGCACAAGAAGCTTCACTTTCAGAAAGGGCATGTTTTTAAAGGCTTCCAGGAGCATATCATCCACATTTCAGGGAAGCAAATAAGGCCAGTGTCTGGAAAGGGGTTGCCAGTGACTCTGACTGCTTCTCATTATGCTCTATAACAATTTATTCATAATTGTAATTCTCTCTTTGCTAAGAAAAAATGAATATACCTTCAACTAACAGTCATTCCAAAATGCCCTGCTTCTGATTAGAGAAAGAAAATTCATCCACTACCTATAATTTCAGTGAGACAATTAAATTCAGTATAGGTGCAAAACAGCTTGCATTTGGTCCTAAGGGAAGGATAATGTTAAACTGCTTCTTCCAAGTTTCTGGTTTTCTCAGAAAATAATGAAGTATAACTTCCCAAGTTAAACCAAATCACAAAAAGGCAAATTAACATACAACAAACCTTGTTTTGAGGGGAATTTTCACAATTTTCAAGTTTTTATTCTATACAAGCAGGTGATTCTTTTTCTTACTTAAATATTGAAATTTAACAAAGTAAAATGACTGCTTCTAAAGCAAGCAATCTGCAAAGAATTAGACTCATAAACATAAGTCACTACTCATAATGCAAAGAGAAGCAAAAGCTAAAAAACGTACACTGCTGTCAACAAATGTAAACAAAGTGATGGCTGGGCATACAGTGCCAAGGGCATAAAGTACAATTCTAACTGCACAAGTACAGATGACTGAAAGACTCTTATCTCACAAATACACCAAAATATATACCAAAAAATGAGCAATATCTTTGAAAATGTTCTGATTGTTATTTTCAAAGTCAAGTATCTTATCAAAATACTGTTTCAAACAATGACAGAATGCTCAACAAGCAGTCAACATAAATAAAGGTAAGTTAAAGGTTTAATAGAGGATTCAATTACTGTAAAAGATTGTGCCTGGCCTGCCACTTCACAACTCAAAGAATACTGCCTTTGTAGGTCACCTTTAGCCATTAATTTATTAAATCAATTATTTCTTGTGTTTTGTGGTATACCCTTCTCTTCATATATATGACTAGAACGTGTTGGCTAACGAAACACATAAAAAATATATTTCTTACACATCAAAACCCAAGAAAAAGTACTATGAAATCCATTAAACAACATCACACTCTTTGCTTCCTTGAAAGCTCAAACCTCTAAAGTTAATACCGATGCTTAGATAATAAAACACACAATTATATTGTTAAAATTGTATTAAATCCCTCAATATTCCAATTTGTTAACTTTTAACTTTGACCCAAACAAAACTACTCCCACTGTTTTTACTCGTCAAAATACCCATCTATCATTTTATCTAGACTTACTCATTCAGAACTTGCTACCACATACAAGTACCAACCATATATTTTTACAAAATAGTTGTGCATACCTATTGTATCAGCTTTACTAAATCTTCGTGTGACAACATTATTCATATTTCCATTTTCACACAGTTTTAATTCTGTTAGATATACTTCTACTTTGCAGTGCTTTACAAACATACCCTGTTCAACGACCTGAAAAACAGAATGGGATCATGTATCAGTCTGAATATGTTTTCATACATACATGCTTCAAAACATTTTTGAGAACTCTTCAAGAAACTGAAGTTCAGGGAATACAGGACACTTGATAAATGCAAAAAATTAGAACTAAAATTCTCCTATAACTTTTTAGAAATACAGTAAACTAGAAAGTACTTTTTTCCATGATGATGCTTGTCTTACCTGTGTATAACATGATGACCTTCAAAGTGTTAAGTAAAGTAGAAACCAAAACCATGCAACCTTAATCCAAAGATACTTGATCAAAAGGTAAAAAACCCCCATATTTTTATTTCCAAATACATTCATTGTATCCTACTTCCTCAGAACATCAAGAACTAGTTTTCACAGTTAAAGAGTACTTATCAGAAATAGAATACACACTAATAAAATCTAGATATCACATATTTAAACAAAACCTACAAATCTTCCGTGTACATTCCGATAATGAATACATTCATTTGAAATTTGACCTACTCATTACAGCTGTTTACAATATGCTCATTTCTTAAACACCTATTATGGAATAGTTAAATATATAGGATTTTTTTGTTTTTTAATAAAATTAAAATGTAGAAAAAAAATATTCAGGGTCACCTCTTAAATGCTTTTCCCTTTGATCTTCCAAAGTGTAACTGCAGTACACTTAGTCATGCAGACTGCTCCAAAAATAACCATCAGACTGATATGTGATACATCTGACAAATATGGTTAAAAAAAAAGCCACCAGCTAATTGCTAGAAGAGATCGGCTATCTGCTGTACAAATATAACTATGCATGTGCCATAGGAAAAAAAAAATAAAGAAATTAGTGAACTATTTAATTGCTTGCCTTAGCTTTAATGACTATCAATCATGATATTTAAATAAAAATGTATCTTAATTTGAGCAGCTTAGTAGTTTTCAGCTACTAGAGTCACAACAAAATAGTGGCAGTAAACAAAACTGTGCAGTATGGCTGAGACATTTCTAAGAATAAAAACTGACACTGTAGTGGTAGTACAACCTATTACAAGAAGTCTTAACATTACTTGACGTAGATCAAATATAACATTTTATCAATTTAAAATTTGGATCCAGATTTCAAAAATAGTTGCTGTAATGAAGGGAATGAAAGAAAAGTATAATACCATCTTTATGAAAAAAAAAACCCAAAAAGGCAGACAGGAAAAATAATCATGAATAACAAAAGCATCAGAAACAAAAATACTGAACAGGAGTATGATTCTCAGAGGATAACTGCTGTTCATATTGGCAGAAAATAACACAGCTATGCCAGTTTACCTGGCCACTCATTATACTCCATGTATTTTTCCAGTTAGCTACTTCCAAGTGGAATAGAAGTTACTCTAATTTCACTTCTCTCTCCTTCCATCTTCCTCCCAAACCAAAAAAATTACAGACTTTTTACTTTACCATGATGATAGAAGAGCATGCAGTTTGCTGAAATCCATCTTCAGAAAAAACAGTAACAAGTTGGTAACAGATATATCTTTAAAGAAGGAGAGTTATTTTAAAGGATTTCAGCTCTAACAGAACGAGACAAAAAGACAGAGACATTTTGGGGCTGTCTCTTTAAAACAAAACCAAAAACCAAACAGCTGTTTTGTCGTATTAAAGAAAATGTTATAAAATCGTCAAACAAATTTCTGTTGCTGGCCAAAGGAATTTTGAAGACTCGAAATTTCTTCTATAACTGTATTTACCATTTATTTGAAGAGTGGACTTCCGAGTAAGCAGCCAGCATGCATGAAGTTAGACCATACTCACGTCGTAAGAAGGAAACAAAAGCTGTATTACACCAGATATCATAAAACTGAATTCTAAGCCTAATATTTTTTCAGCAATTTTGAAAGAATTAAAATAAAGATCCCTGTAACTGGAAAAATACACCCTAGTGGTCAATATAGAAGGGATAAACATACCAAATGTATTTTAAAAACTAAGTAATTCAGTCCAGTGAGGATAAAACTGTAATCACTAACCTGAAAATCTTAAGAAATAACACAAACAAAAAAGATTGTATGATCAATAAACTGGTGAAATGTCATATCACCTTAATAATAAGGGTGTTATGTGCTGGAGAAAACAAAAACAGATTTAAAGATAGTAATTTTTAAGTATCTCATATTGATGGAAGGCCACGCTATCCACCATACCAGGGACTACTACTTGTGTTGAGGTAAGCTCTTTGTTTAAAGAAGTAACTCTCTTAGCAAGCAGCTGAGCATAAGGTGTTTATCAGAAAAGAACTACCAATTACTCCACCAATGTTAACATTATTAGAGCTAGGCTTTTCACGAACATAGTCAATACAGCTCTAGAGTTATTTACCTAATTACAAAATAATTTGCATTAATAGCCTTACAAGCTTCTAAAGCAAATTCTTCTTGAGATATTTATTAAGAGGACTTACTTCCAGAATAAGAAAGTATTATATCCTTTGCATCCCCCTATTGCAATATTACAAACTTAAGCCTCAAAAAATCTGAATAAATTTAGATATCAATAAGCAACTAAAGCAGGAGTTGTCTGTATTAATATTATAGGCCAGGACTTAAAGTCTGTTAATAAATTCCTGTGCAACTCCTACATATTTGCAGGACTTCAACTGAATCATATTCATCCCAGCAGGTAATTAAAGAGTACCTTGCGTGCAATTGGCTCTTGACCTTCCATCAGTGTGTACCAGCTCACTAGCCTATTCCAGCCTTCAGTTGGCAAAAGGATGTAGTCCAGCTCATCAATGAGATGTTCCTTGAGAGACTGAGAATCACCATCTATAAGAGAAAGATTATTTTCACTTGAATACTGTAATTCTGTACCTGAGTTTTTAATATAATGTTTTTCATATAAACAGCAGAAAAATATTTTCTGAGTCACAATTACGTTACCAGTATCATGGCATTCAAAGCCAGTCTTCTGCAATGACTTAGGCAAACTATCCAGTTCACGCATAGCACACCTATTACAGGTGGTATTCCTTTAGTCAGGAACGCAAGTGACAACTTCATATCCCCATGCAATTATAACCACCTAGTTTGTTATCATACACCATCCTAGCTTTCAGAGAAACCAATTTATTTCTCCCACTCACTTCACACATATTCCCACGTCATCATTGATACATCCACAGCTGAAGATGAGAATGAGTAGTTAACTGCAGATTCAAGATAAAGTTTGAAGTCATTCACCTCATATCAGACTAGGAAAGTAGCATGGTACAACCTCCTATTTAAAAGATCCTATGTGCTCTGGAAACAGTCACTACAAAATTTTTCACAGAGAGGGGGAGATGCTGCACTTGAACGAAGCACAACTTGGAATCTGTTTAGGTAGCATGCTTTTAGCTTTGGTTCAATCCTTATTACTAGCAGCTGTCTTTTAGGTCTAAGAGGTGATTCCAGATGTGAGCCAGTGTGAGCCTCAGATATTTAGGGCAGCTGTCTTTCCATCTGGAAGTATCACATTATAACTGGGAGCACAGCGTGGGGAGAAATCCACAAGAACATCTTCAGGTCTATATAACTCCTCACAAGATTCATACGGTATTTCGGCACTGATCTTATATAGTGAGAAGGTGCAATTTGGATTCTATTACCTCCTTCTAAAAATATCAACATTTCTTCTAGTACAATTTTTTTCAGAACCTGACAATTCAGTCCCTCATACACAATGCTGTTTTCTATGACGAAAAATCAGCTACTCTAAGTAACTACTTCCTTGTGCCAGCTTTGACTATGTATCTCTTCTTCTGAAGAAGACACGTGCATTCCATCACTTTTGACATTTTTTGCACATGTTGAGATTAACTGAAATCCCTACCTGTTACTTTTCATTGCTACATTGCTACATCCAAATGTTCTGGAAACAAGGGAGAAGCATTTAAGTAATATAAGCACAACATACTGCTTCAGTTTCCTGGAATCAGTCTTTCATGAATTCAATTACAGTTTCCTTTCCTTTCCACTGCATTACACTGCAGAATATTTGAGAAAGCATGCCCATTTTAGATTATTTTGTTCTTTATATCAGATGCACATTTTTAAGGAGAGCAGCACGAGAGCAACTAGAGCATACTATGTGCCAAACACAAGATTAAAATCCAAGCATTTTCAGGTTGAGTTCATGCTACGTAGAAAACCTAGTACAGAGGATTGCTGCTTTGCAGTGGGTGAAAGAGAAAGCTATTATCTGGCGGGCACTAATGCCCTTATTAAAACTACCTTCACACAGAAACGGTAGATGTCAGAGGGTAACAGAATGCATGGAATCACTGCCAATGCAGAGCCATAGTTCAGAACCATGAATGAGCAAATAGTGAAGTTCACAAACTCTGATGCTGTCTATTTTGAAAGGGGCACTGGTAGTGTCAAAACAACAGAATACAGGTTTTCAGGAGCTTTTATGAAAATGGCTAACATGACTTCAAATTTGGACATCTAACCCTAAAGCAGGCTTCATAACAACAGTAACTTTAAACATAATCTGAACATGTATGCAGATTAAGTTATAAATGGCACAGATAAAGAGTGTCTGGCACAACTAGAAACCACCAATTTTTGAAAAGGAAGGCACAGAAGAGAGAACAAGCTGATGCTACCTCACTGAGGATAAAAAGATGTTGCTACACCTTGGTGTCAGCTGAGATGTACCACCTGAACATCCCTGCCTCACTGCAAGATTTACTACAAGAACGTACAAAAGACCTAGATCCTCACATTTCAGAAAACAAAATGCAACACTCACCTGGAGCAAAAAGACTCTAAAATTTCTGGATGGAAGAGAACATATAGATGTATACAACAATTCAGCACCTTCTACACAGGCACTGCTCAGTGTCAGATACATATACTCATTCACGCTGACAATTAGTAGAACATGATACAACAAGTTTTATGAAAGACACAATCATCTTTAACATTTAATTGGTAAAATAGTAAGATACTAATTACAGAAGTTTTGAATTAAGAAAGTCAAAAGTTCATGACAAACCCCATGAAGTTGGAAAAATGGTATTACTATGTGCCAACAGAATATGCAGTATTATTACATTACCTGTAACTGCAAAGAAGAAAAGCAATTATCTGCTCAATTTTGCATCGGCTAGATTTTGCAGATTAAATATTAACATCTTTAATAGTATTTTGATACTGAACATTAAATATAGAATTTGACAGGAAGATTAAAATATGTGGGAAAGTATTCTGAGACCTGTGTTCACAAATTTGGCTACAGCTCAGCAAAAGTCAGTCAGACCCGAGTAATGACAGCAGTGACAGAGTTTAACATACTTACAAGACCATAAAGAAAACAGGAAATTATCCTCTATCACTTCGCACAAGTTGTGTGAAAGTCACTGAACTGCATAATACCACTTCTTCAATTGTTCCAGAACTAAAGTAAGGGCTTGGGGCTCATTTACAGAAGGAAGTTTTAGAGCTCAACTCAAAAAATTTTATTTTAAATCAACCAATTTGGCTAAGCTACCAAAAAAAGGGAAATCATAGTGAACTCAAGCTATCTTTTTGTCAACTTGACTAATTTTCAATTCTCAAGATAACCCAAAATCTCATTATAAATCAGAAATTTGTATATTATTACATACTTTGTTACCATTAAAAAGAAGTTCCAATAATTGTATTTATAAAATTGTGTTTATTAGGGAAATCTAATCCAGTTCCCTTGTCATGGTCTGAAAAGAAACCAACATTTTTACCTTTATATATGCTGAGGTTCATTTACACTGCCAACTTCAAAAGATGAACTATCTGTGACAATTTTGCACTTAATGTACTATCAGCTTATTTCACAGTCAGAAGCAGTTACCTTTGAGAAGTCCAGAGTTATCAATAGGACCAGGGTACACATTCTGATCTCCCATCTGGTATTTGTCCCAGCTGTCAAAACCAACATATTTTTTCCACTGTTTGAACCAGCGACTATCCACTAGATACCTTAAAAGGAAGAAGACATATATATTAATTACCGGGATGCTACTACTTCCTACCTCATTCATGATAATGCACCAGCATTCATCAGCCTTGTGAAATGACAATGCTTTTCTCTCTGTTCTGCTAATCACTATCAGCATCTCCTACCAGTGAGGACTTCCAACTGTGGTCAATTAAAGATCTCACTAATAGTGCCACGTACAGTTTTGCAAGACTGCCAATACAACGTTTAAGAGGCTGAAAAACAGCAAGTTGAAGAAACATTTCCCTTTTTAGCATGAACAACTGCCACCTTTAATTCCTGTTCTTCATTTTCAAATTCAGGAGATTCAAGTTAAATCTCTATAATTAGACAGCCCTTTAAAAAAGTGAGAGAGAACTTTCAGTAAAGAATTGTCTACTGCTGGAGTTTTATTTATAACAGTCATATGCAACTTAAAGAACTTCAGAACTCTGATACCTTGTCAAGAACCAGAGAGTGTGTTTTCTTCCTCTTGAGTCAACATCAACACAAACAGTAAATGCTCTGCTTTTGATGGAGGACTAGATGTTCCTCCTACAAATAATCATCAACATCACACTCCCATATAAAGCGATTATATCTCTAATCTCATCTCCACAGTATTTCTATCCAGATTAAACTGTTGCCACAGTCTGGCTTTTACAAAGTCCTGTGATACCTACATTTTATACCTTTTTGTCCAGAATTTCTTTAAGATCAACATACCAAATTTGTTCAGTGATGCCCAAATTTTTATTTTTTTTAAGATACCATATGCATTATTTCTCCTTCTTAAAAGCATTCATCTTCTTCTGCCTGGTCTGTCCCAAAACTTTGGCTACTACCTTAGGATGAAACTGAATTTGATCAATCTGATGCGCCCTTGCCTTTTGCTCTATACACTAAGTTTTCATTCTCATGAACATACTTAAGGCCAACAGCATTCTCCCCCTTCTCTTCTGCTGTGGCCATCGAGCTCTATTCCCTAAAAGGCGTAACTGTGTGTGGTTATAAATGGAGTCACCACCAAACCTGCTAGCCTTGTCCGATGGCCTCTATTTTCTTGATCTACATTTGAATGAACTATGAATCTTAAGAAGATATAATTTTACACAGAAGAGAAACTATCATACAGGCAAACTGCCTTTTTTTAAATTAATGCTTAAGAAATTACAGTTCCTGTAGAATTATTTTACTTTTCAAATGCTTTGTGTTAAATGTCTTATCACACCCCAGTAACAGAGTTTAATAAAAATTTTTGATAACTGAATTTAACAGTGTGAGAAAGCTTGGGGTCCACTGTTCTAGATTTTAAATACTCAACATTATGTATTTCAACACTTCATCAGCTTTCTTCTTCCATATCCAATTAATTTTGCTACCAACCAAAATTTGCTGTGCAATATCTCTGTAGGGTCATCCTTAACAGAAATGTTGTAACATTGCTGTTTCCTAACACGAAGTGTAAAAAATCTTTCATCACTTCCCTTCACATTTAGGAATTTGTACTTACAGGCTCAAATACAAGCTTAATACTTCTTGTATAAAGAAAGCTGAAAGGCCACTTATAAATCATGCAAGTATGTAAGTATGGCAAGAACTAAACAGCACAGTCAAGTTCATTTACCACAAAGTAGGGGTAACATGCGTTACATGGAAAAGAAAGGTTTATTGGATTTATTTAGCCAAGAAAAAAAAATGTATGCAGAGATTTTGCAAAATGCTAGCAGACACTATAGATGTGAATTCTTACAGTAAATTACTGGCTATAGGAGTGTATATGCATGCACATGTACATCTATGTTTTATACTTAGGCATTTTAATACACATGCTGCTACTTTTGCTTCAACAGAAATCTGGTACAGGTGAGAAAAGCTATTTTGAGTTATTATTTAACACAGCCACAGTAGCTGTAACCTTCTCTCTTATCCTGGTTTAAGAATGGTATTCCCCAATTTAGTACTCTGACCAAAACAAAAAAAACCAACCCGAACTGCTCCCCTTCCCCCTCTCCACAAAAAGCAGAGATTATAAACTGAGATTAATTACAATTTACTGGAAACAGCAATGAGATAAGAAAAATTAACAGTAACAGCAACAATATTAATAACAGAAGTGTAAAAAAGAGGGTGATTTAAATACAAAATGCTCACCCTGGGGGACAATGAACAGCGGTGGATGCGTCTCCCCCTCCCACCATGCCTTTTCTCAATCTGAAGCCACGCCTCTCCTCTCCCAAGCAGGAGCCCTTGACTCCCACCCCTGGGGGTGGTAGAGCACAACAACCCGGACATCCCCAGCGCTGGGCTCTAGGCTCCATCCCCTCACCGTGGAAAAAATAACTCTGTCCTGGCCAAAACCAGAACATTCCAATACAAGAACTTGCCCTTAATCAAGAGATGAAACACTACTTTTCCACTAAGATTAGGGAAACCAGAAATTTGCATTCAAATGCCATACACTACCCTCATTTTATGCAAGAAGGATATGCCATATTAAAGATTATGGAGGGGAAGGGAAAAAAAAAAAGAGCACAATTACACCATGCCCAGTTTAAGGGGAATCAATCAACCTGCTAAAGCACTTCTGTAGCTAAAATCCAGACTTCTCAGCATTAATGGGAAAGTAATAGTCAGAGACTTATAATTTATAGCTTTTGAGTCTACAAACACATTCAATATAGCATTCTCAACAAGATCAACAAGACTAGAGACAAGATCATCTGCACAAGAGAAGGCAAACCATAGGAAGGCAACTTAATTTATCTTTTTGTCAGTGTTATAATATCCATGATAAAATCAACCACTTGAAAACTAAGTATTACCTATGAGGGATGTCCAGTAATTTAAGAGGAAAATACATAGCTCAAGTAAACAGAACTACATCTGCTAAACCCTCATTTCTTAAATGATATTCGATCCCTTTTTAAGGGAAAAATATTTAAAAACTTGGGGCATGCACTTGGACCAGATACACTTCAGTGTAACGTGTGTTGTCCCAGATACAAAAATAGCATACCATGCATTAGTAAAACAGAGACCTAAAATACATGTGTATTAAACTTGGCCTTTATTTTTGTTACTATTACCTAATGCAGGAAGGAGCTCCAAATGAGTCTAATGCTACAGCAGTTTCTTGAACTGTGGACCTGACTGAGTAGGCTACCCCAGAAGTCCCCATCAAAGTTAAAATATATGGCCTATCCATTTCTTACAATTATGATTAAGAAATGTTTGTTATCTGATGGAATCAAGATTCCACTCAACTGGGAAACACAAATTCTGCTCTCTGGGATGTCATCAGTTAAGCTAGTGAGCAGGATAACCAACCCATCTTCCAGGGTAAAACAAACCTGGAAGATTTGTAATAAAAATTAAAGACAAGAACAGTCTCAAATTTCTAGATATTCTGCTTTGAGGGGCAAACCTTAAAAACTAAGACAACTGCACAGCAAAATGATCTGGTTAACTCTAAAACAGCAGATATCTGACCTTTATAGACATGTCAAATAAATCAGTAATCTCAAATTGTTTGAAGAAAACAGTACATGCAAGTCACTTAGAGCCAACTGGCTGATTACATAAAACACTGGAATAGTCCCAAACCTTTACCTAAAAGTAAGCAAAAACATGCATGTACCATTTGCCAAAAATTAAACACTCAAATATGGAATTTTCAGTATTAATAATACTGGAAGTATTTGTACAGTTTAATTAGCTTTAGGAGCTTTTTCTTGGTTATATTATGTATACTTAAAATTTTCTTTGTGCAAGTAAAATCAAAAACTATAGATCATGTGAATATGTTCTCAGTTCAAGTCTGGCCTACTTCACTACCCAGTGTTTACTTCTGAGCAGAGCTTCAGATTGCTTCGTAAGATATATCTGCTCTCCTCTGTAAAACGTTTCTTGCCTGCCTGAAGTATATTATCATACACAAGGAAAAATTTATACTCTAGAGTCCTCTGAAATGCCAGATAATGGAATAAAACATGAGGAAATGGAATGAAGCTGCAACAGGGGAAGTTCATACTCAACATCATGAAAAGCCTGAGAGGGTGGCTGGTCACTGAAACAGGCTCCCTAGGGAAGTGGTCACAGCACCAAGCCTGTCAGTTCAAGGATCACCTGGATGACACTCTGAGCCATATGGTTTAGCTTTAGGCAGCCCAGCAAAGAGCAGGAAGTTGGATTCAATGTCCCTTATGGGTCCCTTTCAATTTGGGATATTCGGCCTTGGCCAGTGGTCAGTCCATCTGGAGCTGGCTGGCATTGGCTCTGTATGACACAGGGGAAGCTTCTGGCAGCTTCTCCTAAAAGCCACCCCTGCAGCAACCCTGCTACCAACACCTTGCCACGGAAACCCAATAAAACTGGGTCACTCAAATTTACCAAAACAGACTGTATCCTTATGTATGACCAAACGATCAACTGTAGAGACTCAAGGCAGCCCAAAATAGGATTACTTACAGCCTTTGTACATTAACTTACAAGTATGAAAAAATGAAGCTACTACAACACTTGTAAATACACCTTCATTTCTTAAATAAAAATTCAACAAATAATAAAAATCAATTATAAGTTTATGGAAGTTTTAAAATTTCACAGCTGCATGCCCACATGGACATTGTTCACCAAACAAAAGAAAGTACTATCAAGAAACTTACTAACTGATTTCTAAAATTCTCCCATGGTTCGGAAATTCTTAATGGAATTCAAGTTCACCTGTGCTTTACTGCATATTTTGACATAATAAACCTAATTAACATAATACCAACATCACACAAAAACAACAGCATTCATCTTTACCTCAACATCCAAGCTGACAGAAAAATATCTGAACGGTATGACCAAGATCTTGGTATTTCCCACTGCTGTCAAAACCATTCTGAATTCTTTTGACCGTTATACATAGAATTAAACAACATGTAACCTAGATTTATTTATATTGACTGATACATCAGCTCTTTGAATTCAAAACCAAACCAGGAAACTTTTAATACGCAATAAAGACACTTCACAGAGAGACACTCATTCCTGCACTGTGTACTGCTGGGACATCATATCTTCTTAACAGAAGCTATTTCACTTTTAACAGTAAAACTGTGCAAATTGTCCAGAGAGATAGGTGAGGATTTTTTTTTACTCCCCTCACTGTGCATGAGTACAGATTAAGCAATACAGAGGACAAAGTGGAACAACTGTGTTGCTGAAAGCAAATTAGGACTCCTGCTTAAAGGCACAGCATCTGATTTTTGTTCTTGCACAACTGCAACTATAAAAATAAAACATAAGAATGGGTTTGTATCTGTATTTCTACTTAATCTGATTAAGGTGACAAAAACTGCTTGATCAAATACACTCATAATTAATAGATGCCTTCAAATTAAACTTTCTTTCAGAATTAACAAGTTCTTCAAGTTCAAAATGGTGATAATTATTCTACTCTATAACACAAACTATACCATCTTGTTATTCAAAATATAGGTAAATCCACAAGAAAAAAATGCAGGGGTTGAAGAGAAAAAAAAAGCTAAGTTTACCTCCCACTTTGAAGAAATCAGTCTAAGTATTTCAGATTCCTCTTCAGAAGTAAGTGTTCAGTTCAACAAAATGCACCAAGATTTCAAATCAACTAATCAAATTCTCACTACAGCTCACCATGCTCCACTCCCATAATGTGCTGCAGTAGCCTAAGCAGCACATTCTTCATCCATACTACCAAGAGGCCAAACAAAAACTACGATTCAGCCAGAATAACTGGAGTGCAATTTTATGTTAAAATTTCAGTGCGATCATTATATTAACAACCATGTAAGTGTTTTATACATCTCTATAAATTTTCCATTTAAGTAAAGACTTTTCATTAAAAAATAATCTAACAAATCAATGTTTGACTTTCAATTTCAGGCAAAAGCCTGGAAGAAGCATGATTTTAACATGCTCTCACCCCACCTAATCAATTCACAGAAGAAAAATGCATCTACTCATTTCAAGTGTCGTCCAGAAGAACTTAAACTTTGTAAACCAACGATCACATGCAGCACCATTCCTTATGCAGTGAGAGAAACCTAACACCAAACTTCAACCACAAGGTTTAAAAGTCAGAATCAGCAACTTAAACCTCATTTGAAAGAAAAAAACATCCAACTCTTCATCTATTCTTGGAACACTGACACAGTGTTCCTTGCTTCTCATTTTATGAAGTTATCAAAACAATTTAGAATATCATTCCAAATATTATTGAAGTGCAAGTCCATAACATGTCATCACGCCCTCAGTGAAATTAAGTAAAATCTTCCATTAACATTCCATCTACATTCTGTTCATGTACAATGCAATAATGGATGATGAAATGTGGAAAACACTGAGAGGACAGTACTGAGAAAAAGGTACAAGGCCTTACTCTTGGGGATGTCCTGTGCAGAGCTGAGTTGGACTGGATGATCTTTGTCGGTCCCTTCCAACTCAGCATGTTCTGTGAAGACCACAGCATAAAATGCTATTACAGCTGAGCACTTCAGCATCAAGGCTATCACCAATGATGGGCGCTGCAGGGTTTGTAAGCAGGGCTACAGATGTCTGCTCATCAGGATTCATGAGTTTTCACTGCAGCCATAATTAAAATGCCTATACGTTTTCAGTGGGGAAATTCACTTCTGGAGGAAAAACCCTTTAAGGCTGAACTTTTCGTATCTACTGATCACTCACTGGGAAGGATTTTTACCCCACTTCATTTTTACTTACTCTCTTCAGCAACCAAGTATTACAATTGAAAAGGCAATGAAATTCCCACAGGTTAAAAAAAGAATATTTTTTTCACTGTCCAAGAAATGTATTCTATGGATAACAACAGTACTCTACCCAGACTCAGCAGGACTTCAGAAGCGATTTGTGTATCAGACACATCTGAAAACTAAAACTACATACTTCTGTGGTTTTATTATTTTGCAGTTCTTAAAAACCAAGAAGAGATTAAGAATCTATCTCATCACTCTTGTGAAGTGATGACTGGCACCGAAACTCATTGGGTAACAGGGTTGAAAATCAACATCTTCCTTCTGGCCTAAACCCAACTAGCTTCAGTTTACAGATAGTGTCTTAAATCTTTATCTGCTCATCTAAAAATCCTTATCCTAGAAGACATTTTCCTCTTACGTAAGTATTTCAGCACAGGACTCAAAATTCTAGCAAAATAGAAAAAGGCTCTCCAAGCTCTTCTCTGAAAGACAAGGCTTCCACTTTCCCTATTAGATTTTGAGATGTCTGAACTCATTCTAAAATAATACCTTCTGTCACATATGGACACCAGAACTGGATAGTAGAATGGTTTCACTAATATATTCTGTATACATTACATATTTGTACTGCTACTTGGTATTCCCTATTCAAACATCTAATGATTGCATTTGTTCCCTCAGCCTCCAAATAAACTCTCTGTGATAGTTTTTGTCCACTGCAACTGCCTAATTCTTATCCAAGTTACTGCTTTTAAAAATACAAGTAACTTCTATATTCTCATCTGCTCACAAATTGCTATAGAAAGCAATAGATGGAAGAAGCACAGTCGGAAACTCTGGGAGAAAGAGAGAGAAAAACTGGTAAAACTGACTGCTGAGCTTTTACCTATTTTTAAGTCACTATCACACACTTAAAGTAAAACATTTATTGGCAGGTGATACCTAAAGCTGAGAAATGTGGTTACATATCCTAGACCACGGAGGGACAATGTGTGTAAGAGGCAGCCAAGAGTATGAAAGCATTTGTAATATCATATTTGAGCTACTGAGACAACATCTCTGACTAAGACAGCCACAGAAGAACAGGAACTACAGGGAAGCCAGGGCAGAAGGCGGTTTTAAAGGAAAAATGAAGAGATCACACCTTAATATGGGGAAGAAATTACAGAGAGATCACCCAAGAAGTCAAACAGAAAAACTGACAGTCTTCCCCTCTATAACTGTTCCAAGATCAGTAACTTTCAGTATTGAAAACTGTAGTTCCGTGATACTGTAAAAACAGAAAAACTTGGCAAGGTTCTCAAGAATATCACTGCAGCTACAAAGGCATTAAATGACATCATCAAGACCGGTTGGTCACACAAATTATACTGTGCCTAAAAATCTGACGAACATCAACAGCTCTTCAATTTCTGAGAGCAGAAGACACTGATTGAGTTCAGATTTGCCTGCAGCTGTAACATCCTATAATTTTTGTCATTCTAAATGAGAAGGTAAAATCTCCTCAGACAATAAATTCTCACTTGTCAAACACCAGCAGAATTTCAAAATACTGAGATGTATTTGTATCAGATGCTAAAACTGTGAGATGTACAATGAAATGTAGCATTTTTTCTTTTCCTAAACAGAAGTGTAGGTCCTTCAACCACAGAACCTGAAGATCCTTTGGACAATATTGCAAGAAGTAAAACTTATATTAAAGTTCTGTGGAACAAAAGTGTAGTTTTTATACTGACTTTACTAACGTAAGTAGACAGCATTATTCAAAAGAACTAATAAACAAAGGAAGTTCTTTCTTGAAAAAATCTGATGTTTATTTAATGTATGTTTAGAAAAATAAGATAAATGGAGAGATGGAAGAATCCTCAATCTCTGAGTTTAATAATTTATTAACTGGCCATAAAGAATGCAAAAGAAGGCCACTGAGACAAACTAGCCCAAAATCTTGTCCCTGCAGCCAAAGCAGTTAAAAGACACTAACCTTGTCTGTCCATTTGAGCAATACAGCTTAACACATACTATTCCCAAGCTACCCTTAAAAACATCTAATGGAACAAACTCTACAGCTTACTAAACCACCTCTTCAACTGGTTTCTAATATTAGCAATTCTTTTTCCAATATCTAACTCTAAAAATGTTGCATTTCAAGTCAATTTTATTTCTTTCACTCTGCAGTGTACATAAAGAACGATTGAAGAAATTCATCAGCCACTTCATAGCTGCTTCTAAGATTTGCCTCTCTTTGCCCTATTCCTTAGTTGCTTTTTTGTTAGAGAAAACCCCCAAAGCTTTATACTTTCCATATGTAGCTTATTGTTCTCTCCACTCTGAATTCTGAAGAGCATAGAAAAGACTGTCAGTATAAGCCAGCATTCTTAAGAGGACTGCATTTGAGTGCTCTAAAGCTCAAACAGAACAAGCTGGTATGGCACTGCTGAAATTTTTTGCAGCAGTATTTACTACTAAATAAATGCAATTCTGAACCATGGCTTACAGCACTTTAACTGTTGTTTCCTTGCTGATGTCCCAAAAGAACAAAAAGCCATTGACAAAATACCTCTAAAAAAAGCACCTGGACTAAACGTATCCTTTAATTTGTGAAGACAGCTGCACAGTCTAAGTATAAATCCTATGAATGCACAAGTATACACATTTATGTAGCTCGATTTAACAGTTCACAAGTAAAACTTAAATGGGACTTTGCTGTAGCTTATTCAGTTTCAAAACACTCGACAAATATCAGCGTCAATCACAGCTAGATATATTTTCACAGAACATTTATAAGCTTTTCCCACATAACTGATTCTTCTTTATTAAAATATCGAACTAATCGTACTAAAAAAAGTAAACAGCACAGTAAACTTACTGTTTCGGTCATGCTGTCAACTTGTCATAAAGGTACTATCACTTTGAACAATATTAACTGCTTGAGATATTGTTTTAGTACCTGGGAAGTACCCAACAGAACCATAAAAAAATAGTCTTGAAAGACATCAAGCCTGAGCACACTTTTACTACCACTGGTCATTTTCAACACCACCATGCAAATTCATTTCCTTTTTCTAGTTGCTTACACTTTTCCAGTTTCAAGAGCAGTCTGTTCATATGCCAAAACCGAACATATACTCAGCAGTATTTGAATAATGCATCAGAATGTATGCTTCTGACACATGCTGCAGTATCAACACTGTTAAATATAGTCTTTTATAGAACTGGAACAGTGAGTGATGACAGCTGAAATGAGGTGGGCTAGTTCTACTGCTGTGTATTCATAGTTAATTTTCTGTAAGTTAGTGCTTCAGCCTTTGTCTATGGGTGACAGTTTCACACAGGAAGAGATGAAGAGGTTGAGTCGTGGAAAAAGTGTCAGTTCCTTATTTTTTCCCCTCCTAAAAAACCCTCCCATTTCCTAGCCTCATAGAACTACAACTATAGAAGATCAATTACCAAATACACGCCAAAAAGAGGTGTTTATTTAACCTAATTCTTTCCAGCCGTGGATTATTCTGTTGACAATTTGTATGGCATACTAAGAAATATTTTACGACCGACCAGAAAAACATATTTTTCCAACGTTCATTGTCGGAAAGATATCATAAGGGTTCCTTCGCACCTTCAGGGACTCTTTCTTAAGAAGCTAACACGTTTATAGTCGCAATAAAACTTAAACTCAAGGCTTGTCACAGCCACGGACGGGCATCAGGGCACCCAGGCTAGGGTACAAATATCATTTCTGACAACCTGAAGGTGAAGCCGGGGCCATTTCAGCCTGGATAATGGAAGAAACGCCTGGTAGCAGAGCTCTTCTCCCACACCTCAATACTTCTCGTGCAGCCAAAACAAGCCCCCTGCGTGCTCCGCGCCCGCCATCCGGGGCTGCCACCCGGCAGCGCGCCCCGGCAGCCGCGCCGCTCCCTCCCTGCCCTCCCCCGCAGGGCGCTGACCTCGGTGCCTCCCCGCCGCCNGGGCGAGGGGAAGGAGGTCGGTGCCTCCGGCAGCTAAGCGGCCCCGGGGGCGGGGGGTGCCGCCCGCGCCGGTCCGCCCGAGCCCCCCCGCTCCTCCCTCACCAGGTGTCGCCCTTGCGGAGGGCGGTTTTGAGCAGCGCCGCGACGTCCGTGCGCTGAGTCTCCAGATCCGCCGCGCCTCCCTCCGCCATCTTCTCCGCCCGGCAGCGGCGGCAGAGG
>VWZW01002078.1:1237258-1256522 GCA_013397115.1 Edolisoma coerulescens | reverse complement strand
AGGAGCGCGCCGCGCTGCATGCTGGGAGTGACGCCTGCGGGGGGCGGCCGCGGCCCCGCCCTTCCCAGAAGCCGCGGGGCGGGGGCCGGAGTGGGCCCGGGCGGTGCAGCGCCCCTTCGCGGCCGGGAGGTCTTTCGTCCCGTCCCGCCCCCCGCCCGCGGGGGGACGGGCAGGCGACATTTCCTTCAGTGCCTTAATCGAAGCGCGTGCACAATTAGATCCCTTATGGCTCGCTACCACATGAGTGGTTTGGATCACCATAATTCATATGATGATACCGTCTGTGTTGTGCAAATACTGCTGCGGGTTCAGATAGTGTGTGACTCGCATTAGCTTTTCCAGACCTTTGCAGAAACCAACGGATAATTTGTTGTGTTTGCTTCAGTCGTTCTTACATGATCCTTGTACAAACAGTGCAACCTGTTGCTTGGCATTTCACACACGCAAAAAAAAGAATAAGGCCTTGTATTACATTACATAACCAGGTTCTCTCTGTCTTTACGTTTGTATAGAGATTTCAAAAAATCAAAATGGTGAGGGAATTTAGGGCTGGGGTGCTGGTTACAAACATCTGAAAACAAGAGTTTGTTCTTGTAGATCTGACTGGTGTATGTGTCATGCCTGCAATTGTATACCTAGCCCCCTTCCTCCTTCCAGGGCATTACAGCCTGCTGCATGGTGTGACTAACACCAGGGATGTATCTTAGGCTGCCAGTCTCGTATTATAAGCAATTAGGCATTATTAGCTAATTAGCACGTAGGATCTAGTAGCATGTAGATGTTACAAACAGCACTAAAAAGTGCTGCTTAGATACGTGCACTGCAAAAAAAAAGGGACTAAGGCTGTTATGCAGACATGGTAGCACAAAGCTAAGTAAGTATTTTGTCAGGATTATCAGTGAGGATGAGGATGTTGAAATAAAGACAAAATCGTCTGTGTAATACGAAAATCATATTGAATATGTAAGAACTCCCAGGAGCTCAGAGCAACTGGTGATGACATTCATGGCTTCTCTAAGAGCTGGAATATGAAATTCCAGAAGGAGGGGCGAGGAAGTGTAAGAGAAATGTTGGGGAGCGCTTTGGATCTAATGGCTGCCTTTAATGAGGGAAAACTGAACTGGACAGCAAGAAGGTTTCCAACCACTTCGGGAATAAATTTCTGGGTTAGAATCTCCAAGTTTAGAAAGAACTTTGACAAGTTCCCACCCCACACACACCAGGGCTTGACAGATAAGAAAAATGTTTTACACTCTGAAAGTTATCTTTGTGCCTAACTTGAATTTATACAGAAATTTTATTTTCATGGAAATTTTGGGGAAAATATTTCTCAATCCACCATGCTGGAAAACAGCTTCATTGTTCATCAGGCTATAGCAGGACCATCAACAACTTACTTTGCCAGAAGGTTCTCCTGGAGCCACCTGTGCCCCTCTGTGCTTTGCGTTGCATAACTGCAGTTACTCAGTGAAAGATCTCCTATTCCTGAGTTCAGTCTATTTGTGGTACAGAAATGGATGCTAGACAGGTATTAGGTGCTACAAATAGAGACAGCAAAGTATACAATGTGCCATTTGAAGCAAAGCTTTAAGAATTGCCAAGGAGAGACAGAAGTAAGACTCTTTCTGGGACTACCAGTGCTTCACGTGAAGCAATTGTGTTTTTCATAATGGGCTAGTACCTAAACTTAACTGACGTTATTGGAAAATGCACGTTAGTATTAAATCNGGGGGGGGTTTGAGCTTTATCAGCCGTCAAGGAATTGTTTCCAAGTAGCTCTGTCCTAGACAGAGGATCTTTAAATTTTAAACCACCTGATAAACAGAAACAGCACTCGAGGTAGTGATGAATGATCTACCTTCTGTAATGAAACCCAAGCATTTGTAATACAGATTTATATCTTACTGCTTGCTATATAAGTGAATGCAGGATATTGTAAAGCTAGCTGAGGTGGCAGGCTTTCCAGCTTTCAGAGGGTCCTCATCCTTGCCTGACTTCATTTCTAACAGATGAATTTTTGTAAACTTGTTTTTTGTGGCTCTAAACCTTGATCCTAAAAAAGGATGCAATTAATACAGTGTATAGCAGCACAGACATTCAGCAAGTGGGTTGCAGATAACAAACTGTGTAAACTGATGATTCTGTTGATTCCCAATACAACATAAAGTTTAAGCTCTCAGTTCTTGTTTTCAAGTCAATTAGTAGACTTGGCTAACAAAGCTTAAAATACGACTTGGTTTTTGGGTATATGAGAGGCTCTGCATCTCAGTAGTGGAAAACTGTAGACAATAAATTCTGTAAAAGTAACAGACAACTGCAAGTCTCACTCACAGGTAATACAGAATAATTCACTTCACCACTTTTTATTTTCTTTCAAGACCACTTCCATGGTTTAGAGTGGTACTTCCCAATTTAGTGCTCCCACTGAGACTCTCCAAACCACATGCTGCTCGCTTGCTCTCCCTTCCACTCCCCCATCCCTTCTGCTGCATGGCTGGAAAGGAGAATTGGAAGCCCAAAAGGTGAAGATCATGGTTGAGATAAGAACAATTTATTGGAAATAGCAATGAGCTAAGAAAATGGACAGTAACAGCAATGATATTAATAACAAAAGTGTACAAAAGAGAGAGAGTGATTCACATGCAAAACTGCTCACCACAGGGCTCGGCCTGCCAGCAGCCACACCACCCCAACCGCTCCCTCTGGCTCAGAACAGCACCACACCAGTGCTCCCTCTGCCTCCCTTAGCTGGTCAGAAGGTATGCCTTGTCCCAGGAAAAGACTCACTTTCCCCCACCACTTGCAAGGACATTAGGTGGCACAGAATAAGCCCCGGGTCCTGGCCATGCCTCCTCCCAGCTACTGCAAGATGAACACAGTCCCAGTCAGAACCAGGACAACCACCTACATCACATTTGTGAATTGTGGAGGGGGAAAAGAAGGCTTGTGGAGGGGGAAAAGAAGGCTTCAGATTCCCCTCCCCAGTGGTCTGTGGTGAGCTTATAGACACTGGTGGCTGTGTGAATTGCCTTTTCAGTTTGGACCTGCATCAGACACAGAGCTTGACATATTAGAATGGACAAGATGAGTGTATTTTCCGTGTAGTGTTCATACGTACAGTTAGGAAAACATAGGTAATTTCACCTTTTGTTGAGAAATCTGATGGAAACCCTTATAGAGCTAATTTTACTAGCCGAATTTGTTTTTGTGAATTCAAAGTAGAGTAAAAGGTCAATTACTAGTGCCACCTCTACTGCTTTTTTTCCCTATCCTTTTTTTTTTACTGAATGGAAGTTTGTAATTTTTAAATAGTGATGGAATTGCAAGCCTCTTTGAAACAGTTCAGTAAAAAAACCCAAGAAAGCAGAAATAACTGTAGACTAAAGTTAAACAAGACAAAGCAGGGCTTCTGTAAGGTAAACATGAAGGGAAGATGCAGGAACAAAAATTCAGTACTTAACGAAGTTGTGGGAACCCAAGAAAGCATGAGTTGAATGATGGACAGAAGCAGATAAGACTATACATTTTTTTAAAGAGAGAAAGAAAATGCAGGATAAATTTGACGGACTGAGAGGTGGAGAAATAGCATGTAGTTAAGATACCCATTTCTGTCCCAGACATAAAACCATGACTGCACTCACTGTAGATTTGAATCATATTCCTAATCCAGTCTGTGCATCACCTGTCTCATTCACAGAGGCTGAACATAGCCATGTTAAACTCTTGTTTCAGCTAGATGGAATTGAAATTACTAGCTATTATTGCAATAACATATTTTTGTTGGGATAAGAAAAAAACCAACATTTTAAAATGTGTTGGTTTTCTATTCAGTCGATTTAATCAGACTGTTACATTTTTTCTACATTTTTGGTAGTTAGTATTACCAAAATTATCTTTCATATGAGAGAAAAAGATTCTTGAAAAAAGAATGGATAGGTTTAAAATGTGTATAAAGCTACATGCTCAGTTTTTCTTTTACCTTCTTGTCTTCATGTACTAAGTCTAGGATCAGGCATCCTGGACAAGTTAAGACAGAAAGATCATAGATCTAAATATAGGGGAATGATGATAGAGAAAAGTTTGGTGAGATTAACAAAGGGTGTCCCAGAAGTATTCCTAATTTAATGACAGTGGAAGAAAAGCCAGTGTCTTCTAATTTCTCCAATTTTGAATTTTTTAAATATTGGAGAGCATTCCTTTCTATTTTTAATTTTCTGAGGAATGACTTCCAATTACACTATGCAAAGAATTAAAAGAAATATATGCAAATATGCTATCTAGAAATATTAAAATTATGTTTTGCATTAACAAATATAGTTAATAAATTGTATTCCTATTATTCCTAATCGTGTGTTTAACATGCACTTAAATATATGTTAAATTCTAATGGCCCAGGACTTGAAATAAGAATGTCTTAAAAATAAGCTTTTTTATGATCTGATCCAATATTAATGCAAGCAATAATTACCCATTTTCCACAAGATAAAATTACTTCCCATTTCCTTAATTAAATGCTTTTTTCTACACAAAACCCCACCCTATTTTAGATTGCTGCAAATTAGTTAGCATTTATGTGTGTCTTCAAAAATGTTTTTCCTTTAGGAATTTTAAACACAGAAATTAATTTCAAAGGTATGATGGTTTTAGCCATGGTTGTCTGATATGTCAAAACTGGTATCAATTCCTGTATTTGATTTGCACATCAGAATGGATCCAAGTTTTCTCCTGTGTGGTTGCTAAATGAACTGTTTGGTTTTGAAGGCAAGAGATAAAATTAAGTGCATTAATTGTGCACCAAGCGTGTCAACAATGTAATTCAAGAGCCATGGTTTTAAAAGGATGATTCATAATGTAGGCTTTAAGCACTAGGTGCTGGAGATGTATGAAATCTAAACACAATGTAGAAGTTAGGTTTTGTAAGATTTTCACATTGTATGCTAAAAATAGGCTGGTATTCAAGAAAAATGATTGGTGCTTAAGTGGAAGGAGATAATGGCGAGATTTACAGCAGGACCTAGTACAGCCAACAGACAAGGTGCAGAACTAAATGTTGTTGGGACAAGTAAACTCGTTTCAGCATATTTTTACTGTTTGGCTATCTAAAGTATGAATACATTCACAGTCAATTTATTAACTAAATATCACTTGAATCCAACAGAACATGCAGCAATAGACCAAATGCATTAGAACAACTCCACATTTTCATGCACAAACATGTACATGTATGAATGACAACCATTAAGGAAATATCTCATTGAAGGTATATTATTTTTTTTACTTGTGGGACACAGAATTACATAAAGGTGTATTTTAATACTGTACAATTTAGATATGTGGTTTCTGCTTTCCTTTTCTAAACCTCCTTTATAATAAAACATTGCTGTTACTATGGAATCTGGTTAGACTTATTGTAACCTGAAAATATATGCACACAATCTTGTAAAGCAAAAAACTTTCAAAGTAGAGTGTTATCACATCTGTAAAAGGAAAAATAAAACATTTTGACTGAGAAATAAATATTTTGATCAAAATATCTCAGACACAGAGAAATTTTAGAAACTGAAAAATTGAGTTGCTGCTCTGGCATTCCAGAAGAAGCTGCAGGAGCTTTTGGTGATTAGAGAATTCACAGAGTAAGTGAAAAAGGAAACTTGTTTTTATGAATGTCAGTGTTGTCCCTTGCTGGGTGCATGCAGGAGTATAGTGAGAGGAAACAATGGCAAATTGTGGTACATACATACAATCCAGTCACCCTGGAACCTGTCACACAAAAAGCCTCTTTCACCTTCTGCAGTGGGATCAAACTGCCTCTTGTAAGAGTACATGGGAAAGTGATTTCCACTTCCAGCCTAGTGGGAAATATGACAATTGGTGATGGTGGTGAGCAGGGATTTGGTTGGCTAATGTGGGGTTTGGAGTTCAGGTTCACTGGTGCTTTAGATAAAATGAACTTTAAAGCCATCTCTCCTTCCTGCACTAGCAAGAGACCTTTTAACAGGGGCTTGGACTCTAATTGCCACAGTGTACTTAGGAAGAACTAAGTCTCAAGTATTTCCTGCAATGTACATGGCTGATCCAGACTGAAAGCAGATCCAAGGCACAGGACTGAGGATTTAGGGAGAGGAAGAAGGAGTGGGAATGGGAAAGTCTGTGTCTGAGAAGGTGCTTATCCGTATAGCTAGGCTCCTCGGTATATATCAACAGGAGTGTTTAGGCACGTGTTTTATCTCTTTACCTTGTTGACTTTGTAGCTTTAACCCCAGTCTATATCTAAACCTTGTGCTTGGGACAAAGTGTGTTCTGGTCTCTGCTTGAGACTGCAAAAATTTGTGTTCCATTTTTTTGTTTTTGCTAGCTGACAGTAGAATAAATACAATTGTTTAAATGGGCCATATTACCCATGGAAATATAGGTATGCTTTTTTTATTATTTTGGAGTTTGATACAAATGCTGTAGATGATTCAAGATTTCCCTTGAAAGAAGCAGCCTGAAGTACTTCAGGGGATGGTCAATCAGTGTAGGTTCAGATATTGCCAAAATTATTTTACTGTTGACATTTGGAATGACCTTCAACCTATAATGTATTAAAAAAAAAATCACTGATTGGCAGTCAACCCTGTAAAATTAAATTATTTCCCTTTAAGTTTACAAGGATCTTCGAACAAATGCATAAAAAAATCTTGTAATTTTTTTTCTTTTTCTTTTTTTTTTTCCTGAGGTAACGATGAAGCAGAAGTGGTTTCAAAGAGCTCTGAGTCAGAGCTGCCACATCCCCCAGGCCCCGGTGTTGCCCCCATTTGCCCCACGCCTCCCTGTCCTTCCCACTCCATCTCCCTGCATCTAAATACAAGCATGCTGGAGCAGGACCGTTGCTGGAGAGGCCTGGCCTTTGCACCAGTGGTGGGACCTGGTTTTTGAAGTGGACAAAAGTCAGAGTCACAACACACTGTTATCACTGTCCTGCAGCTTTTGTGGTCATACTTATGTTTTTTATTTTACAATTAATGTTTGCATATAAAGGGACACAGTTTTCTACATTTTAGAGAACTCCCTTGATAGTATTGCAGTGCAAGAGAGACTAGTACTTTGGCTGAAGCGGTTGGTTGTGCATAAGGAAGGTGTGCTGTTCTCGCAGACCACAGGACCCACCAGTGTGATATGAGAGAGACCACTATGGTGAAGTTTTGCTGGATACTTTTTTTACCTCTTGAGATGTCATTTTCAGTGCATTAACCTTGTAGGCCTCACAGAAACTCTCCTCACCCTTTCTTTTTGGGGTGATCTGTGCGAGTATATAGGGAAATATCCAGTGCTTGAGAAAGCGCTCGAGGCTAGAAGCAATTAAACTGAGGATGAGGCTGTGGTTTCTTTAAACTAAATGTGTGTTCAACCCTTTGTCATCCACACTTCTTCATCCTGGTCCTTTTGGTAGGATCCTGTATGGCATTATTTTTTTTCTGAGAAAATGGTGAATTTCCATCTCTCCAGCCATTTGCACCTTTTATTGATTCAAGCAGGAATATTGGAATATGATCCTCTATGATCTGCCCAGGACAGACACACAAACTTCAATTAGATTTAGCTAGATCCAACAGCCTACAGAATTAAAGTCATTTGCTTGGTATAACTCAGTGTTGCTTTTATTCAAGAAAACATCTGAAGGTCTGGATTTCCATACACTAGAACATCACTCTACTTGTGTGCTTTCAGTTTGGATGGGATGAGATAGCTTAACTTACTACACTCTAGAAGCAAAACCATTTTTCTTGACCATTTGTTCTTCCCTCCTGATCTGTGACAGCCCAAGAGTCTTTAGTTTCAGTTTGTGCTGGAAAGCCTGTTTCCATAATTTCTTGTCCACCTGTTTGTCTCTTTGAAGGCTGATAATGGCAAGTGGGAAACCTGCTTTTACACTCTTGAGACAATTCAACTAAGCTGGTTTGAGTTTTCTTTAGAACAAGCAGGATGTGCCTTTGAAGACTAGTGTAAGTACTTTAAAAATATTGTCTCAATTAAAACTATGACATTAAACTTTCATACATTCTGTCAGTGGTTCTGATTGATTCAGACATCTCCATAAATGGACTCACTGGCCTAAAAAGGTGTGATGAGGGTATGTGTTGCCCTTGATAATACAGGAGAGGAGTGAAAATGAAGAACAAGCTTACCATCACAGACAGAACTTGCACTGGGACAGGGATGTCAGAGTGGAGGTGAGCTGAGTAAGCGTAAGCTGTGACAGTGTGGAGGGGGGTGAAGGGAAGGCTCATATTGGCTTGTGTTGTGTTGATAATACACTATTTAAAAAAAAAATCACTGAAATGTGTGACCAACACACCCAAATTTAACTCCGGAAAATTAATAAGGTGTATGGACTTTGGTTTTGAACAATTGTCATAATCATTCTTGAACTTGTTTGCATAAAGAGTAAACTGGCTTGCACTTACCTATGTGTGCCGTTTCCAGGTGTACCATTAAGAAATTTTGCTTGCTGTGACTCCCACAACTGCACTAGTAATTGTACAGTTGTGTTACCAGACACTGAAATGGCTCTGAATCTATCTGATGAGGATGATATTTTAAATGTGAAAGTGATAAAATTTAATATTTCAGTCTTGTCAAAGTCTGTTTAGCTACATTCTAAATTTTCACAGAACTGACCCATTTCTGTAAAAATAGCTCAAAAAGGATCATTATTATAAATGAACATAGATGAGTCCACGTGACTATTATTCATGCTTCATACAAATTCTATTTAATTTTTAAAATCTGTTGCTATAGTTTTATGATGCAATATAATCTCAGGTCAGGAAGGATAAGTAACCATTATAATGCAACAAAAACCAGCTTCACAATACAAAGGTATTAATTTAAGGGTGTTAATTTAAACAATAGATAGTAAAATCAAATTAATTTTATGTACATATTAAGAGCTAGACTAATCAAAGCTTAAAAATATGATAGAATAATTCAACAAAACTCATTAATTTGGCATAGTAAAAACACATATAATCAAAAGAGCTGGAATAAGCACAAGCTTACATTAAGAGAAAAGTGCTGAGTGTTTAATCTTATTCTTGCTGAGATCGTTGTAGAAATTCAGAGTAACTTCAGCTGGAAGTCACAGGACACCAGTAGAGGGCAAATTGCTCTTTCACTGTTATAGATGATGCCTGGTTGGTTGTGCTGGAGGGATGTGGAAATGATGTACAGGATGGCATTTCATGCTACCTACTCTCTGTTCTGGAAAGAAGGGAGAAGGAACAGGGTTTCAAAGCAGAGATTGATGGTCAATCCGACACATTTATGTATATTCCATAAATTCATAATCTGGTAGAAAAATGAGGAATCATCAGAATACTTAATGGAACATTTAAATTGCCAGTGAAATTTCAGGTGTTCAAGTAATTCTAACAGAATTATACTATGAAATAAATGGGCTCATTAATCTGAGTCTGTAATAGATTAAGCTGTCCTTGCATTTTCTTTTGCTAGATTTCCTATAGAAGATAGCCTTGTGCATATTGGAGCCCCGTGTGATTTCAACTAAATTTGAGAGGTGGGTAGTAGTCTTAAATTTCTTCAATTTCAATAAGGAAGGATGCCTGGGAAGAAAAGAGAAAAGCCACAGAAAGATGTTTCAGCATCTCTCTGAAAACATATCCCTTGAGATCACCATTACACAAAAAAGCAAAGATTTGAAGTTTCACAGTATAGGAAAAGCTTCAATAAGCCATGAGATAAAATCCATAAAAAAACGATACTTCGTTACTTCCAGAGCTCACAGAACTTGTTATTATTCAGCTTGTTTAGCAACTTCAAATTTTAGACAACTCTTTTTCTTGCGTATGTCATGTGAAGCTTAACAAGGTATTGGATCTTCTGTATATTTGTAAGGCTCCAATGAAAACAAAAAAGCCCTCAAGCCAATGTTCCCTTAATGATTTTCGTTCAGTATGATTATGCATATATGTGCCAGGAAAGAAGGAGTGGAGAAGGCAGGCAGGGGATGCATAAAAGGACCGAAACCTAATTTTTCAGGATTTGGCGAGGCGGTGTGTTATCTGCGTTCTGCCTTCTGACATCTGCTGGCAAAACCTCTCCATTGCAATGCTTGCTCTGAATTTTTCAGAAATCCCTCCCCCAGAACTCTATGGGCTTCTCTGATATTTGTGGGTGCTTGATGGCAGTGAAAACCAGAGCACTTGTGGATAAGGAGGTAACTCTGGTGGCTGTCAGGAGCAACAGATATGCCGTGAAGCTTAAAGTGGGAGGAAAACAAAGAAGATTTATGTAGTGGGCTTGTCATGCTAGCAGCAGCATTTCCCTGCATCTCAGGCTACGCCTTCTGTGTAGAGCAGACATCTGAGATACCTCTGAACTGCTTGGAAAAGCAAATTTTTCCACACCAAGCTCGAAGCACTGAACCTGCTTCCAGTTGCCAAATCCCAGCACACCTGGAGCTACTATGGATCTGTGTCCCCCAACCTCAAAGAAAAGTGCTAATTTTGCTCATTGTGAATACTGAATTTCAGGACCACAGTGCATACAGAAATGACTGGTCCTATAATATATTTTTAGAAGAAAACTATACATGATTAATCATTGGTCAGAACAAAAATGTCAAAAATTATTCTCATGACCATATGAGATACACGCCCAAGGATCTAGAGCTCCCTAGTGCTTATCATCCTTACATTATATTTGGTCTGGGTTTCGGAAAATGAGAATTACGTACATCCAAGATCAATCCAAGATTCTTATGCTATGTTTACAATGCCCTGTGGGTGAGACAGTAATGGAAATTTGAACTGACTTGCTATGTGAGACAGTCTGGCAGGTGGTGGAGTTGTGCAACTTGGCCAGAAGCGAGGCACTCAGTCCCTCAGGGCAAATGTTTTGGCAGGTTGACGAATGCCAGGCAGGGCATGCGTGTGCAGGAGTCAGGTGGTGTCATTTATGTTCATCCACAAGTTTAGCATGGGTAACAAGAAACTAATTTCACTTTTGTCGGGTGAGGGTGGACTTAATTCTAACACTGAGAGAGGCGCACATGAGCAGCACCACGGCATCACAATGCCCTGCCCCCATGCAGTCCAAGCTCTGAAAAGGCTGCCTACTACTGCCTTCAAAGGAATCAGTCAATGAGAGCCATAAAAGCAGAAAAATTCAAAGGCACACATCCTTTAGCTTTTCCTGCCGTGCGTGATGAAGGAGGAAAGGCTTGAGATGGAAGGCAAAGCTCAGTCAGTCTGACATCCTCGCCCTGCACATCCTAAGATCTAAGTGGCTGTAATTCTCTCTAGGTATATATAATTTTCTGCCATATTTACACAAGAGAAATTACTTATATTCAGACTACTAACGATGTAATCCATTAGCTCCACATTTGTGATCTCATTGAAAGGTATAGCAACTCTAAATAGATAATGTAACCTTTTATATATAGGGACTGGATTTTTTTTTATTCTGTATTAATCAGAGGCATTTTTTTTCATGCTGAATTAATAGCTGATTGTCTTCAGCCAAGCTGAAATGCTCTTTAGTTCTCTTCTCTCAAAAAAAAGAGAAGTGTTTCCTTTTGGTTATGCATTTGAAAATGTCTTGAAATCTGCAGTTCAGAACATTAAAAAATTATCATATTCTATTTATGTTTTGATCCTGTCCTGTTCTCCACTGCCCACTTCCCCCCCCTCAGGTTTTGGAATAAATATGGTAATATTCTAAATAATACTACTTCTTCTGCTCTTGACTCTTGAAAAACTCTACTTTTGCCCATATTCAGTATGCAGAAAGATGACATCAAAATACATCTTTTTGCCTTACTATTAAAACACCATAAAATGCAAAGTCTTCAGCAACCTTTAGGCCATCTTGTAATGTTTTTTAATGCACATACAGAAGCCTGAATGGAACTTTATTTTTCCTTCCTTTATTAAAACATAGGTGGTTAAAACTTAGAGGAAGAAAGACTTCGGAAAGAAATACTGCGGAACAGAATATTTGATAATTTAATGCACTGTACCTTTCACTAAACTTACTTTCTGAAATTTGGATGATACTGTTTAAAAAGGAATTTGTAACTATTCAACAGGGGGAAAATAACCCAGGTGACCTTTTGGTTTTCAGCAAACAACATGTCTGACAATGCCTTAGTTTACCTCCAGCCTGGAAGGAACTGAGTTACTGGGCTAGCAAGTTTTGACACCCTTTTTACCAGGAAGTGTGATGCCTGTTTTTAAAACAGCACCGCACAGATCAGAAAATGCTGCATCATGAGATAATAAATGGCACCATGAATATCTACAGTGAAGTCTATCCTTCCTGTAGATGAGTTCACAAGTCTGCCAACACATTGCCCTTGTTTCAGACAAAAATAAGTATGATTTGTTTTGTGAAATCACATTGAACTTACTTTCCTACTTACTACTATTGGTCTGCCTAACCTCCTGTTTTCACAAGATTTCCTTTAATATAATTTATGTAAACATAATTCATGAAAATAATTCAATACATATTTTTGGAAATAATTATATTTATTTTAAAATTGAATGAAAAATTTCGCTACCTAAGAAGGTCTGGTTTGCTTCCTATTTTGTCTAAAATGTAATTTTTAATGTAGAACTGAAACCAAACATACTTAAGGATAAAACATTGATTCATTTTGGAGGTCTTTGTAGCATGACTGCAAGAGTTGGTGCTTTTTGATACACAGGAAAATAGGAACTATCATAGAATATCACATTAAGAAAAATGCATGCATGAATGACCTCCGTAATATAGTAACCCACATTTAGGCCAGATGTGTGTGAACACTTTTGGTCCTGATTTTAATAATTTTTCTTTCTCTGGATGCCTGATTTAGTGATTGTTTCTATTTGCTGTCCTAAGTCCCACAGATGCAGATGGAGGGATTCTTGGTTGTTTTATTTAAAGAAAAAAGGGAAAATGGCTAATATTGCCTTCTGGAATAATTTGAGGCTTTTCCCAAACATGTGAATAATACTTACTCTATCTCAAATATGAAGATGACACTACACTTAATATTCTTGTCATTTACAACTTTGCTGTGCAATAAAGCCCTGTAGGCACCCCCAAGTGTTTGGCCCATGGACTCTTCCTTTTGGTGTAATAAAGCTCAGACCTGTTACTTATTAAATACTTAATATAGCCAAATCAATAATTTTTTAAAAAGAAAATTTAAGACTAAATGCAAAAGGTATATTGGCCAAGTGTTGTTCTGCTTTTGATCTGAATTCTTCTGGTGTTCTTTTTTTCTGCTTTTCACAGCAATTACAGTCTAGATTCAAAAAGAAATGTAGAAGCCATGGTATGAAATACTGCAACACCTAACTTTTTTGTATGTGCTTCACCCAGAGCAAGATTCAGAAGCTATGCCTGGCAGCATAGGGTCTCAAATGCGTAGAGAAAGTAAGGTGCCTTATGATGATATATAAAAGATCTAAAAAGCTCAGTAGTGACTTGTCAGGAGGTAGCAAATGAGAAATGAGGAGTGCACGCTTTTAAATCTTTCCGCTTTAGGGAGCTTAGGTGCTTTACAAAGTATTAGGAAGAAGCATCATTTTATTTCAAAATAGCTACAGTTCTCACGGTCTGGGGGACTTTACTCTTTTTGATGAAATAGCATAAGACCCGGTCATATGATATTCTGTGGGGTAAGTCAGACATACAGCATTCATCTCAGGGTTTCTTTGTGAGTTTGGGGGAGTAAAGTATCACCCCTGATAGGAGCTGATCAATAGGGACCATCTAAGTAAAGTGGACATACAGTAGTCTGTGGGACCAGCTGCGTCCAAATGCCCTGAGGAAGTGGGCTGATGTCATATAGGGACCACTCTCTAACATCTGCAAATGATCATGGTGAAAGGACAAGGTCCCAAATAATTGGAAAATAGTAAATATGTCCAATTACAGTAAGATCAAGAAGGAGGATGTAGGGAACTAGAGGTCATTTTGCAGGAAGATTATGGAGAAAATTCTCCTGGAAGTAATTTCCACACACATGAAGGGCAAGAAGGTGATTTGGAATAGTCAGTATGGATTTACTAGAGGCAAATTCTGCCTAATCAACATAATTGCCTTCTACAATGAAATGGCTGGCTCTCTGGGGAAGGGAAGGCAGTGGGTGTTGTTTATCTTGACTAGTTAGGCTTTTGACGTGGTGTACCACAACATCCTTATAGCCTTGTGGGCAGACCTAGGCTGGATGGGTAGTTTAAAAAATGGGTGCAAATTGACTGAACTGCAAGCCTTGAAGAGCAGTGGCTGGTCACTAGTGGCATTTCCCCGTGTTCAGTACTGGAGCTGATACTGCTGACAGTCCTCACCAACAACCTGGATGACAGTGGCAAACACTCCCAGCAGGTGATACCAAAATGTGAGGAGCTGTCAATACACTGGAGGGCAAGGCTGCTGCTCAGAAGGCTCAAAACAGGCTGGAGAATTGAGCTCACAGAACTCTCACGAAGTTCAAAGACAGATGCAAGTCCAGCACGTGGGACAGAATAACCCCATGCAACACTACAAGCTTGGTACTATCTAGAAAACATTCTTGCGGAAAAATGCCTGGAGATGCTGGTGAACAAATTGAACATGAGTCAGCCATGTGTCCTAGCAGCAGTGAAGGCATGACACGTGAGAAAAGTGATAGCTATGTTCGCGCAGGCCCTTTAAAAAAAGGGAAAGGGGAGAAACAACTGCTGTACACAACTACATATGGATGGTTACAGGGAAAATGGAGCCAGAGGCTGCTTGGAAGTACACAGCAAAGGGTTGAGGCAACTGACACAAAAGGCGGAAAGAGAAATTCAGAGAAATTTGTTTGGATGTAAGGAAGGAAAACCTTTTCAGTGAAGGAGGTCGAAGGCTGGAAAAGGGAAAAAGAGAGTGGTAGGTACAATCTTTGTCCTTAGAGGTATCTGAAACCACTGGACACAGCCCTGAGCAACCTGATTTAACTTTGAAGTCAGCTCATGCGTGACTGGGATTTGGATCTTCAGCCCAACCAGACTTCAGGAAATCCCTTTCAACCCATTTTTTCCCTGATTCCCAGCCTTCTCTCCTCTTGAGTGAAAGCAACAAAGCCTTGCTCCCAAAATTACATTGAATATACATGTATCTGTGGGTTGTTTTTTTCTCTTTTTCTTTGTTGTTATTGTTATTGTTTTTGTTTTTCCCCACCCTGGAAGATGTCATTACTCTGTGAGCAGCATTTATGTTAGCATGCATAAGCATACATTTGATTTATATCATAGGAGAATGTCGCTGTTGTGCCGGGGACGGCGAGAGAAGAAACATGCGAAATCTAAGACTCAGGGATGAAAGGAAGCACTTTAATAATTTTCTAAAGGCTTTTATATGTTAGTTCGCAAAAGTGTGTTAAATGCCATAAGGTAATTGGTCCTTTGGCTATCCACCCCTTGAGGGGATTGGTCAAATTCTAAGACATCCATTTCTAAATACTTTCTAGTTAGAACCATAACAATACTGCAAAACAACCTGCAGGTGCAAGAAGTTTACAAAACTGTAACATAGTTTAAAATAGTTTGCATGGGAAAGACAGAACTCTCACAAAATGCTGAAGAGGGCTGAAGAAATCCCCTGCTGAAACCTTTTCAGTATCCATAGGAGAATGGTTTTAAATGGTAAAAACCCCCAAACCATAGTGTTTATCTGTATGTGTTGTAGAAAAGAAAGACTGGTTACTTCCGTTATTTTTTTGCAGTCAGTTTTTCCATTTTATGTGGAAGCTTTCAAAGATCAATGATGATTTCAGCATGCTAGTTAAAAACCTTTTTTCCTTCAAAACACAATAACCAGCATGATTTTAGTAAATGCCTGTGGGAGACTTATTAAAGAACCCCAGAATAACTTTGCTCCATTGCCTTTTCATTTCCATCAGCTTTTCAGGAGTCAATTACTTTTATTTTTGTATGTAAACATCTGGAATGTACCAGAGCTTTAAAAGAACTTAAATTTGGTGGATCAGATTCTCACCTGTGATAAAAACATGATTGCATGTCTGTGTATCTGTACACACATTGTGAAGGGGACTTTTAGGCACTGTTGGGCTGCCTCCGCTCACACTGTGTCAGGATGATAACCACAAATAGTTTACAGCAGCTGACGTTTGAGATCCTTGCTTTCTCTTCCCCAGCTTTAGGGGATGGCAATAAAGGAATGCTGTAGGATGCTGCTGTACATCAGGCTCTACATCACTATATATCTCCTTACATTGAGGTGTTCCTGGTGGGAGCTGTGGTCTGCGCTGCTGCTTATTTTAGTATGTGAAGTTCAGTATTAATATAGTTGGAAGGCCCAACCAAAATCCTAATCTTTATGTACAAAATGAGAAACCAAGAACCTAACTGCTAAAATGAAAAGCAGTGCCAAAACTGGCACTTTTAGTTAGTTTAGATTAGTAGCACGGTGAGTGGTGGGAGGGGAGGAGTCTCTTCAGAAAGCTAAAGGAGCAAAATTGTTGGTAGATATTAATGAACACTGACATTGATGTCAATTCTTAGAGACTAAATCTACATGTGGCTATCAAAATATAAATTTTCCTTTTTTCTATTTAGCAGCTCAGAACATGCATGCTTCTGAGTAAAATTAGTGTTTAAAAGATATACACACCAGGTCCACATATAACTAGTCAGAAACAAGTTTTTACTTTCCTGATTTTTATGCTGTGCTGTTCACCTTGAAATGGAAATGCTGAAGTTGTTCCAAATACTACACCTGTTGCAAATGCCAATGCCCATTTTCATGTTTTATGCTTGTCTTTTAGCATGTGGAAGCACCCTACAAGTTGATGAAAAGTAAGAAATAGTGACACTAACTCAAAAATGAAACAAGTTGAAGGAATAAAGAGAGAACATTCATGTAATAATTGTGGTTCATAACTATATTGTGTTCTAAGGCCACAGTATTCAGCAGGGGATTTTCCAGTCAGAAAGATATAAATACAGGCTGTGTAAGACAAAGACTGCCAATCTGGTGTTTCCAGAAAATGGTAAATTTATCATATCGTACATGTGCAGCATGTACAAAGGCACCTTTGGAGATGAGTCAGACCTACCAGGTAAGCATCTGTAAAACCAGCTGCGCTCTATAGGTGCAACAGATCCTTTCAGTTCTTCCCAGGAGTGTTAACCATACTGTGAAAGCAAGCAGAGAAGCTTTCTGAAAGCACGTCTTTCAGGACATGCTTTCATATGCATGGTGTCACACAAGCTGTGTGTGAGTTCTGCAGATTTGTTCAGATTTTCAGATGTTGTTCAAAGAGATCTGGAACTGCTCACGCGCAGCAGCATCATGACATAAACAAAGACTACATTTTTCAATATTTTCACTGACAAAATTAATGGGTTTCAAACCGGCTCAGCTTACTTACACTGCTTTGTCTGCTACTTTTTCTTTGGTTGTTTACATGGGAGTTGTTTGCTTTAACATGATAATAAGAGTTCTGTGTCTTCAGATGTGTTTACCAGATTTCTGCAACAGCAGGACATCAACATGAAACTACCAAGTATCCTCTGGTCTTACAACATGCAGTCAACTGGAGGGTAATGATACATGCAGGTAAAATAGACATATGTGCTCCTATAGTTACAAGGTGTTTGCCACATCTAAAGTGCAACAGCTGCTGTAGTTGCATTTTAGTTCCTGTAATTGGATTTTTGGTGTGCTTTCACTGCTTTTAATCCAATAGCAACACTTGTGGTCCTACACTGAGGCACGGAGTTGGAAAGATTACCCTTTCCATTATGTATTCAGGATCCCTGGTAATTTGGAATTGGTGGGGCAGGAGCATCCCACCCCTGTGGATCCACTTTAGTCTGGATCTATCTCTTTTCCTGAAATTGCAGCGCTGATAGCAGCATGATCTTGGCTTTTTCCAGTTCTCTCTGAATTATCTTTCAACTCTCTGCAAATCTAGAAACATGGTTACCGACTCGGGAAATTCTGAAGTTACTGTATCAGCTTCCAATGAATGATACAAGACCATATTTGTCTTTACAACCAGCAGCCTTTTCATTTGGCTGCAGTCAGCATCCAGGCATGTATGTGTACTGCAGTGCTTTCTGCAACGGCGCTTGTGACAGTCACACACCAAGCTACTTTTAACTTGCCCTTCTGATACCAGCCACTTTGTATTTCATCCTACAGCTGCATCACTGCATGCAGGGTGGTCAACATTAAGCCTTCATTTTGCCTTTTTTTTTTTTTTTTTGACTGCATGTACATTTAGGTCTATTTCTGCTTTGAATAAAACAGAAAAGAATTCAGACATTCTACAGATGCTTACTTGCATGGAAGAACTCTAGCATGAACCATAACAAGAAGAGAACTGTTTCACTTCCCTCTTCTGTTTCTGACAGGGTTGATTATGAACGTCATATAAGATGTGATAAGAGTTAAGAACTCAGCAAAAGATTCTTTTCTGAGAACTGGCCATTATATTAGCTTATAGAGTTAAAAAAGAAAACCCCAAGAGACGATCAGGTATATCAGTACTTCTCAATGCTGCATGCATTCATCCCTGTTTAATCTAAGAGTGGACCAGAATTACAGGACAAAACTGAGAATTTGATTCTGATATTACTGTAACAAACAAGGGTTCTGTCTCACCTTTTTTGGATCTTTCCCCTCCACTTCTCTGCACCACCTTTTGAACGGCCCAGAACACAGCAAAATAAATTACAGAACTCTGCTTTTTATTATCCTCACTCAGCAACATTTCCCTTAATAGTCAACAGTCATGGCAGTCGTGCGACCCGCCACCCATCTTTAAAGCTGTCTTACGAGAAACAAGAGGCCTTCAGGACCTGACCCGTACTACCTTTCCTCACTACCTCTCGAGCGCAGATACACGGACCGAGCGCAGATACACGGACCAAGCTCGCCATCCCACCGCCCAGGGAAGAGGGGTCCGGCCGAATCCTCGGCTCTGCCGCCGCCGGAGCTGCCGTGCGTGACTCCTTTCTCCCTCTGGAGGGAGACACAGTCCACTTTTTGGCTGCCGNCGGCCACGTGCGCCTGTGCGTAAAGTTCGCGCCCCCGCCCCGCTGCTCGGAGGGGAGAGGAGAGAAGGGAGAGCTGCGCTGCGGAGCGCGGGGGGAGGGAGGCGGCCCAGCCCCGGTGTGCGCGGGCTGCGGGGGCGGCGGCGGCGGCGGCGGCGGCGCCTGTGGGCGCTGCCGGCTGAGCCCGGCTCCTCGGGCAGGCAGGACAGCGGCCGCGGGGG